>JAQIUQ010001475.1:0-249600 GCA_030378365.1 Hybognathus amarus
GATTCACTCACAGTTGTCATTTAGAGGAAGAGCTTTAATAATTAACAACTTGGTTGCCTCTACATTGTGGCATATATTATATTGTGTAGATCTACCTGTTGGACTATTGTCCCGGTTACAGGCCATTCTAGTAAACTTCTTTTGGGATTGTTACACTGGGTTACAAGTGTGCTTTTTCTTCCAAAAGAAGAGGGAGGACAAGGTTTGGTGCACTTACCAAGCAGACATGCTACCTTTCAGTCTGCAGTTCATTCAGAAATTTTTGACTAGTCCTGTTGATCTGGTGTGGAGGAAGATGGCAAAATGATTTTACACTCAGGAGAAGGGCTTGGACTGGATGCTGCACTGTTCTTTATGGATGCTAAACAACTACGATTGGCTGGAGTGCCTCGATTTTATTGTGAACTTTTTAAAGTGTGGGGACTTTTAAATGTTTGCAGACTGGAGGAGACCAATTCTTTGTACTGGTTACTTGAAGAACCTCTAATCAAAGGAGCTTGCATGGATATTGCAATTAAGAATGTTCTGGGACTTATGCAGATACTGTGTGCTTCTAAAACTGTGGCATTGAAGCACAGAGTTAATGTGGCTGAACCTGAGATGAGCGATATAAATGCAGTAGCAACTTTGTTGGGTCAGAGGTCAGACACGCCACACACGAACTTTAGTAGATATGTGGAAAACAAGACTGACAAATGGCGAATTGAATTTAATAAAGGATTTTAAGAATGGACAAGTGACTCTGGATATAAGAGATCCATTTCCAAAATTCGGGATTACACCAGACTTAAAAGATATGTCAGGACTTTTGCTGGATCTCAACGGATTGCAAAATTTAGATCTGAATAATGTAGAAGGGAAAGAGATGTATAAATGCTTTGTAAAATGTTTTAATAAAGGAACACTAAATGGGAGGGTTGATACAGTGTGGAGGGATAAACTTGGGTTGACAGAGGATAAGAAACCTGTGTGGAGAGTGCTGTACAAACAACCATTGACCAAAGGATCTGGTGACCTACAATGGCGAATATTACATGGGGCTGTGGCTGTGAACGCTTTTATCTCAGTCATTAATCCAAAAACTGATGATAAATGTGTGTTTTGTGGATCTAGAGAAACTGTTTTTCATTGTTATTTGGAGTGTGAAAGACTTCAAAGTCTTTTTAATTTGTTGGATTTGTTATGTGGTAAATGTGGGGAAAAGTTTACACCAGATGCTTTTATTTTAGGGGAAGGATACAATCAAAAGCAAAGGATTAAATGGCAGCTGCTTAACTTTGTGTTTGGACAGGCAAAGCTTGCAATCTATAAAACAAGGAAGAACAAGAATAGAAAATAGGGGTGGTCAAGAGATTGTAGTCTTATTTAAAGCCTTTATCAAGTCGAGAATTGCTGTGAGAGTTTAAGTACTATAAAGCAATGAATGACATAGTGGTGTTACAATTCCATTTTCTGTACGATTGTGGAGGAGGAGCTTTTTTGAGCTTGTGTGGATTTGAAATTGGTGTAATATTTATTCTTTTGATATTATGATTGAATAAAGTTTGTTATAAAAAAATCTCTCTCTCTCTCTGTGTGTGTGTGTGGGGTGTGTGTGTGTCTGTGTGGGGAGGGCTGTTGTCTGTGTTTATGTGTGTGTGTGTGTGTGTGTGTGTTTGGCTGGCTGCGATTTCCTTGTCTTTAAGTCCTTGTCTTTTTGCATAACAATTTTGTTTTGTTTTTTTAAATGACAAAATAGGCATATAACCCCCATCTTTTAAATGTATAGTTTGCTTTAAATAAAAGTAAGATTGTATTTGTAATTGAAGCTGAATGAATTTAAAATTCATGCGTTATATTTCAATATATTTTGTTTTCCTTAAAATTTTAGAACACTAACCTCATTCTCATCTGAATTACAAATATTTGTTTCTGTATAAATTAATAGTCTGACTAAAAACACATTTGATGTTTCTTTTTGTAGTATTTACATGTATTTATGTATGTGTGTGTGTGTATATAAAGTGCAGGGTTTTTTTTAGATAAAGTAGAATTTCTATAACTCTGTGTTGAACTAATAAATCACTCTTGTGTGTTAAACACAATCTACTTAATACAGACAACTTCATTATAAAGATAAATAACAAATCCAAAAAATATATGATTATAATCTATGACAGTAAAATACATTCATGAAAAACAAGATAACAAAAATCAAAAAGATAAATTATTTTAGATATAGCCATGGCTGCTATAAAATTGAGACAACGTGTTTTAAATGTATAGCAGAGATGTTAAATGAGTCAGCAACATACAAACTTTCTAGAACAACATGGACTTGAATAGCTGTTTTTTACAGAGGACAGTGAAGAGGAAGAGGGTGCAAATCAAACAGCTCATTCTCAGACTGACTACAGTAGTATGTATATATGTATGAGTGTGAACTACTAGTGCTCTGTCCTATCTATAATCAACATATAATAAATAGAACAGAACAAGAAAGGCAATTAATAATCTGTCATTGCGTCACTGCATTATGATATGAAAGGCTCAGTGCAGTGTGGCACAAAGCGCTTATGCGCATCCTGAGTGGAGAATGATGCGCTTAAAGCCACATGGAGTTACAGCACACAGCGCATCGAGTCTGCATTGATGCAAGCTCTACAATACACTTCTTTTCGACAGTCAAAGCGGGGGTTACGTTTTTGCATGTCGTACAGAATAACCCTAAAAGCACCAAGGTGGTGTTGCCACCGGCTTTATATAAATATATATATCATCGCAAGCAGCAATGAAGGGCAAAAGCTGGCGGTACCCGCCATTACCGGTGCCTTTACGTAACTTAAGGCATCGGGATTGCGGTGCCACCGGCTTTGGGCCCACGTCGACTGCTCGCAGCTATATTTTTATTCTTATTTTTGTGCTGTGAAAATATTGCATAGCAAATTAATTACAATAGCGGATAAATTTAATAATTAAATTAGCCTATAGGCCCCCCCTAATAATTATAATACAATAATACTAATAATAATTAAATGCATAAATTGAAAATGCTAAATCATCTTGATATTGATAGCAGATGCTTGTTTTGACAATATCTCTGGAGACATACACGTATATAGGCGCAATGCCAGGGGTTATCGCAGATATTACACATATAGTGTGAGCAGTGAAGTCGCAGCTCGACGATCGGACCGTACAGTGCACTGCTAGCCTGGCAAGCAAGAGCCTATCAAGATGTTAGGTCTGGGAACTCTCAATTCGCATACCTGAATCCGAGGGGCAGGATAAAAGGTTGTCTTTCAATATTCCACTGCACGCCATAGGATATCGCTAACCAACCAGAGCAACGAACGGGCTGTGGATTGAGTGAGTCCCATGCGTTTTCCCTCCAGCGGAGCAAGTTGATTTATTAAACTTTTGCCGGATGCGGTCGTCAAAACTCCGGAACACATCTTCCTTTTTAAGAATGACTCAAGTGACGTTCTCTTAACTCCAAGTCGCCCAGAGTCGCGGCCAAAGCCGAATCGAAAAGACCGCTGTTTGCCAGCAGCATCTTGTTTGTTTTTAACTAGCAGGGAAATCACCTATGGAAATCACAGCGCAGAAACGTCACAACTCTGCCGTCATTGTTAAGCCCGCCCACCAACTCTATACACGATGTGATTGGCCGGACCAGAGTTTGTTTTTTCGTCAGCGGAAATTGCTAGACCACACTTTGCTGCAAATAATTTTTTGCTGCCGCTAGGGTGCGTGCTAAGATTTCTAGGCTAGTGCACTGCATAAAAAGTGGGATTTGTCAGTAAGCGGCACTGTAGATTGTACGTGAAAGTTCAGGTTTACGACTGCACACGGCAATTTACAGGCAACACCCAAAACTGCCAGTGAATTGCCGGGAAATTGGCGTGGGCCTTGCTTGCCAGTTGTCCATCCATGACCCCCCTTCTCCTAATTCTGAGAGGAGGCTTTGACATGTAAATGAAAATGCTGTGAGCTATACACATGCAAATAAGGGTAGGGGAAATAAAAATAGGACAGAATTGAACAAATAAAATAAAAAGAGGAAAAGGACTATCTATTGTAATGGTCACCGTGTTGACCAACACTACATTTCCCAGAAACCTCTTCACCACACACCTGCAGTCACTCTCCGGATTCCCAAATCACCTGCACCGGTTCCAAATCAGCAAGCCAGCTCCATCTAAACTCCAAGTTTTCTCTCAGTCATTGTCAAGCCTCCAATAGGAACAGTCCATAACCCGTTTCCAAGAAAACCCTCTGATTCATCCAGCACCAGCAAAAGTAACGTATACCCACCTGAAATTACTAACCTCTCTGTCCTTGTTCTGATGTTCCCAGACTCTGCTCCATGATCCATGTTTCCTGAGTCAGATGTTCTCTTCCCTGAGTCCTGTTTGCTGAGGGAAGTATCTGTAAAGGCGCGAGCGTACACCAGGTGCGATTCTGACGGTCGGAAGATCGTATGTCCACGCACACCTCACGTGCGAGTTTTACCCGAAAATCGTATGGACGCAGTGATATACGAACACGATTTACGACCTGACGAATTCCGAAAAAAAAACGCATGAAGTTGCGCACCCAAAATTGATTCAGAGGAAGAGATTGTTTTCTTTGTTGCAGCAGCAATAGCTTGCGAAGGAATAAAAAAGAAAAGAAAAGGAGGGAATGGGAAAGGGTTTGGTTGAAGAGCAGAGAACAGCATGGACTTTCTGTTCTCCAAAAACAACTTGAGGTGAGTGTATTAATGTGTATGCATCTCTGATGTGTTTGTGGAAGTTACGGGAAAGTATAGACTATAAGCATAGTGTGTCACGCAAGGCTATTTGTAACTTGTTTTCATATTTAAAACCAATTTAAATGCTTGATAGTTGGGTATTATTGTATACGTGCTGTAATTGTAGGCCAAATGTTTCTATACAGTTCTATGCGCGCGTCTCATATACGTATGAATAGCCCGCGCATACGTATAGCTATGAAACACACACACACATACTAATATATATATAATATAGGGCGGGGCAGAGTTAACGTGTTATTATCGCGTTAACGCATTTATTAATTAATGCCGATAATTTTTTTAACGCACGTTAACGCAGTTTTTTTATATAATTTTTTTAAAAGTCCGTTGCTCACTGGCTCTGAATAACCGGCCTACAGTCAAACCATGGATCACAGGAGGGGTGGGATGTTGGTCATCCAGCAAATAACCCACCCAAACAAGCAGTAGAGAGAGGCTTTGGCAGGTCTCTCAGGTGAATAGAAAGGGAGACAGCGCTCCGCGAGACGAGTGAATGACAGGCGCGGATAGTAACCAACGGCTTCTGTGCGCTACGCAGCTGTAGCCTTTTAACTTAAATTAAAATTATACATAACTTTACCTGATAGACCTGCGTTTAGTTTCAGCGGGGTGCTCTGCCATGTGAATTCCCTTCTGTTGATGTCCTGATAACTATTTAGATTCTGGAAACTCACAAACAGCGAACCGAGGATCAGTCTCTATTCCAATGATTTGTGCTGGCTGCGCGCGTCGGCAACGGGCGGGCGCGTGCGTGAGGCGAGCTTGACCGCAACAGTTTCACAGGAACGCACCCGCTTGTCACTGCACCTTGTGCTCGACATCCACTTCACCTCACTCTAAATGCTGATTTATACTGCTGCGTCAGACCTACGCGGGAGCCTCTTTGGTTTTCATTCATACTTCTGCGTCGTTGTCCGTGTTGACGCGCAATTATGGGAGCATGTGAAACCCGGGGAGCGATTCTAGCAATCACAGCGCAGGCAAGCATATTGACGCATTGTTACATTTTTGGAGAGGTGCACGTCAGGGTATGTGCGCTACATACAGCCCTACGGCGTAAGTTCGATGCTGAATTATATTGGGCTTTACCTCTGTTTAATGTAACCTAATCTTAGTGTGCGTGGGAAACCATGGCATGACCAAACCTAAGCTATTATCAGAGGAGTAACGTTGGTCGACTTATATCTGTAGTGGTCATGACCTCTGACTACATTGACTGACTGTTTCTGCTGCTCCCTGATAAAAGATACCTGTTGATACCTGTTGAGAAAAAAAGAAAAAAGAAAAGAAAACTGGACTCGTTTTAACTAGATAACAGGTAATCCCCTGTGCCAAATAGCATTGTTTTAATATTTGATTTGATTATATTGCAGTTTTTTCTGAATGCTTAAGCGCTAATCGTGATTCTTGTAGCACAATTTCTAAAACTATTAATACGTATAGCAAAACCACTCACTGAGTTTGCAAAACTAAAAGCACAAAAACTGCTTTGCACTCAGTTTGCAATTTTGTAACACACGCTTTGCAAAACTGTAGGCACAATTCACTGCACAACACTCTTTTTGCAGAACTTTAAACACAACTCACTGCTTACACTCAATTACCAAATTTCCAACACACTCCTAGCAAAATTATACACATGTATGGCTATCATTAACACTATTTTGCCAACTGTCTGGCTCACTTTCACATGTGAATACTGTTTTAGATAATTAGTTCACTTTGCAATTAGCCTAAGCACTATAAATAAGTCACAGGTAAGCTGTCTGTGTGGAGTACAATGGAAGGAGCAGTAAGAGTGAGAAGAGTGAGGCCGAGGGATAGGACGTGAAGTTGAAGAGCATACCTGATATGTCATCATATGGGACAATGTTAGTTTCCATACATAGGGCTGCTTTGGTCCGCAACTGGTTTACAGACCACCCATTCTTCATGGCACTCAACCTCCCTCCATACTCTCCATTCATAAATCCCATTGAGGAGTTCTTGTCTGCCTGGCGCTGGAAAGTGTACGACCGTCATCCTCATCAACAGATAGCCCTTTTACAGGCAATGGAGGAGGCATGTGAAGATATTGGCCAGGCATCATGTCAGGCCTGGATACGGCATTTAAGGAGATATTTCCCCGGTGCCTTGGACTGGAGGATCAGGGATGAGCGAGTACAGCATTATCTGTATCTGTATCTGTATCTGTTAACCATATGAAGTATCTGTATCTGTATCTGTACTCGGACTGGGCGGGGCCTAAACCCGGAAGTGGGTCGGGTAGTCTTGAAATGGGCGGGGCTTTAACCGGTATGTTATTTTAAGCATGCAATTGATATGGGTTGATCAGAAATTGTTATATTTATTGCTGATAAGATAACTATTTACATGACAGCATCAGCATTGAGCTTCAGATCAATGGTTTTGATCATGATAAACAAACTACAGAACAAGTTTTGCAACAATGAATACAACACATATGCTTGCAAATATGAAGTAAAATGTAATGAATAAGAGTTTTCATCTCAACTAGGGCTGGGTGATATGGACCAAAAGTCATATCCATATTTAGGTGAATTTCGAATTTCGATATACAAAAAATATCCTGATATTTTTTCTGCAAAGTGAGAGCAAATGTTCAGTCAAAGGGCTGCATGATTATGACAAAAATCTTAATTGCAGATTATTCCCTTGGATTGTAATTGTGATTTATTTTTATTTATTTATTTATTTATTTATTTTGTTAATACAACGTTGGTATGAGCCATTACAGTCATTTAAAAAATATAAAAAAATAACACAAAGAAAAATATGGGCATTAAGGGGTTAATATAGACACGACAGTTACCATGGTGAATACACAATACTAACAAGAACTGTTAATGAAACATGGAAACTGCTTCTGGTGAATAAAATGAAAGTCATACCTGCATTGCTTTTATTTCGTGTAATTTACAACGTAACGGTGTTGCATGCTCGTATACCGGTAGTTTCTTTTGCACTTATACAGTGAGACATACAGCGCGCGCCGCCGCATATGCACGTGCAATTGAGTGTGCGCTACGACTAACGTTACAGTATAACGGCTGACAGGACAGGGAGTCCGTTTTGCTGAGGTGAAAGACTTTATTTCATGTTATAACATAACATGCTTTAATCAGGCATGCAAAGTGGAAAAGGAGTGACGGGGGCGCGGGAGCAGTGCGAGAGCTCTGGGTCAGCAGCTTGCTTGGAGCAAGGATCACAGCGCAAACCTGAACTATCGATATGCGATATGGTCTAATTTCAGATCACATTTAAAATATATATATATATTATTTATATTGATATATCGCTCAGCCCTAATCTCAACATAACTTTCTTTTTTTATTTTTTTATCCGAGCACAGATATTGACTTGTATTACTCGTATAATATTCGTACTCGTCAAAAGTGCTTTATCTGTACCGGATACTCGTTTTAGCCGAATATCCGGCTCAACTCTACTGGAGGATATTGCATGCGATATGGACAAAATTTTGTGGCTGGACCCAGAAAGACGACATGATGTAGGCTGTTTTTTTTTTTTTTTTTTTTTTGTGAAATTACTATTATGTGTTCTGACTTTGTCTTGGTTTTGATGAGTGTGAATAAACACCAATACTTGAAGTTTGGATCCTTGTATGTTTACATGACACTATGACAAAAGTACGGCCTCAAATTGACATACACAGAGAAGGCAAAAGCCAGATGTGTTTTGTATTCATACCATCAGTGTGTAGTTGGCACATTGTGTGCTTAGTAGATGATGGCTTGTGTTTACAGTTTGATACGAAAACACCATTTTTACAAAGCTGTGAAGAGTTAATCTAGCTGTGTTTGCTTTTGCAAGAGAACTGCAATGTTTTGATAATTGGGTGAAAGGTTTTCTTATTTGTGTGTAGAGTTTTGCAAAACTAGCCAATAGTTACAAAAAATGTGCTTAAGCAATCAGAAAAAACTGTAATGTTTAAGTTGAGATTTATAATAAATATTTTATTGCTACTGTGTAAAAGAGAATTCTGCTGGTATAAAGCACCTTATTAAGTTTTTGCAAACCACAGTTTTATGTATATAGCAGTACATTTAAATCAAAAGTGTGCAATACATTACTTTAGAATTTATTATTCAATTTTCCACGTAATAATGCGATTAATCGCGATTAATCGCAAGAAATTCATGCGATTAATCGCGATAAAAAAATTTAATCGTTGCCCAGCACTAATATAATATATATATATATATATATATATATATATATATATATATATATATATATATATATATATATATATATATATATATAATTGATGCATAATATGCAATATGCTTATATTACTACAATGTGACTTACATAAAATGCAATATCTGTAATTGATTTATTTTATATAACTTATTCTACAGATGAATGACATGCAGGGCTTCGGGGAGATGTTATGGGTGACTGTAGATGATTTCTATGAGTTACTGTCCCTGGTTGAGCCTGTCATTACCAAAACAAACACAGTCATGAGGAAGAGTATTAGTGCCAGAGACAGATTGTCAGTGACATTGAGGTTTCTGGCCACAGGTAAGTTTGTAACATGTACAAAAGGTATATTTTATATGCATGTATATGTGTGTGTGTGTGTGTATTTATATATATATATATATATATATATATATATATATATATATATATATATATATATATATATATATATATATATATATATATATATATATATATATATATATAGATAATATAAGATCAATACAATGAAATGTGTTGTACAAATGCATTACCTTAGCTTTGCCCCATGTACAAATAAATTGTCTTTACTCCTGTTTATTTATTTTAGGAGAGTCCTTTAAGTCACTTGGCTTTCAGTTTCGGATGGGAATCACGACTATTGGTAGAATTGTAGAAGAAACATGCGACGCACTACACCGCACTATGAAGAAGGATTATTTGAAGGTTTGCAATCATATTATATTATATTAATAAACTATATGATGAATTATATTAATATTGTAACAGAAAACTTGACTAAGTCAGATTATTTTGACTAGGAAATAAAACAACACTATTACACATTTTTTAAGGGTAATACTTTCACATTAAAGTTTCATTTGTTAACAGTAGTTAAAAATACTTCAATGTTAACAAAACATTAGATTAAGCATCGTCATTTGCATTGATGTTGGGAATTGGGATTATACAGATTATGCAATTTTAAACTTGCATCTCAAAGTAGCTGTGTGTTGATAATCTGATAATGTTATGTTTACAGACACCAACTTCTGAAGACGAGTGGAGGAAAATTGCTGAGGGTTTTGACCTGAAGTGGCAATTCCCTCATTGCCTTGGCGCAATAGATGGAAAACACATCTTTATTCAGCCCCCAGCCAACAGCGGCAGCACATTCTACAACTACAAGTCCAGGTTTTCCATCCTGTTGATGGCTGTAGTGGATTCAAACTACAAATTTATATACACAAATGTGGGAGTTCAAGGCAGAGTTTCAGATGCAGGTTTGTTTGCGCAGTCTGATTTGCGAGCTGCCTTAGATGAAAGAAAATTGAATCTTCCTGCTGCTGAGGCTCTACCCAACACCAACAGCATCATGCCATATGCTTTTGTGGGAGATGAAGCTTACCCTCTGAGGAATGACCTGCTGAAGCCATACCCACACAGACGACTACAGCCAGAACAACGCATTTTCAATTATAGGCCATCACGTGCAAGACGTGTTGTGGAAAATGCTTTCGGAATTCTTGCTAACCGACTCAGGGTGTTCCGCACAACCATCTGCCTTGATCCTGACAAAGCAGTGACAATCACCTTGGCAGCACTGTGCCTTCACAATTTCTTGCGCAACAAACACTCAGATGCCTACCTTCCACCTGGCCTGACTGACTGGGTGGACGAGAACCATCAGCTCCACGATGGGGCATGGAGACAAGAGAGAACCCTGCAGTCTGTGAGATTGAAAGCAGCAAGAAACCCAACAATAGCTGCCAAAGAGCAACTTGACTGTCTTAAAGGTTACTTTGTTTCCCCAGCTGGCTGTGTACCATGGCAAGACCAGTATGTCTAATGGATAAACTGAAAACACTTCACAGTCAAATATTTGTTTTTATTTTTTGTTAGCAACATGTTGTATAAAACATTTTACAAAACATTAAAATGTCAAACGTTTTGATTTGTGAAACAAAACTGTATGAAAGTTCACATCAAAATAATTCAAATTCAAACCCAAATAAAACTTTGTGGCAAATAAAATAAACTTCAATTTCTTATAAAAGAATAAGCATTCTGTGATTTTATACAGAAAAACATTGTTTTGGTATTAATACTTTTCTGGTATGTTTCTGTTTTTTTCCTCAAAGTATGTTAATTGCTTATTCCAGTAGTAGAACTATATAATAACATAACATTCAAAATATGTAAAGTACTAACAGCTTTTTTAAACGACCAGCCAAAAGCTCTTGAAGCTGATTGCACCCTGTGTCATCTACACGATGCATTACAGTGTAATTCGGCTGGGACAGTAAAGGCCGTGGGGGTGGTGTTGGTGTGGGTGGTGGAATGTATGTTGGATGTGAAGAATAGTAACTTCCAGACATAGGGAAGCCTGGGTGAGTTTGCATTTGAGGCACTGAAATTTCACTTTCTTGTGCATCATAAATCTGGGACATTATTGCCCTTTTTAATCTCAATACTAGGGCTGGATTTTTAATTCGCCCAAGTTCCTCCCCAACCTGTTTCCCAAAGGAATACTCCCCTTTGTCCTCTCTATTAGAAATGCGGTCGGCAACTTTGTTGAGTATTGCTATTTTTTGTAGCTCAATGTTTTCATTTTTTTTACTCCTGTTCTTGGCCCGACACAAAGGATATCAAGGGGCAGGCGGTCAAGAAGCAGGTTTTCCAGAGGCAGGTTGGTCATTTTCACAAGGTGTGTCACAAGAACTCTGCTCTAAACCAGGTGACAGATCAGTTTCATTCTCCATGTCACTGTCTTCTCCTCCTACAGCAGCAGTGTTTTCTTCAAGCTGTAAAAGATGCAAAAATTTTAGCCAAAGAATGTAAACTGGGAAAATGACAACTGCCTTCCCACTATCTTAATTTTTCACACTTTGTCCTCCTGTTACCATTCTACATACGTATACAGTATACATACACTCACCGGCCACTTTATTAGGTACACCTGTCCAACTGCTCGTTAACACTTAATTTCTAAGCAGCCAATCACATGGCGGCAACTCAGTGCATTTAGGCATGTAGACATGGTCAAGACAATCTCCTGCAGTTCAAACCGAGCATCAGTATGCGGGGAAGAAAGGTGATTTGAGTGACTTTGAACGTGGCATGATTGTTGGTGCCAGAAGGGCTGGTCTGAGTATTTCAGAAACTGCTAATCTACTGGGATTTTCACGCCGCCTCCCTTTCTGCAGCACTCACGACTGTAGACACAGAAACAGCATTTGCTGGAGCGGGCTCTGGGACGGCGCCTGCTGGAGTGGGCTCTGGGGACGGCGCCTGCTGGAGTGGAGCGGGCTCTGGGACGGCGCCTGCTGGAGCCAGTAGCGGTTGAGGAGGATATCAGGTAGGAAAAACCTCCTCTCGTTTGCTACCCGGGCATACTCCCTCAGGGACCGCTCTCCCTGGGAAGGAATCGGCAGCTTGCCATTACTTGCATCAGAAATAGTCCTCAGCCACCATTGAGCAAGGTCATCTGGGTGGTGCTCAACAAAAGAGGACATACTGTCTGTTGGGTTCTTTGGTGGTCGGTTCATTCTGTTATGATGTGGGTGGAGGATGAACCCAGGCGCAGACAGAGTACACTAAACACGATTTATTGACAAAAAGGGGAAAATAAAGCCCATGATGGGGTAAACAACACAAGGCAGAGGATGACTAAATAGACTAAGACTTGGACAGATGACTAGACGCTAACTAACAGCACATACACTAACAGGATCTTCACAGAACACGAAAAGATACTAACAGGTAACATTCAGCAATGACTCACACTTAACTTTAGCCAAATACAGGCAGGCTTCACAGAGAATAACATCACAGCAGCTTTCACAATGAACCGACACAGGACAGCAAACCCAAGGGGATGATAAAGGGAGACTAATAAGAACATAACAGGTGACAGATTAATTAATGAAGACTAAACAAGGGTCATAAGGGGGCGGAGTTAGGTGACGAGACAACACAAGCACACAGCCCAAATAAATGGCCATGTGCTTACACTTAAAACATGGGTCTGTCATGATAATGCCACAAGACTAGGAAAAATCAAGAAGATGATGGCAGAATCATGACACATTCCTCAGGGAGTTTGGTCCATATTGACATGATGTCATCACACAGTTGCTGCAGATTTGTCGGCTGCACATCCATGATGCGAACTCTGGTGACTGTGGAGGCCATTTGAGTACAGCGAACTCATTGTCATGTTCAAGAAACCAGTCTGAGATGATTCCAGCTTTATGACATGGTGCATTATCCTGCTGAAAGTAGCTATCAGAAGTTGGGTACATTGTGGTCATAAAGGGATGGACATGGTCAGCAACAACACTCAGGTAGGCTGTGGCGTTGCAACGATGCTCAATTGGTACCAAGGGGCCCAAAGAGTGCCAAGAAAATATTCCCCACACCATGACACCACCACCACCAGCCTGAACCGTTCATACAAGGCAGGATGGATCCATGCTTTCATGTCTGTAGACGCCAAATTCTGACCCTACCATCCGAATGTCGCAGCAGAAATCGAGACTCATCAGACCAGGCAACGTTTTTCCAATCTTCTATTGTCCAATTTCGATGAGCTTGTGCAAATTGTTGCCTCAGTTTCCTGTTAACGCATTATTAACGGCGTTAACGCAAACCCATTTTAACGGCGTTATTTTTTTTATTAGCGCGATTAACGGTCTCTTTGTCCTAGCAAACTTTGTAGTTTTTTCACATGCTTTTGCAACAGCACGCAGCATGCGTCCTGATCCATTTTGGCGTCTCGCGCTCGTCATCCACTCAAAGCCGGCTCACAAGCCGAAACGTGTGTTTGCGGCGTGCCTGTTGTTTTGTTTATGGTCTAGATCCGCTTGCTCTTTGGTCGAAGAAGCAACAAAACGTCCTCGCGCTGCGCAAGCCATTGAAATGAATGGGTTTCAGAGCGCAACGCCGAGGATGTTTTGTGCCGCACACACTCGTTTGGCTTGCGAGCCGGCCAAATAGTAACGTTACGTTTTGAGTGGATGACAAGGCGCGAGATGCCGAAATTGATGCCCTAAGATTCTGAATGGAAAGTTTACTTTTAAAAAGTTGCCAAATTGTCCCATTTACAAGACCAAGTGATCTGTGTTTTGTTGTGAACTGAGCTATCATCATTGCAGCATGTCTGAAACACCACCTGATGATGGCAAAGCACACACACACAGAGATGATGCGAATTCTCCACCCCCTCGCCAATATCAGAACCTCGTCAGTATTTCTTTCACTCTATTATTGATAGACAGAGTTACATTGTGTGAGAGATTATTTATATATGTGTGAAATTCAGCACTATTCCAATGTTATTTTCAATAATAATAATAATAAAAAAACATTTGCACTAAACAAGCCTGTCACGGTTTGGGTTTTGTGTATTGTTCTTTTCTGTCATGTGATTCCCCAGTCTAGTCATGTGATCTTACCTTGTGTTCACTTTTCTGTTGTGTCATGTTTTCATTGGTTGTTAGGTTTATGGTCACAGGTGTTTCTTATCTACCACGCCCCCCTTGTTATCTTGTTCAGCTTGTTTGTCTGTGTATTTATACCCCTGTGTTTCAGTTGCTGGCTATCGGTTGTTGTTTAATGTTATGCTGTTCCCTGTTCTGAATTTCTGTTCTAAGTATATCCTGTGTTATTTGTTTTGTGGATTATTAAAGTGCTTGCAGATGGATTCACTCTCCGCTTTGTTCCTGCCTGCAGCGTAACAGAACAACCGATCTAAAATATGAATCCAGCAGCACAGATCTCGTCTGATCCATACAGCCTAGACCGGGAACTCGCTGGACAGATTGCAGCCCTGGCCCTGAAAAGCCCTGATCTGTTCCAGTATACGTGGGGGTTTGTTCCTCTTGTTGCTTCCTGCTCCCTGGATGACGAGGCTATTAAATTGTGTTACCGGGTGGGGGCTAAAGAGGTCAACCCGAGGGAACTCCCTGATCTCTCTGGCCTGGGTTGGAGAGGCGCTCTCTAGATGTCTGGAAAGCTTCATCCCTTCTTACGCTAGGCCTTCACTGGTGGTCCCGAGGCCGGTGGTCCGGAGACGGAGGAGGAGAAGAAAGGTCTCCTCAACGATGAGTCCGGTGGCTCCTAAACAAGAGACCGTCCAGCCAGAGCTTCAAGTCCCCTCTGCCGAGCCCGAACTTTACATCACTTCTGCCGAGCCTGCGCTCACAGTCAGCCCTGCCGAGCCTGCGCTCACCGTCAGCCCTGCCGAGCCTGCGCTCACAGTCAGCCCTGCCGAGCCTGCGCTCACAGTCAGCCCTGCTGAGCCTGCGCTCACAGTCAGCCCTGCCGAGCCTGCGCTCACCGTCAGCCCTGCCGAGCATGCACTTCACTCAGGCCTCGCAAGTGATGAGTCTTCAGTTCAAGTGAGACGCTGCCGCAGGAGGAGAAGGAGGAGTCGTTCGGTTTGCCAGGCTTCGGTGAGCATTCCAGGACTCCTCACCCTGCCTCTGCGTCTCGCCCTGCCGAGTCCGCCTCTGCGCCTCGCCCTGCCGAGCCCGCCTCTGCGCCTCGCCCTGCCGAGTCCACCCTGCGCCTCGCCCTGCCGGCCCCGCCTCTGTGCCTCGCCCTGCCGGGTCCGCTCTGCGCCTCGCCCTGCCGGGTCCGCTTCTGCGCCTCGCCCTGCCGGCCCCGCCTCTGCGCCTCGCCCTGCCTGAGCCTCGTCACGTCTCCTCAGAGCTTCCAGAGCCTCGTCACGTCCCCTCAGAGCTTCCAGAGCCTCGTCACGTCTCAGCAGAGCTTCCAGAGCCTCGTCAGCGTCAGCTCAGCAGAGCTGAGCCTGCGCTTCACGTCAGCCACGTCCAGCCAGAGACTGTTTCTGAGCCGGTGCCTGCTCCAGCCTATGTCCCCGTAGCTACCCCAAGAAAATTTTGCGGGGGGGGGCAGTAGGTCTCCGCCGTGGCCGCCCGAAGGGTCTTCTGACCGCCGTGGCCGCCCGAAGGGTCTTCTCCGCCGTGGCCGCCCGAAGGGTCTTCTCCGCCGTGGCCGCCCGAAAGGTCTTCTCCGCCGTGGCCGCCCGAAGGGTCTTCTCCGCCGTGGCCGCCCGAAGGGTCTTCTCCGCCGTGGCCGCCCGAAGGGTCTTCTCCGCCGTGGCCTCCCGAGGTGTCTTCACCGGCGTGGCCGTCTGAGGGGTCTTCACCGCCATGGCCGCCTGAGGGGTCCTCACCGCCATGGCCTCCTGAAAGGTCTTCACCGCCTTGGCCGTCTGAGGGGTCCTCACCGCCGTGGCCTCCTGAAGGGTCTTCACCGCCGTGGCCTCCTGAGGTGTCTTCACCGCCGTGGCCGTCTGAGGGATCCTCACCGCCGTGGTCTCCTGAAAGATCCTCACCGCCGTGGCCTCCTGAAAGGTCTTCACCGCCGTGGCCGTCTGAGGGGTCCTCACCGCCGTGGCCTCCTGAGGGGTCTTCACCGCCGTGGCCGTCTGAGGGGTCTTCACCGCCGTGGTCTCCTGAAAGGTCCTCACCGCCGTGGTCGTCTGAGAGGTCTTCACCGCCGTGGACGCCCGAGGGTCCCACAGTTCCGCCCTGGACGCCCGAGGGTCCCACAGCTCCGCCCTGGCCTTCGCCTCGTCCTGCTCCGCCCTGGCCTTCGACTCGTCCTGCTCCGGCCATGCTCTGCGGCCCAGGCCCACCTTTGCTGCCTCCTGGTCCTGTTCCCCTACACGGGCCTGGCCCGCCGTCCCTCCCCCAAGTCCGCCTCCACTGCTCCGCCCTCCTGAACTTTTTTGTATTATGGGTGTCAGGAGCCACCCATAGGGGGAGGGCTATGTCACGGTTTGGGTTTTGTGTATTGTTCTTTTCTGTCATGTGATTCCCCAGTCTAGTCATGTGATCTTACCTTGTGTTCACTTTTCTGTTGTCTCATGTTTTCATTGGTTGTTAGGTTTATGGTCACAGGTGTTTCTTATCTACCACGCCCCCCTTGTTATCTTGTTCAGCTTGTTTGTCTGTGTATTTATACCCCTGTGTTTCAGTTGCTGGCTATCGGGTTGTTGTTTAATGTTATGCTGTTCCCTGTTCTGAATTTCTGTTCTAAGTATATCCTGTGTTATTTGTTTTGTGGATTATTAAAGTGCTTGCAGATGGATTCACTCTCCGCTTTGTTCCTGCCTGCAGCGTGACGGAGCCAATCCACTTTTCCATGTTGAGCATTAAAATGAGAAAAAAAATAATGTAACAAAAAGAAATCAAAAGACATTTGGAATAGATAAAATGTGCGATTAATGCGATTAATTCAGGAGTTAACTATGACATCAATGCGATTAATCGCGATTAAATATTTTAATCGTTTGACAGCACTAATATATATATATATATATATATATATATATATATATATATATATATATATATATAACTATATGTAGTATAGTTAGATTCCTCTGGTAGTGTCAATCAACTTTATTATGGACTTATTCCAACAAGTGCTACAAATTTCAAGAATTGGTGGGCGGAACACAAAGGACTGTGTCCACAAAGTGTTGGACAACATTTTTTGCATGTTCTCATTTGCCTTCTTTCTGAGCATGTCAGAATAGGTAAAATTAACTGGAAAAAAAGTCCACAACCAAAGTACAGTCTGCTTAGTCCCCTTTTGAAGAAAATCTAAGTGTTGCAGATAACATTTGCGGAGATGGCTTTGCATTAATCCAGTATTGGTAGTGGATGCAGAGGAAACATATTTTTGCTTACAAATGTGGGGACTTGGGGCATGATTGCAGATTGCCTTTGCATATATCTAAATCATTTGTCTTTTTCAACTTTGCAGAAGGGATCATGAAATTCGGTTCCACAGCCACTGAGGAGTACATCAAGCTGAACGTGTCTGAGCACCTCAAGCACGCGTCACAAAGACAATTGGAGGTGGAGGATTCACTACGCCCTGATGAGCCAAGCCTACAGGACTACCTCAAGGGCAACCAAGATGTAGGTGTCTTTGTTTCCACAGTAGTTTCAATTTTGATATTTAATGTCAAACCATTCTTGTCTGTCAGTCATATAATGGAAGTCTATGGCGATCTCTTAAAAGATATAAAGAGATATATAATAACAATATAAAACTGTTAATTTTCCTCACACAAACTGCTCGTTTCGTGTCTTAGGCCATCAATGTGTACTTAATTTACGAGCCATTAAATCATGTTTAATTTGGACTTCTCTGTGCATGCTCTTTGTGGTGGTGACCATAGACCTCCATTATATGACTGACAGACAAGAACGCTTTGACCTAAAAATATCAAAATTGAGAATACTGTGGAAACAAAGACACCTACATCTTAAATGCCCTTGAGATAAGCTAAAACATATCAAAAATTAATTTCAAAGTGAACTATCCCTTTAAATTACATCCTTATTATTCGTTCATAATTCTGCCATCCACTGTACATTGTGTTTGATATATATGGTGCCCAATACTGATGCCATTCAAGGCAATTTATTTTTGAATAAAGATACATATTGAATTGAATTGTGATTTATTTGTATAACTGTAGTGCTGTATGTATGTTGTCCCATGTTTCCAGAGGGTGGAGGACATGTTTTCTGTGCTTTGAAGATGTTCTCCTATGCTTTGTACATAGTTGTGTGTTTGTGCTAATAAAGCTCTTTCTTTGAATAAACAGTACCTGGCAAATGTTCCTTTCCTCAATAAATTCATGTCCTTGATGGTAATAATAGTTTAGTCCATAGGATAACAATGACATGAATATACAACATAATAGCATATCATATGAATATATATAAATATATATATATTATTATTATAATTTTATGTAGGCTGACCAATAGAAACAGATCTGCCAGCCAATTCACGAGTGATTTACTTGTTTAAATGTAGTGATTTCAACCAATACTGAGTGAGGAAATTCAAGCCATTCTCTGCCAAGGTGCGCAGCAGTGCTGCTATTCATATGCTAATTATGGCAATTCGCACCTCTGCGAGCTCTCCATGTATAGGTCATGGTTCGTTTCCGTTAATATGTGGCACAAACAAACGCGACGTTCACAGTCTGTAAATTGTCATTAACTGCCAAAAATTAGGGAGATTTCCGTCTGTTTACAGGGTACGAAAATCCCACTTTTCATGCAGTGGTGTGAGCACATAAATCCTGAACTTTGGCTTTGCATCGCATGCGATTTACTCGTTGAGTGTGAGTAGGTACCTTGCAGAAATCGCACAGACATCACACAGTGTATGCTCGCCTTAAGTGCTTATGTTTGGCAGAATCGATCAGTTTATGATACAAGCATGAAAATTGGCATGAGCAGTCTCCATGGGTCTCTTGACAAGAAAATTGTCCAAGCCACTTGAAATTTTATAGATGGCGGCCATTTTTCAAGATGTCCAACACCTTAGTGGAGCAGTTAAGTGATATAGTGTTTTTTTGGGTGATAGAAGCATGAAAATTGGCATGAGCAGTCTCTGATGGTCACTAGACAATAAGCCACCCACAGCTACTTGAAATTTCAATATGGCGGCCATTTTTTGCATCGCGCTGCGCCTGGTGGTTGTGAACTCTTTGACAGCAGAGAAAGTAGTCACTGATTTTTTTGATGTATGTTCCACCCTGTACAGATTCTTTCGGAAGCCTACTGTTTCGGCGCAGTACAAAGGTGAGTGATTAATTCCAAGTTCAGACTGCACGATTTCAAAGTAGTCGGGTCTCTGCTCAGTACAGCTCAGATGAAACATCAAACAGACACCGAGTGCTGCTGCCAAATTTCTACAAATTTTTCTTCAATTTCTTGGGTCCAATCCAAATAGACAATGCCATATGTTGATATGTGATCTATAACTCCTCCCCGAAGTCCCCGCTGCTCTGTGTCTTGCTCTCTCACTGGCTGTCTGTAATCGCCGATGTAGTTTTCAGTCAGAACACTTTTCACACAGCAGGATTTTGAATCGCCGACAGGTCCAGATATTTAGCATGCCAAATATCTCACGGGTGTCGGCGACTCGTATGCGATTCTCTCAGATCGCATCTTTGCTCATTTACTCAAAACCTGTCGGCGAGCCAAAATCGCGGCTAAAATCGTGCAGTCTGAACTCTGCATAAAGCGACTTCTTGAGCAAAGATGGACAGGACATTTATCAACAGTATCTGCGATCATTAAGTCTTTCAAGGAAATTGTTTCTTTGCTTTCGGAGATTCGACGCAGAGCGCACATATGGTGCTGAGGTGAGGATGGAGGCCATTGGGCTTTTGAGGGAAATTTCTCAGCCTGCGTTTATGTTCATCGCACACTTTGTAAAGACAGTGTTGATGTTGCTGGATGGCCCAAACAAGCTTTTCCAAAGAGAGGACATGGACCTGTTGACTGGGTTGGAACAGGTCACGAGTGCCACTGAGTGTGTGAGTGAACTCCGCTGTGAGGCCAAGTTCACAGAGCTGTGGGATGCGGTCACCGATTTGGATGTTACTTCCGCACCTTCAAAACCGTGCACACTAAATAAGAATTTACACCAGTATTTCGTTGAAGAAACAACAGGACAAAAGGACAATGACAAACCAGAGCTACGGAGGCTTTATTACAGTGCACTTAACACTTAAGTGGAGAAATCAACCATCGCTTCGATGAGCGCAACACACAGCTTGCGCAATCGCTGATTGCTTTGAACCCAGAGAGCAATCAATTTTTGAATCCGAAGTTACTCCAGCACATCATGTCATTAACAAAATCAACCATCGTTGAGACAAAATGTATCATTGCTAAATAGTTTATTTCTACACAATTAAACAAAGAAGGAAACGCGAAATTGACAACACAAAATCACCTTTCAAAGTACCACAAAACATTAGAAGCAATGACAGCTTTGAAGACCGGATTGACACTTGGTGCTTCAACCGCAATGTGTGAAAATTCATTTTCAGTTTTGAGGAATGTTTTCACCAACCACAGACGTTCTATCCGCCACACATGCAAGGCCCAGCTCATTCAGCAGGCATTTGAGAAGGATCTCACACGCAAGTGTCAAGATGAATGGAAAGATAAAGTTCTTCAGAGATTTCAGATGCGCTGCATTCAACTATTTTAATCGATTGTGAATACAATGCTTGCCTGCTATTCCATTTGTATTGCAGTAGCCCCCCCCCCAATCAAAAAAGTAAGCTAATCAAAACAGAAAGCAAAACTCGCATCATGTTTATTTTTCTTTATTTGAGGAAAAGCAGAACACTTTGTTTTTATTGTGAGCATCCACAAAAAATAGAAACTTAACAGGATCTAATGATGTATAACACTTGTAAGTGTTGTACGTTTTATATGTAAGATTACAATTAACAGAGTATATCTGAGTCTCTTTTGCACTGATAAGAAAAAAGTGAGCCTATCGCACCGGCTCGATAGCTGACCCCAGGGGGGTAATGATATGATTTCAGATTATAATCTAGATATTCTGTGTTTGACAGAAACCTGGCTAAAACCAAACGATTACATTATTTTAAATGAGTCTACCCTGCAAGATTACTTTTATAAACATGAATCTCGTCTGAAAGGCAAAGGGGAGGTGTTGCTGTAATTTATAGTAATATCCTCAAAACCACTAAGAAATCTAGTTTTAAATATACTTCTTTTGAAGTATTGGTGCTTAGTGTAAAAATATATAGGATGATAAATCACGTTTGAGAATTCTGCTAGCTACTATATACAGGCCACCAGGGCTCCATCAAGATTTTATCAAAGAATTTGTGGACTTTCTATCAGAGTTAGTCCTGGCTGCAGATAAAGTACTAATAGTTGGTGACTTTAACATACATGTAGATAATGAAAAAGATGCATTGGTTTTGGCATTTAGGCCACGTTTACACAAAGCCGGGTATTTAGCGAAACAAGTATTTTCCCCCTCTCCATTTTCAAAAATAACATCGTTCACACACCCGCATAAATATGCCGTCGAGCGCCATCATAACTATGCCAAACCTATTGGCGGCAGTGTAGGGAGAAGGATAAAGCCATGCAAGTCAATCAGAATCCTCAGAATCGACAAGAGAGAACCTAAAACACCATTTCTCCCAGTTGACACGACAACACATAACTGGCGTTTTCAGAAATCTCCACTTTGGAGATTTAACCTTAAAAGTGTATGGTTCTCTGCCTCTTTCCGTCTCTTATGCATAACGTTACTTTTTAAACACGAAAATCGCATTTTAGCATGACACGCAATCGGTTGCTGTGGTAATGAACAACCTGCTTGTTAAAGCGAATGTGTACTCCTGTATCGGAGGCAAAATGAATAAATATTCAGCGCAAGTTATATATTTCTAACTCCAAACAATTAGCCACTGAACCAGTTTATAAAATCTTCAAGGCTGTGCTGGTTGCATTTGAGGCAGCATGGTCTTGGGGTTTTTCTGATTTTGCTTGAGACTGGTAAGCATTAGCCTCAATAGTAGTCGTGTCTCATTCATTTCTTATTTTTATATTTGGAATAAATCCCTCCAGCGCATACCGTAACCCCTTTTGCTTCGATCTTGCTTGATATCGCGGAGGTATTGCTCCAAAAAGGGTCACTGACACGCACGGGAATACCCTTTGCCATCATGGCAATCTGTCGCACTGCTCGTGTTTGACCATTTGTTTGACGGAAGTAGCAACAGTAACTAAGGGGGCGGGGCTCAGCGAAAGGCTAATTGGAATTAGACAACACGTGTCAGGACCTACTCATTGTCGTAATCATACTCTAGATCTAATATTATCACATGAAATAGATGTTGATGCCGTTGAAATTCTGCAGCAGAGCGATGTAAACTTCACTTTGCCAAAGCAGCAAAGCAGACTCCGTGTTCTTCTGCCACTAAAGATTGCTTTATCAATAATCTTCCTAATCAGTTTCATCATCTCAGCATCCCAGATAGCTTAGAAGAACTCGATATTGTGACATAAACTTTTAACTCTCTCTTTTCCAGCATTTTAGACACAGTTGCTCTTAAAGTAGATTAAAGAAAATAGTCCAACGCCATGGTACAACGAGCACACTCGGCCCTTAAGAGAGCAGCCAGAAAAATGAAGCGTAGCTGGAAGAAAACTAAACTAGAGGTATTTTGGATTTCATGGAAGGATAGCTCGATCGCATACAGAGAGGCCTTAAAAACGGCTAGATCTGCTTATTTTTCGACCCTATTAGAAGAATTCTGAACATAATCCTAGGTCTCTATTTGAGACAGTGGCTAAACTAACGAAAAATAAAGATTTAAGCCCAGAAGTGTCCAAGCAACACAGCAGTAATGACTTTATTAATTTCTTCACATATAATATTTATAATATCAGGGACAAAATTATAACTATGCAACTGTCTATTACAGTATCACATCAGGGGGTGCATTGGTGCATTTGGTTAATTTGCTGCTATAGGAGAGGAAGAATTTTGCAAACTCATTAATTCATCTAAATCAACAACTTGTTTGCTAGACCCTATACCGACTAAGCAACTGAAAGAGATGCTTCCAGAGGTCATAAATCCTTTTCTTAATATGATTAATTAATTAGGGACCAGTAATTCAATAGGGACCATCTCTTTAAAGCCACAATATGGATGCAAAAATAATAATTTTAGTCCAGATACTTTAATACAGAAGATGAATAATGTGAAGTGAAACCATAGTTTTGTAAGGGACACTGAATATGTTACCCATTATTTATTGATAATCTTGTTTGTGTTTTGTACAAAGAGAAACAAGACAAATAATTCCAAGAGGAATCAGAGATCAGTGAATAAAGACTAAATTATTGGTCTGATTGTTAGCCAAAGATACTGAATTTCTTTAAAAGACAGAATACAGCACATTAATTGTGATGACTAGTTGGTGATTTTTGCACGCTTTTTTTTCTTAAAGATTAGAACAATGGCATGAGATTGTATGGAAATGGCAGTAAAGATTCTGGCAATGATCTTTCGTATTTCACAGCAAAAATACAGCTATATCTCTTTAATAAAGATATGTCTACTTTTTTTAACAATGATTTGGTTTCTGATTTATTTGAAGGCCAAGCAGACCATTCCAACCACCTCCCAAGTCCTTTTACACAGTGAATTGTTCTTGATTGCTGGCAGGATGATTGGTCATTCATTCCTCCATGTTGGGCCTTAATTGGCTTTATGCACAGCTGCACTAAACAGACACACCTGGATTAATCAGTTTGTCCAATAATGGAAGACAGGAAACAAAGGAGCTGGCTGAAGTTCAGGAAAGTAGTGCAGCTGTGCATAAAGCCAATTAGCAGGTGTAAGCATCGATATGTAAATAAAGGCTAGATGTGTCGTCCGCGCTGCTGGCCAATGGAGGTCGACGTCTGCACCTGGCGACCATCTAGTCACAGGCAGCTCACTCACTCGTAACATTGTGTTAATGGTACATGTACTATTTAAATAACCATAACTTGCTCAATTTTCTACCGATTTTCAAACGGTTTGGTTTGTTATAAACGTCAGAAATGTAGCTATGACACAGCAGAATAATAAGTGTATAAATAAATAATCATCCAGATAATTATAGCCTTGTTAATAACGTTTGTAAGAAACCAAACCATTTGTAAATCCATCAAGATTTCAACAAGATACGATTTTTTGTGTTTGTGTTGACTACTCATCTTACATCAGCTTACCTGTGACAAGATGGCCACCGGTGATGACTATGGAAACTCCGCCATAACACATCTAGCCTTTATATACATATCTATGGGTGTAAGCCCAGCCATAATACATGTATTACCAGGTGGTTCCCCACAGATCACAACCATCGTTCTTGAAGATGTGGCTGACATTGGCTTCAGGGAGACAATACAAATGGTAGTAGGTTTGTATGTGCCATATTTTTACAGGTAAATATGTTTCTATATTTACTTGTGTTATCTTACTATTTATAAAGCTTGCCATAGATAATTATTCAAAGAATGAGAAAGAAAGGAGATGAGATTACTGAGGATCAAAAGGCAGCCATTAACCAGCTGGCATTATCTTGGGACCTTCCAGTGTTGACAGCAACTAACCGCACACAATCGTCGACAGCAAGAAGTAAGCTTTAAATTGATATTTTCATTTAGAAGCAATTCAAAGTTATGCAAATTTGATCAGCAGTGGACCATAACATTTTACTTTAAATTCTGGGGTTCTCGCAGCAAGGTCTCTCGCTCTCTCACTCTCTCGCTCTCTCCCTTTCTGCCGTGGTTGCGCTACACTGTTTGGCGCTGGCGCATATGTTCTGTCTCGCATGCGCAGCTCTAGATACCAGAAGATTTGAACTGGGCATCAGTTTGCAGGATTTTTATAAATAATTTATATCTAGATAACACAGTTAATTCATTCTCAATTTATAGTTTATTTGTATGGTCAGGATCGGATGCGCGTGACTGGATGATGAACGGTGTCGTGGTCATTCTCAAGTGTTGTGTTGCTGTTGTATCAGTCAGATCAGCATAGCACTCAATAATCGGGACAAGAGAGGTCCCGAACGGGACAAATAAATTAGGCCCAATTATCGGGACGTCCCGGCTAATTCGGGACAGTTGGCAACCCTAGTGGCATCTGTATTTTTTCCAAGACAGTCAATGGCTGACTGCAGTACTCAGGTGCTTTATTTAAATATACTACCACTTTAACCTTCAGTACATTAATTTCTAAATTATTGTCGCGTCAATCGGAGCTAACGAGTTCATCTAACGAGTGCATCCTTTCTGGAGGGCAAAGGTGAAGCTGCCAAACTGTATGATGTGCTCACATCGAATGTGTGGTGTGTCTTCTGGCATTTAACCTTCACATGTGCAGTGGGTATTTGTAGTGGACTATTGTGGGGGGTTTGTCTTCCAATTGGCAGCTGACCCATACCTCCAGACACCCCCGCTCTTGGTTTATTTGTTTTCTTTAAATTGAATATGTGTGTGTGTGTGTGTGTGTGTGTGTGTGTGTGGTGTTGATTAATGGTGTATTTCATTATGATGCTTGTGACAAGTTTTAGATTTTGAATTTTTAACTATTTAATATTTTGTCGACAAACGAAAAATAAACTTTTCTATTTTGATATGACTCATGTCTTTTCACCCATCCATGCAAAACGAACCTTTGTGCCTTTGTGCAAGCAGAACATCCCACATCCTCTACCTGCTTTTGCATTCTCCGCTTGCCTGCTGGTTTTGGTCTTGTATAAAATGAGACACCATTCTCTTAAAGTTAGAGACCATTTCAGACCTTAAAACAAATGAGTTGTGGATGTTACCGTTTTACTTTTTTCCTTGCTGTTTTACTTCCATCACAATACAGGTCTTGATCTACAGTATTATTAAATTACCGAACTGTTCATGTCAGTGTGTTCAAGTGATACTATTAACCAGTAGCGTACCGTGGGTCTCAGTCAGGGCCTTCAGTAACGATCCTCACCCCCCGCCCCCACACACACCCAAAAAAAAAAAAAAAAAAAAAAAAACAACACACACACCCGCGTGGAAAACGCATGCATGCTAGAAATAGAACCGACGCCTATTTTTCACGAGACACGCAAGCATGTTTGAAGCGTTTCCAGGCAAAATAGAATAGGAAAAGTTGTTTATATTTTATTTATTTTGTACATGATATTTATAAATTTCATTTTGATGGTTGAAAGTCTAGGTTTTGACATTCAGATAGGCCTACAAATATAATTTATAAATAAATAAATATAATTTTCAAATATTGTCCTGTCAATACAGAACGAAGTATTCTGTAGTCTATTTTACTGTCAATAGTGCTGACAGTGCCACGTCAGACACGTTTTTAGTGTGCAAAGACCTATTATTTACAGTCTACTATGGCAAAGACATAGCCTGGCATGCCAGACCTACATCTAGATGTTAGGTCTGGAAACTCTTCATTGACAGGGCTCAATCCGAAGGGTGGGATAAATGGTTGTCTTTCAAATTCTCTCTGCACCCAATTGGATAGCGCTAAAGCCAATCAGAGCAATGAAGAAGGTGACGTACTCAGCGGAGCAAGTTGATATATTAAACTTTTACCGCATCCAGTCCAGCTGTCAACATTGTATATTGAAAATAAGGGAGATTTCCGGAATCCATCCCCAACATAAGGGATTTTTGGTTTTGGTTTTTACACGACCCACAAACTTTAAAAATAAAAGTTTTGTTTTTTATTTTTGCGGCCACTTTGCGGCCAAATAATTTTTGCTGCCGCTAGGGTGCGTCTAGATTTCTAGGCTAGCAAAGACACAGAAAACGCGACGCAACAGAAACGCCACGCACACGCCACGAAGCCAGGGTTTCACCGGCCTAACACTCATTTATTACTTGTAAATAAAATACATCCTCCGATAATTTCTAATGAAATGTTCAATGACCTCCTCATGCAGTTGTGCGTCATGAATAAGCAGCTCCTATAGCAATAGATGAGACGAGAAAGTCGTGCAGTGTCGTGTTTGTTCAGTTGTATTCCTTAAATACCTTTTTATGTGCTTGAGAGCGGAGAAAGATCGCTCAACTGATGCGTTGGACACTGGAATGGTCGCGAATCAAGCACATTAGGGCATAGCTGACGTTTATGACGTTGCTCACGCTCAAACCCCCGCCGAGTTTTCAAACGGCTGATGACATCAGCGGGGGCTAGCGCCGATACACATCGCTGCCCCTGGGGCGTTCTGTCACTGCGCATCAAAATTTGATTGGCTAATGATACACGTCAGTCAAAGTTAAGATCAAATGGGAAATGGCAGCTTCAACGGAAGGCTAGCTGTTCTACTAGTGCTGGTCCACGGAGATGTGAGGCGTTTAGATGACCATATATGGAAAATACAGCTCAGCCTCAACAGAGTAACCATATTATTTCAGGAAATATAATCGTAAAAATGAAAAATATATATATTTTATAAATTTATTAAATATTATATTATATTATATTATATTTTGACAGGGCCAGCAGAGAAGGCCCTGATGGCCCTGACAGCCCACCACTGCTATTAACTGTTATTTTGTCTTCAATAGTTCAGCAACTGAAACTTTGAAACAGACTGAACCAGGGTTGCCAACTTTTGAGTTTTGCTTGGAGTGAGATTTGTGTGTGTGTGTGTGTGTGTGTGTGTGTGGGGGGGGGGCACGGTGAGGCACGGTGTACTGAGGTGGTCATCACAATGTCCCCTGGGCACAATGTCTTGTAGGCCAAATGTATAGTTTTTCCCATTTTAATTTTGCATTAGTGTAACAGTTTTACTGATTTTAAAATTTTTTTGGGGGAGTAAAGTTCATTGTTCTTTCCCATATGATTTTGTAAAACTATGTTGAGACCTCTGTCCCTCTAGGGGGGTTGGGGGCATGCTCCCCGCAAGAAAATGTTTTACATTTTAAGGTTAAATGCATCAATCTGGTGCACTTTGAGAGCTCAAAATTAGCTTCAACCCATGAACTGTAACACTGAACAAAGAAAAAAAGCCTCGAACTTGTACCTGGACATTAAAGAGGGATCAAATATCAACCATAATAATGTAATAATGATTTATATAATTATTCCTATTACGTAAAATCCATTTAGGCTTAGTCTATAAATGTACTGTATAAATGAAAATGAATATTTCAAAAGTATATTTTACTTACACTATTGTATAAGAAAATGAATTACAATAGTTTTGTCCTAATTTCTTTATTTGCAAAAAATAAACCCTTGAGTTTTTATTTTGGAGAAAACACCAGATCACCATACTCACGCAGCACAAATGGTTATATAGGCTACTTAATTACAGTCTTGTGCTGTTTTATAAAGGCACAATGTCATATCACGATTTTGGTGTTGGGAAAAGGGACAAGAGAGTTCGGCCAAAGGCGGATTCGAACTCGGGTCGGACGCGGTCAAAAGCTGCTTTCAAGCACCTCACACCCTCCCCCTACGCCACTGCAGATATTTAGTGAAATATATATTTTTTGCTTAAAAGACAGGCACGTAGTGCAAATGTACACTCTCAACTCACGTTCAAAGTCATAGGCAGCGCAGCGTCTCTCGTGCATCGCAAAAGCCCATGTTGACATTTTGTTTAATATAAAGCCGGAGATTACCAGATACAGTATTTTGCTCGTGCCCTTGCGCCCTAGGTGGGTGCAGAGCCGTTGCTGGGTGGGTGTTGTCGGCAACTGTATCACATGCCGTTTGAACTGACGTGCTTCTGCGATCTGTCACATTTAAAAGCGTCAAACCGTTCCATATCAAGAGTAAACTTCTCTGTCTAGTCTGTCGGTGTCAGTGGCATCTTTTTCCGCGATTTTTCTCTGCGTCCAATCAGTAGTTAAGAGCCTGAACTTGCTTATAGTAATACAAAAAAATACAGCACAGAAGAATGTCTAATTAAGCGTGAGATTTCATTGTTGAGCGTGAGACCGTGAGATTGAGGCTGAATGCGTGAGTGTCACGCCAGATGCGTAAGAGTTGGCAACTCTGCTGAACTTTCTCTCATTTGTCCGACATTGAAAATGTCAAAACCTTTGATGGCAGTACTATTGTAATAAAATGAAAGACAAATGAAAGACTCAAAAAATGCTGAAAGGGTTTATTTTGCCAGTTAAAGTTCAGAAAGTTTAAAACATCAGTACATTCTTTGTTTCCCCCCACCCCCACATACATTGGTGATCCTTATAGTGTCTTAGATATAACCAATGAACCATGAATTGCAGTGCTGCTATTTAAACATTTGCCCCAAAATTGGCTGATGGCTGCATTGGGTCCACAGTAGACTTTAGTCCATCTAGTTCCAGTGGGCTCAGTGGACATTCAGTTTAAGGGACATGGATGCCAGAATTTGTGTGGCTGGGGATTAGGGATACGCCGAATCCGATCCTCAGGATCGGTATCGGCTCCGATTCTGCCATTTTTGCCGGATTGGGTATCGATCAGACGAGGCCGATCCAAATCTGATATTGTGCATATAGGGCGTACTATTCTGTGTTATTGTTAAAGGAGAACTCTGGTGCAAAATGAACCTTTGGTCTAATAAAACATCGGTACCTAGTCAATTGTTCTCTGAGATTTGTTTTCATGATAATTGAAGGTAAAGAGTTTTATCTCTAAAAACTGTTTAGCATATAATGCTAGTACTGGTGGCATTTACTAAGTAAAAAGAAAACGCTAGTCTATACCACTAACAAGGCTCAAAATAGCCCCACACTAACACAGTAACATAATGAGGATCCCTGCATGCAAAACGAAGCATTGAGAACTTTGTAAGTGTACAGGTAAGTGTTCGGGGATCAACTTATCGAGACTATTTTCTGAAGATGGCTCCTGTCTGTATCTGTATACACGAATCGCACTGTCTTTATAAAGTATCTTCTTATTAAACGGTCTGTTCACTTTTATGTAAACATTTATCATTTTACAGTATCAGGAGAGACCTTGAATTTATGTGATTGCAGAGTATTGTGAGATTACAAATTTATTATATGTTTAATTTAGGTTTCCACTCCAATGGTATAAAAACTGATAAAGTTAAGTATGGATTTTAGATGATTCTCCAGCCAGTCTCTTTCCTAATAGTCCTGTTTTCTCACCTCCCAGCCTAGAGATTTAATCATTTAGGTTGATTGGATTATAGCTATAGGGGAGACTTCCACCTTTTGTATTTAATGGCTCTGGGATGGCTCTTTGGAACCAGAGTTCCTGGCGACTATCAGCATCTGAATAGTTATGCTGATTCAATTGGATTGGTAATGCCCTCAGAGTAGGGTGTGTTCCTTCTTCATTTGCATGCTTTGTTTCAGAGTTCCACCCCTATGTAAACTCCTCCCCTCTAAATGTATAAATTGTAAGGGAACATTTCCCTTAGTCAGACGATGTTGACGTGACTGCAGCTACGAGCAATAAACAACTTCTGCTTGGAAAACGTCCATTGTCTCCTGGTCTTCTCAGTTGCTAACTTTTCTACAAGGAAAGAAAAGTTTACCACAGTATTAACAAAACACATGGTAATTACAAGTCAAGTCTATTTATATAGCGCTTTTCACAATATAGACTGCATCAAAGCAGCTTCACAGTATCAATCAAATTCAAAACATAATAACAATAGGTGGGTTTCCATTAGAGATCTGCGCAAAACTTTTGCGATATTTTCTAAATGTTGATGAAAAACTATTGAGAAATGACGGCGTTTCCATTAACCGATGTTAAGCGTCTAAAACGTCTTTTTTCCTTCTCGCGATAAGTCATTCCAAAAATCATTGGCAACGGACGTTGGTAGGTTTCTATATCACAGCCATGCATCGCACTAGACATTATTATTATTAATAGAAGGAGATGTGGTTTGTTATCCAAGCATTAATGGCAGGGAAAGACATGGAGTTCCTGGGTGTTTCTCCCTTATTTCTGCTACGAGGTCTTGATAGTGGCATTTGTTTGAGGTTTAGAGTCCAGTAAGCTATTCCTGTAATTATTGTTTCTTTCTTTTAAATTAATTTAATAAAGAACTCTGTCTCGTATTATGTCCAAACGGTCAGTGTTGGCCTACTTGCATTCGCTTTCCCTTTTTTAACCCGTAATTGCAAAACGAAAAATTAACGGTTGTTGTATTTTTAAAACGCAAAGTTGAACACCAACATTTTAGTTTGACGGCACCAATGCTGCGCTATTGTATATATATATATATATATATATATATATATATATATATATATATATATATATCTCAACGAATTTTCAGATATTTGTTTATGACTTTTTGCCCCCTTTAAAACTTTTCAAATATTCACAAAGTAATATGGGAAAAAAATTAGATTTTACTGGTTTTCCAAGGCCAAATTAGAACCTGGAAATAATATTTTTCCCGCAGTGTTGAATGACAAGAGCCATAACCACAGCCAAAGAGATAGGTGAGTTTTAATAAATGCATCTGAAAAAATAACGAGCTAAAAACATATCTCTGGATGCACCTTTAGAGAAAACTGCACCTTTCATACGGATTACATAATCAGAAGGTATTAGCTTACGATTCGAATTTGTTTTTTTTTAAAGTGGACATTTCAAGCTTTAGTCTACAAAGGCTATATATTGTTTCAGTTCTCGCGCTCCAGTTCACGAAGCCCATGAAAGCGCGTCTGATTGTTTCATTTTATTTTACCAAAGCACAAAGTTTTTTTGTTATTGTGACATTACGCAAATAAAAGTAGTTGCGAATAATGTATTATTATTTTGTGTATAACCAGAAATGATAGAGTATTTTAAGTTGTTTCCACAGTTGATAGGAAAATGCAAGTGTTCGCGGCATCGCCGCGCCTGTCTGCGTCCAGTGCATGCTCTAAACTCTGCACACACACTTGGATATTTGTCAAAACGTGTGTTTATTTGTGATAATCTTAGCCCTATTATTATTATTGTCCAACCTATAGCCTACTATGAATGAAATGTGACGAATTGCTTTGTTCCTTTTTTTGGATAAAAGCGTCTTCTATATGTAGCCTAATAAATGTTATAACAGGCTAATGATGATAATTTTTATTATTATTTGTGGACACGGACCCAAAACACACTCCGTCTTCTAAGTCAGGTGACTGTAAACCGGTTCCATTACAGTTTTGCGAAAAAATCCTTTTTCGAATTACCTGAAAAACCTCCTCATGCGAGCGTAAAAACTTTTGTGCGATAAACGGGAGCTTTTGTGAAATTTACGTGTTTCCATTGAGCATATTTTCATTTCGCAGTTTCAATTTGCACAAATTGAAGGGTAATGGAAACACAGCTAATGTTTGTTTCTTAGTGGAAAACATCCGTGTTTGGAAGAGCTGATCAAGGGTATTATTGATTGGTTAATTAATTCGAATATCCCCAGTGGTGTAAAGTATTAGAGTAAATGTAATTACTTACTGTACCTGAGTATCTTTTTGGCTACTTTGTACTTTTGAGTATCAAAGATATTAGAAAAAGCTACTTTAACTATCTACTTGACTAAAATATTTTTGCATAAATATTTTGAATAAGTATATGGACCTAACAGAAAATGAGAGGGAGACAAGACTTAGTTGTTACTTAAGCAGTCCTCTGTGATGTCTTGATATATAAAAGGCAACACTTTTTATATATTTTAAATAAAGACATGATTTACTTAATGTGATTTGATTGAAATATTAATATGTATTAATAGTGCTTTGTTATTTTTAAATATATTATATAGTAAAGAAAGAAAGCCTAACAATACAGTTCTTTCCCATAACTGGCTGAACTCAGTTAGGTATCTCAGGTAATTATTTCACAAAAAAGACTGGTAAGTGAAGGACTAACCGACTCTATGACACAACTATCTAAAATTATGAATAAAATAAAGAATCAATTAAAAGAAATTATTTGGACATTTAAGCATGTAAATTAAAGCTTAAAGATATACACTCACCGGCCACTTTATTGGGTACCCATGCTAGTAACGGGTTGGACCCCCTTTTGCCTTCAGAACTGCCTCAATTCTTCGTGGCATAGATTCAACAAGGTGCTGGAAGCATTCCTCAGGGAGTTTGGTCCATATTGACATGATGGCATCACACAGTTTCCACAGATTTGTCGGCTGCACATCCATGATGCGAATTTCCCGTCTCACCACATCCCAAAGATGCTCTATTGGATTGAGATCTGGTGACTGTGGAGGCCATTTGAGTACAGCGAACTCATTGTCATGTTCAAGAAACCAGTCTGAGATGATTCCAGCTTGGCACATGGCGCATTATCCTGCAGAAAGTAGCCATCAGAAGTTGGGTACATTGTGGTCATAAAGGGATGGACATGGTCAGCAACAATACTCAGGTAGGCTGTGGCGTTGCAACGATGCTCAATTGGTACCAAGGGGCCCAAAGAGTGCCAAGAATATATTCACCACACCATGACACCACCACCACCAGCCTGAACCGTTGATACAAGGCAGGATGGATCCATGTTTTCATGTTGTAGATGGCAAATTCTGACCCTACCATCCGAATGTCGCAGCAGAAATCGAGACTCATCAGACCAGGCAACGTTTTTCCAATCTTCTATTGTCCAATTTCGATGAGCTTGTGCAAATTGTAGCCTCAGTTTCCTGTTCTTAGCTGAAAGGAGTGGCACCCGGTGTGGTCTTCTGCTGCTGTAGCCCAGCTGCCTCAAAGTTCAACGTACTGTGCGTTCAGAGATGCTCTTCTGCCCACCTTGGTTGTAACGGGTGGTTATTTGAGTCACTGTTGCCCTTCTATCAGCTCGAACCAGTCTGGCCATTCTCCTCTGACCTCTGGCATCAACAAGGCATTTCCTCCCACAGAACTGCCGCTCACTGGATGTTTTTTTTTTTTGGACCATTCTCTGTAAACCCTAGAGATGGTTGTGGGTGAAATGAAATACTCAGACCAGCCCTTCTGGCACCAACAATCATGCCACGTTCAAAGTCACTCAAATCACCTTTCTTCCCATACTGATGCTCGGTTTGAACTGCAGGAGATTGTCTTGACCATGTCTACATGCCTAAATGCACTGAGTTGCCGCCATGTGATTGGCTGCTTAGAAATTAAGTGTTAACGAGCAGTTGGACAGGTGTAACTAATTAAGTGGCCGGTGAGTGTATATAAAATGTAATGATTTCAACTAACCTTAACATTAAATAGGGCTTTACATTCCTAAACCCTGGCTTAATGTCTGTATTTGCATATTTGTGGTGTCAGTCTCACTCTTTTATTGAATGCTGCAGTGCACACAATATAATATTTAGTTTAAATTAAGGCTATAACATTGCACATCCTCAAATTATTGCCAAACAAGTTTATCCTAAACTGACTTTTCGGACTATAAAGATTAAAGTAAAACGTTGTCTTCTTCACTCCAATTGTCATGTTTTCTATTGCTGGTTGACATCACAGTAACATGAAGTACACAACTGGTTGTCTGTCTTGCTAAACATCTAGTCGTAACATTATAACACTGCATCTTTTCCCACTGTACACGTGCACTACAATGCAGAGTTAACACCGCAAAACAATTTCCCAATGCTAAGCCCGCTTGTACATTTTAAGTAAGAAACATTCCTTTATCTGGGGTTAAGTGCAATGTTTAGAATGGTGAAAACCCAGGGTTAAATGCAGTGTGAAAAGCAGTAATGAGATAGAGAGAGAGAGTGTCAGTGTGTTGGTGGCTTGAAATTTCGCTGTAAGGTATGTCTACTTTTACATAAGTAAAGTTAGTATGATTACACCTCTGAGCATTAAAATATCCTGCGGTGGGGATATTTTTTTAGTTGTCAGGATCAGAGAATAATCAATTTTCCTCTGATTGTGAACACTTTTACCTGCAATAAAGCTACTTATTCCTGTTCCCCGGACCGAGAACATAAGGCTGGCCACATCCACATTCTCTCCTCCATGATCGACCCGGACCCTGCCAAAATATAGTGGTTACAATTAAGTTGGTTAATAGCAGTGTAGCATACATGATCTCCCATATTTATTTAAATTAATTTGCATCAGTGCAACTCTTCAAGACTCTATTCCGTGCATTTCATAAAAAAGTCATAGACAGTAATTGCCAGGGGCCAATTTTTACCTCAGTTGAAATCCAAACTTCTGAACTGCCTCACGGAAGAAAGACAGTGTTGAAGAAGTCAGATTGTTATTAGACACACCAAGATACATTATCTACATTAATAGTCAATACAATATTTAAATATAATTTAAATGTAATAGCAAGCAAGAAGCTGACATACAGAGTCCTCAGAAATCCGATCCGTGGACGACCATTTCTTTTTTTCCTCTTGGGAATCATGGAAACCATGATGTGTGTATCCTTTTTTGTCACCCAAAACACCAAAATAAAATTTACACACATTTCAAAATTTCTCTCCAGGATGTCAACCCAAAAACTGCTCGAGGATAGTGAACTGATACTGTGTTCAAGTCATCTCGTGATAGATCGTAATTAGGAGTTGAACTCACTTGAATGCCACCACAATGTCGTAAATACCAGTGGGGAGCTCAGGATTTTCTTTAAGCCCCGATCTGTATGAGTTGGGAGCGTGTCAGTGAGAAACGTTCATTCAACGTCTGTTGGCGGTAAATTAGGGCCCAAGCCCTGAAAAGGCGAAAGCCCTTTTGTTTTCCTTGGGATTATTTTTTTCTATTATTATTTTTCTTATGACTATTCGGGCACTTTTGGGGCCCTTAACATGCTAGAAAACTCTTGAAACTTTGCACACTGGTCAGAACCCGCGGCCATCAGGGCCGGGCTGAAGATGGTACCCGGGCATGTCAGGGGGGCTCGACAGCGCCCCCTTGAATGGGGTCTGAAAACTTGGTCCATAAATCAAACACGCTTGCATGTAATAATATGAAACTCGGTACACATCAGTGTACTTCATACTATTACTTTTTACCCCAGCCCAACAGGAAGTCAGCTATTTAGGGTTCTTTGTAAAACACACGCAATGGAATTTAAAGTACTCCTCTTAGAGCACTGATCCAAATTTGACGAAACTCGATCAGCCTGAAGTCAAGACATTGAGGATGAAAGTTTGTGTGGGGATTTTTGATATCTCAAACGGTTTGGCCGTGGCGAGGAAACGAAATTATGGCGAGAAACGTGAAACAGAAAGTGTTATAACTTCTTTATACATTAACTGATCTTGATAAAACTTCAGCAGTGTATTCGTTGTAAGAGGCCGATCACATGGATGTGACTATTGTGAGTCAAAGTTATAGCGCCACCAACTGGCAGCAGGAAGTGTGTCACTTTCAAAATGCTTTGAAATCAACCTTTTTTTAACCGATTTGCTTCAAACTTCATCTGTATAATGTAAATACATGGCAGATGTAGACCTGTGAATGAATTCTTGATATCTTTGATACTGTTGGCGTGGCAATGCATCAAACTTTAACATTCTTTTTTTATGCTTTTGGGACTCTTAGCATGCTTGAAATTGCTTGAAACTCGACAGATACATCACATTTATTAGCCAGTAGACATGTGCAACTATGGCAAAAGATAGCGAATACGCAGCAGTCGAGCAGACTCTTAATCGCACAGACAGGACAGGACAGGACAGGACAAAGACAAGACAGGACAGGAATGAGAGGTAACAGCCTTAGACACATTCGTCTTAACACCTGAAATAATCTGGCAAAGAGACAGAGAAAAGCAGGGGTAAAAGAAGCAAACAAAATCAGAGAAAAGAGAGAACAGGTGTGGAAAGGATGATTAGGTAACGAGCAGTAACCAGCCGCAGCTGTGACCGAGTTAAGCGTAATAGATAGAGAGAAAATCTGAGAGAGAGTACGAGAGAATGACCAGCAGAGGGAGACAGATAATCGATAAAGAGATCAGCATCTTGACAATGATAATATAGATAACCTTCCCCACATCTCATCAGTCCCTATCTTCTCCTTTTTTGTGTGTGTGTATTATGTGCAATGTCTAAAGTGCATTAAAAGAGGGAGTACAGTGCAAGAGTGTCTCAAATTGGGACAGAGATGCTGTCCCGTTGAAACCACTTCTCGCTGTGTCTTGCCTGCCTTGGTGTTTGTGAGGTTTTCCTTTTTTTTTTCTATTCTATGTTGTGGTCAAGTCAAGTCACATTTATTTATATAGCGCTTTTTACAATACAGATTGTATCAAAGCAGCTTCACAGTGATGACATGAAAGTAGTACAACACAGATCAAAAATATTGTTAAATATTAAATAATAAATAACCCCAACTAAGCAAGCCAAAAGCAAGGCAAAGCAAGGCAACAGTGGCAAGGAACCAAAACTCCATCAGATTGGATGGAGAAAAAAACCTTGAGAGAACCCAGGCTCAGTCGGGGGCCAGTTCTCCTCTGGCTCACATTCATATTGTTTATATATAAATATTAAATATAAATATATATAATACGGAGCCATAACATATCGCCAACATTGAGTCGTCTCTTCCCAGGCGTTGGTCTCATCACAGGCGTTGGGGCATCTAAAATCCCCGCATTGTGGTGCATTAAAAACCCATGAAGAGATAAGGGGGAAGTTATTGCAGTAGTGATGACATTGACACTTAATTCCAATACAGCATTGACAATGGCAATATTGATGATTATACTAATAATAATAATATTAATAATAAATGATAATGATGATGGCAGTGGTGATCACAATGGTGAAAGCAAAAGACAGCAACAACAGCAATTACAACAATGAAAAAATAAAGTGAAAATATTAATCATAACAGTAACAGTAGAGATAGCAATAACAATGATGACAGAAACAGGTTCAAACAACTAAAATGCATTAATACTCGTGGGTTGATTAAGCAGGTGAGAGGAGTCGGAGTTGAAAACAGAGAAAGGATTCATAGCTGTAAGAGGTCAGAAAGTGTTGGTCAGTTTCAGATGCGTAATTATGAAGGGGAGATGCATATTCCATTGCAATGAAGTCTGTAATAAGATTTTTCCAAATGTTAATGTGTAAATTATTTCTAGTTTTCCAGTTCATGAGGATAGTTTTCTTGGCGATGGTTACAGCTATGAGGAGTATTTTAGAGTTTATAGATTTATCCGTGATTATTGTGAGATCCCCCAGCAAGCAAAGGGAAGGTGACAGTGGGATGTGGCAGCCAACTATAGTGGATAGTGTGGCCTGTCTGTGTGACCTCTTCCCAAAAGTGTTTGATTGGAGTGCAGTGCCAGGTTCCATGGATGTATGTCTCTGTAGAATTTTGATTGCAATGTGTGCAAACTTCTGATGAGAAACACATTTTAGCTAATCTATTGTCCGTGGATCAGGAATGGCCAGCCGTGGATAGTTGTAATACACTGACAGCCAATCATATTGCAGTATTTGGTCCCCGCTGTCCATGGCACTGAACTGTATTTTCTTGTTTATGGTACTGAAATGCTTCACTAGTTATTAAGAATTTTAAATGGAAAGGAAGGTTAAAATCTACATTCGTTCGGTTTGAAATGTGCATATTAGAGGAAATTCTAGTATGTAATATCAGTATCATATGTAATATTACACAGCAAAAATAATTCATAACTCAAGACTGATCCTCTGTTAAATTCAGTACATAGGACAGTGTGCTAATATGCTGCAATCTGATTGTGAGTGAATTACAAATAACCTTTAAAATAATCAGACTAGTGTTGTAAGATGAAATCAAGGGAAACAAGTTATTTACTTCAAATCAATGTTTTATTAAACATATTTAAAACATTCTGTTGAAATTGTTAAAACCACCAAGTATAACTAAGGAATGTATAGCTGCAGCAAAGCAATGGGATGGGGCTAACAATAGGGACTGAAAACAAGCAAGTATATCTATAAAACAAATATTTATGAGTAATAGATCCTACCCAAGAAAAAAAGAACAAGATTAATTAGATTTATTTACACAAGGAAATAACAACAAAATCAATAGCATTAATCAGTACACAATTTAAAAATACTTGCAATTTACCAGAATATGATCCGTTTAGATCTCCTGTGGTAGGATGGATGTCATGTTAAGGACAGGACGTGAAGAACAAAAACAATGACAGATTAAAATGTGTATGTATTTGAAAGGAATAGATGGAGCAACAGAATGGTGCAACATGAAAACAATGGATGATTAAAATATGAAATGCATCAAGTTCAGAATTTCTATTTCTTTCTCTCTGCAGCCCATCTCTCCTTTTCCATGACATAGAATGATGAGGCTTGAAATTCCCTCCATGGGCAGTAAATGTATTTTCCTGCCATTCCTGGAAACCCTGTGTGAATAAGTTTGCTGTTTGGGCACTGCTTTAGCTCTGTGCAACAGAAACGGCACAACCTTCCCTGAGGTTGAGGGTCCGGGAGTTTCCTCTTCTTTTCAGCTTTGTCTTCCACTCTGCGCTTTGTTAATTGCAGTTCACTCTGAAAGAAGTCAGTCTGTGCAAACTCTTCAAAAGCCATTCTAGGATTTGTCAGTCCCTCCATAGAATAGGCTTTAAACACCTTTGTGGAGCAGTAGTGATATCTAACAGGCCCTTGTTGATAAAAGTGATGAATTGATGATCCGTCACTTTGGTAGCGGATTTTGGCTGCCCACACGCAAGACATTTTTTCGTCTGTCTGGGTTTTTGTTGCTGCTGCTGTTGCTGCTCCTGCTGATGTAGCAATATGTCCTGTACTATTTTCTGTACATTCTCCTGTGTTAGTGGCTTCTCAGATGCTGGCTGTAAGATTGGATCTGCTGGATTCACAATGGCTGGTGGCAGTTCAACAACTGGAACATGGACTGTCTCACTTCCCTCAGTTAAACTTTGCCACAGTTTTTGTGTCTCCAAAAGTTTTTTCTGGACTCGTGTTCAGTGATGAACTTGTGTTCACCTGTTTAGCCAGGTGTTTTATGTACTGTGTTATATGGTATTTGGTTGTGGGATGAAGCAGACTGTTTGGATCTGTGGCAGACCGATGGACCATAGCTGCATAGTCTTGATCCACAAGCTTCAACATGTCTTTCTGTCCATCGTATTTGTCCAGGAGGCTGTCGATAGCCTCCTTCATTGATGATGTCCAGCGTTTGTGGTCCAAGACGAACACTCGTCCACCAGTCTTGATTGGTCCAGTGCGGGCACTCCTTGGTGAGGACTGCAAAGGCAGGGGTGGGATACTAGAGGTTTCTGGAACAAAGAAAAAGTGAATTGTTATTTTACTCATTTTCTGAGAGGATGATTTTCAATTCTATTTAAAATGTTGGTCCTGATAATTAATATTAACTTACCCATTTTAACTGGAGGTTCCATGCTTCCTTGGGACAACATCTGTACCTTATGGATTGCAGCAGGTTTAATTTGGGGGGACTGGGACACAGGCACAGTAGTGGGTTGTGTTGGGTCAGGGGAGAGACACAAGAACAGAAATATCTTTCTTTTGCACCCTATGTTTATTCCAATCAAGTTGAACTGGACGGCACTCTGGCTCTCTGTATTCAAGGCCAAACTTCTCTCCGTGTCCCTGTCAGAGAGGTGCAGTACAGGGTACTTCTCTTTCCCAGTCACTCTTCTGTGTCATGATCCTGCCACAATACTAGAACTCAAACCTGATGGCAGAATCATGACACTTTGAAGCAGAGTTTAGCTCCGTTATCAGTACTGGATCAAACACAGGTGGGAGGATTACATCTGGCTGCTTAAGGTCCAGAAGCCTCTGGTAGTTCCACCGTGCCACCCCTGTCATTCCCTGGGCCTGGAACAATTCGCAGGACACATGAGTTCCAGTAATCCACTGGGCCTGGTGGAAATGATACCCCTCCTGTTGTGAGGTCCCTCTGACTGGAATCCATATGGGGACTTTTGCACCTTCACCAGGGACATGATTAAGCTGCAGAGTTCCCCCATACCTGTACAGGATTCCTCTGTGACCTCAGGGTCACTGAGGCACCCACGGAGAATGTGCACCCTCTGGATACGCCATGTCTTCAGCATGGAAGGTTTGAAGAGAGGCAAGTTGTTTGGGTCTGTGGTTAGGTGAAAATGCAGAAGAACTTTCTCCACTCTGTCGATCAGTTCTGTTGGCTGTGGAATTCTGGTCCTACAGTGCTCTCTGATGTGCTGTTTTGTAGGATTTGGTGGCTGAATTCCACAGAACTAATAAGCATCCCTGAGCTTCTGCAGGTCCTCCTGATCCACGACAGAAAAGGCAGCAGAGAGGAGCTGACAAAAGGTGCTGTAGAGGGGATGATGCTCTGAAGTGCACTCCCGTGTGAAACGCCTCATACAGTGAAACAAATCCAACTTGACCACAATGTTGGGGTTGTATTGTGTACGGGATGCACAGGTGTTCTCCAAAGGCCCAGCAGTGGCCTCAGTGATGATAGATTGTGTGGTACTCCAGGCATCCCAGTTGAGGTGCTCTCCATGGTGAAGGTGAGGGATTTTGAATGGTGCGCAGCAATCCCTGAACACAAGTAGACGGAAATGATTAGAATTACAAAAATTAGTCTTCGATAGGGATGTAACGATTCATTTACAATCGGTTGAAAATCAATAAAAATATGTGATATTTTATGTCGGTTGAGATGTTAAACAAATCCTGATAAACATTTTAAACAGCAGGGATGTTCACTCTATTTTAATATAATTTGTTGATTTCTATGGCATATTTTTCTAAATGTTTTCTCTCTTTTTAATCGTGACAGTGTAATGCTACAAATTATAACATTAATAATATTAAAATGTGAAACCCTGTCAATGTGTCACTAATTTTACCGTCTTTTTATTTCTGCTATTCCTCTGTGCAAGATGAGTGTGTCAGTTTAAAAAGAAATGTGCAGCATTTTGTCTGAGGACAATAAAAGGACACTTTTTCATTTACAATTTGTCTAAAATCCCTTTCGTTTAAAAAAATTCATATCGTGAAACCAGTGAGTTGAGTGAATCTGTTACATACATACTTTTTGAGAGTCAAAAATGTCATGTATGTTAATGATAGTGGAAGGAGATGCAGATATTTCTCACCTGTCTACCCAGTGGTAATTGGCCTTCTCCACCCCTGCACCATTGTACCTCCTTGCTAACCCCTGGTACATGGGTTCAAGGGACTTCTCGCTCTCAGACTGCACCATCACCCAAGAGGCAATCATCTAATTCTCATTCATAACTGCATAGCTTGACATGGTACCAGATGACAAGGTCACTTTTCGTGCTACCTTCCTGGTGTGGTCAGACCGCAAGACCCGTCCAAAAGTGCCCTGCAGGAGCTTAGTGATAGCTGGTTGTTGGCGCCGGTACTCATCAATGAGGCAGTCAGTCAGGTAGTGAGCAGAGACAGAGACTCCACACCACCCATCTGCATCATCGTAGGCTCCAAAAGACTGTGGCATGTTGTCCTTCCTCACAAGGTGACCAAGAGTCATCTGCCCGTAAACCCCAGCCTCAGCATCACAGACATTCTGTATGCTGTGAAGATATGCCAGGTGAGCTTGTTCATATTTAAGGTGCATCAGCTCATTCACCTGGTTTGCCATGTCTGAAGGTGACTTGCCAGTGCGCCTCAGCTCATGAAGCACAGACTTACAAATGGCCTTCTTGTAAGTTAGGAATGCTGGCAGAATGTTTGTGAACCGTTTTGGCAGTTTCTCCGTCCACTGAGGACTATCAGCAAACCAGATCCTCTTGCACATCCTGCAACGGAGACGTGATGCAAAGATGTAGTATTGTCCGACCACTAGTGCCAACAATCACTCGAGGCCTACCCACACCGGCTGAGACTATATCTGGCTTTGGACAACCATGAAGACATGGGAGAATATAATTATTTCTCAGTCTCACCATGATGTCACTTTCTGGTTTCCAAATAAAAAATGGATGGAGCTGAAAGAAATTGCGGGATGGGAGCACTGACACAGTGGGCCCTATTTTAACGATCTGAAACGCAAGTGTTCAAAGCGCAAAGCGCAAGTCACTTTGTGGGCGGATCCCGGCGCTGTTGCTATTTTCCTGGCGGGATAAATGCCTCTTGCGCCTGGCGCAAATCTAAAAGGGGTTGGTCTGAAGTAGCTTCATTATTCATAGGTGTGGTTTGGGCGTAACGGAAATAAACCAATAAGAGCGTCATATCACATTCCCTTTAAGAGCATGACGAATGCGCTTGTTCCATGGCGCAATACTATTTTAACGGCGCATTTATCAGGCGCGCTTCAGCATCGGTTCACATCCGAGGAGAATCCATTTCTCGTCAGGTCCATAAAAGAAAGAGAAGGGACATTGGGGATGGGACAAACCCACCCAAATTAGTTTCGGTTAAACATGCATATAACTAATTTGGGTAAATGTGTAAGCTTTATGCCTATTTTTCCCATCGACACAACAATGATCTCCCTCATGTTTATAAATTTTTCCTTATAATAATGTATCATTTGCAAAAAGTAAAATGCATCTGTGTTGATGAGAGAATCATCTACAGTGTATGTGCGTTGTTCACACTCTGAATTATGGCCAAGCATTGCGCGCTTAAAATAGCATCTGAATGTACGCGCAACGCGCCACTGACTTTAGACCAGGTTTTTTCTGGTCAGTGGCGCAATTGTTTTCTGGAAGTGTAAAATAGCACCAGGGATTGTTTGCGCCGACACACGCCTCCTTTTTGTGCCGATCCGCCCAGGGAGCGCAACTTCATTTCCTAGTTTACCGACGTGCGTCTGTGGAGGGAAAAGCCCGCTTTGCGCGAGTGCAAAATAGGAATGATAAATGCGTCAGTGTATAAAGTCATTTGCGCCGGGTGCAAGATAGAGCCCAAAGTCAATGAGTTCTGGCTGTGGCGGGAGACGCAATAATGAAAGGGCGTTTCCTGGCTTGAGCATATGGTGGGAGCCAGGCCACAGTCCCAGAAATTGGAAGCTCTGTCTTCATCCACATTTTCTGATGATAAGAACAGGTCCAATGGCTTATATCCTGATCTGGTCTCAGTGCCGGCGGGGTAACAAAAGCAGAAGGCCCTGCTGTGGGAACAAGGAAAAACAAAAACATAATTAGTGACTTGTTTTCCATTTATTCCAAACATCTATAAACAAACATGAGTAGTGTTAACATAAACGTTGTGTCACTTTTTATGATTTATGATGTGATTTATGGCCTTATGTCGGTTAATGACTGACAGGTGTCAGTTACAAAATGTCATGGGGGTCTTGTATCGTGTAAAAGGTGTTTTCTGATTTATAGGGGTATGTGACAGGTGCCTTTGTGTCTGGTAAGATTTTTATGACGTCTTAAATGTGTCACACCTTGCAGTTTGCTAATGGCACTTATTTATTTTTATAATGCATTTCCTTCCTCGACTAACATCCTTACTACAAATACGTCACTACAAATACGTCACAACCTGTGACATGTTATTGGTTGTTTAAATACAGTTAGAACACACGCTGTTGAACACAGACGACATTTTTCTACAAGTCTTACTGATACAATGGCTAAACCGAGAACGTCTAAAACCTCTAGAAATGTTATGTGCATTTCGCCAGCAAGAGGTCGTTTTGAGTTGAGAGAGGATCTAACATTTGCTCCAAGGAAGAAGCATACTGTTAGCATAACAAAGTTTCTTCATGAAGACGGCGATTTTGCGAGACGTGATTTCTCATTGGACGGTAGTCGTATATTGCGATATGTATTTGACAAAGCGTTGCGTACAGTGAAACTCTACATGGTGGATGTTGAAGACACAATTACAATGGAGACCCCATATCTGATTTTTTACGACAAAGACTGGTCTCTGTTTTTCAACAATGTTTGGAGAGATTTGAACGACGGTGGTGATGATCCTTTGTATATATCAGAGTGGGACGGAATAATTCCTAACACGAGATTTCGCGTAGTCGGGATCGCAGTAAAAAGCTACCAGATGATTGTGTTTACATTTTTTGCTGCTACAACAAGACATGGCTCTGTGAGCCTGCTTGGCCTATTCGTGAATCTGAGCATCACAGATGCTACGATATGACATTTTTGTTTAAGTGGAAAGATGTATGTATGCTTGACAGCATATTTACATGCATAGACAAGATGTTTAGATGGACCAACATGTATGAACGTTACAGTTCTGTAAAGATGAAATTGTTTCACCCGGAACAGGGCGTTACCGACAACGAAGACCGCCTCTTAAGCCCTCCCACATATTACAGTCATTAAAAACGTCTGTGGTTTGGCACGATGCTACATTTCATTCAACATGTCTCAAGAACCTTCAACAGCCTCCTACTCCTACAGCAACAACCCTGAGGCAGCCCCTGCGATGCCTGATGACAATGCTACAACGGGGGAGCCCCACCCACAATCTTACGACAATAGTTGGTTGGATAAATTTTGCATGGATCTTGGATATCACAACCTAACCTTTCTTACAACTCCATATGGCAACACTGGTGCAATAGCCGGAGCGGCTTCCCTAGCTGGAATTGACGACACAGACAGTTGTATCCGCTCTGACGGATTCAAGATCATTAAAGCAACTGTTGTAGTACTTCTGGAACACCTCATTAACAAAAAGCTAAAAGAAATCTGTTTGGGTTGTGAAGTGGATCACCCCAGTCAGATTAGACACACCTGTTTGTTTGAACCAGCTCCCTATTTCTTTGAAGCATACTTTGATGAACTGACCCGTAATCTGGCGAGACCCAACCTTAAGCACATTGTTGCTCAAGCATTGAGCCGTTGTGGTTTAAGGGTTCATCCCCAGAGGATTCAGGGATCGGTGGATGCTATTCTACACGAATTGCGGGACGAGGTTTTCATTGTGGAAAAACTTCGTGAGATCAGAGAGAAAGTTGTGGACGGTGCCAGTGAACAAATTGTTTATGACGCTGTGGACTGCTGGAAAGGTAATATCCAAGTTGTGTGAATGTAAAAACAACAACATGGGGAACACATGTTTTGCATCTGGACTGGCAAAATGTCTTCTTAAACAACGTATTAGATGTGAGATGACCAGTTTATTGTATAAGATTGTTAATGATTCTGTCAATGTACCTGATGCTGTAAGTAAATGCTCTGTTGATATCAAACGTTTTACAAACCTCAAGAAACAAATGTCTGTTGTGAGAACTGTATCAAATGAATGGACTGAAATGATGCGGTTATGTGTTAATGCAGGTGATCCAATTTGTGTAACTATCAGAAAAATTTTAGACTTGATAACTGAATGTGGTAGTAGTATTAGAATAGCAGATGTATTGTGTTTGTGTACATATGTGACTGATCTATGTGTGGACATGTTAACAAGAAACAACCACACAGATGTTTGTGAAATTATTGAAACATTGGTTGATTATATAATTGAGAAAAACACAGTGGTGTGTATAAATTTTTTACACTACATCGATACTGTATGACATCTTTTTGTTTTGTATTGTTTTTTTGTTTTTTGTTTTTACACTGATTCAAGAAATAAAAACCTGAAACGCTTAAGACAGATGTGTTATTCTTTTGTGGATCGTAAAGTGTCAATATGTCCGAAGAAATGAAAAAGATTTATTACACACCTTCTAATCCTGGTTCTTTAGGGGGTAAAAAACGTTTAAAAGATGCCGTTTTAAAAGAAACAGGTGTTCGTTTAACCGATAAAGAAGTTTCCGACTGGCTTGCTGGCGAGGATGCATATACACTACACAGAACAGCACCAATAAAATACAAAAGGAATAGGGTTTTTGTCTATGGTATTGATATGCAATACCAGGCTGATCTAGTTGATATGTCCGCTTATGCCAAGTTTAATGACAATAACCATTTTCTTTTAACATGCATTGATCTGTTTAGTAAGTTTGCATATACAAGAGCTTTAAAAAACAAGAGTGGTCTAGAGGTCTCTAAAGCTTTTGAATCCATACTGAAAGAGGGCCGTGTACCGCAGAAATTACAGACAGATAAAGGAAAGGAGTTTTTTAACAAACATTTTCAAAACGTAACAAAAAAGTACAACATCCAACATTTCGCTACAGCCACAGAATTAAAGGCTAGTGTGGTCGAACGGTTTAATCGAACATTGAAAAGTAGAATGTGGCGATATTTAACGGCTACAAACTCCAAGCGTTACATCGATATACTTCAAGACATTACGCAAGGATACAATGTGAGCTATCACAGAAGCATCAAGATGAGACCGATTGATGTATGCAAAGAAAATGAGTCTGATGTGCTACATAACCTATATGGGGGTACGAGACCACACAGAGTTAAACCTATATATAAATTCAAAATTGGTGATGTGGTTAGGATTTCTAAAGTCAGAGGACCATTTGCAAAAGGTTACGAGGAAAACTACACACAGGAATATTTTACTATATCGGCATGTATCCCACGAGACCCCCAGTCTACAAACTTTGTGATTATGATCGGGACGTTTTAGAAGGAGTTTTTTATGCAGAAGAGTTACAAAAAATACATGTCAGTAAAAACAGGACATTTAAAGTTGAAAAAATTTTAGATAAGAAGACAAAGGGTCGCAAGACATTAGTGCTGGTGCAGTGGCTCGGATGGCCAGTGAAGTTTGCATCATGGATCGATCAGAAAGAGTTAGTTGACGTACAGACACCATAAAAACAAATGACAAACACAAGATGTACACAGATGTATAAAAAGCTGACATGGCTGAGGGTGGGTTTTACGTTACACTACCCTGCAACGCGTCACTGTCCGTATACCCTGATAATAAAATATCTAATTACAGAACAAGATTGGCTACCCCTATAAATATAAAAGGAGAATGGGAAGTGGGACTTGTTCAAATTGAATATCCTAGAAGCTGGTACACATTTAACAGCAACGATGCAGTTTTTGAGATAAACGTAGGACCTACCAATTCCGATGGTGAAAAATACACTAATAACATACGCCATGGAATAGATGTGAAGAAGACCAGCTTATCAAAACTACGCATTCCACTAAGAACAGGGTATTACGATGATGTCCCAACTCTAGTTACTGCAATAAATGATTTAGTGACACCGCATGGTGTATTCGGCTATGACCGTGTAAAAAACAAAGTGTTTTTGAAAGCAAAACCTAACATTTCAATAACATTCCATGGTAAACTAGCCATTATTTTAGGCCTGAAACCAGGTGTCCCTATAGGAGATTCTATTCTGCAAAAAACAAATCCTGAAAAAACAAATTTTGAAAAGGATGTTGTAACGCATGCCATACATCAGTCAGACATACATGGAGGGCTCTATACTCTTTATATCTACACGGATATTATCTGTTACCAGACTGTAGGGGATGCCTTTGTACCACTCCTGGAATGTGTACAAATAACAGGTGACAACAACAACACAGTCAGTGTTCGATACGACAAACCCCACTACGCGTCTGTCAACAAATCTGTCATCACTGATATTGTTATAGAAGTGAAGGACGATCAAAATCAGCACGTCCCGTTTTCATATGGGAAAGTGTGCATTAAACTTCACTTCAGGCCTGTAAAACATATTGTTTAAAAAAAAAATAAATAAATAAATAAAATAAAAAAAAAAAATGGTATATTACAATAACCACAATGCCGACCCTATGCGTTACGTTGCCTATTACCAGAACCAGGCGGGCAACGGACTCCCCGGGTATGCAGGTGGTGGTGTTATGTATGGCGGTGGATTGGGGGGGATTTTTCGAGGTCTCTTTAGAATGGCTATACCACTACTAAAACGAGATTTAACATAGCCAAACCGCATCTTAAATCAGCTGCCAAAAACATACTAAGCGACGTTGTTAGTAACACGTTGTCACGGTCTTTTAATAACAACCACGATACTCAAGACGGATCGGGTCTAATGGTAATGGCTCGTAAAAGCACAACTAGGCCACCGGGTGTGCGAAGGAGTGGCCAGAAGTCAAAGAAAACAAAAAGACCTCCCAAGAAATCATCAGTTGTAAAACGCAAGCGACAGGGGACAACTAAGGGTGCTGCTTCAAAAAGATCAAGGACATCTGCTAAAACAATTTTCTAGATCATGGCGTTACTACACAAGATGTCCGAAGAGTGTTTAAAGTCCGAACTGGATTTGTTTACTGTACCCCTAACACAAACATCGATTGAAAAAAACACATATATAGAAATTAAGCCGTTATCTGCGATTTCGGACACATCGCCACTGGAATTTTTTATAGCGGGGAATGGAAAGAGATTACATAGATCTAAACAACACAATGGTGTTTTTGCGTGTCAAAATCACTAATCCGGATGGTTCGTCGATAGCGGACGGCGATCCTGTAGGATTTGTGAATTATCCGATCGCGTCTCTTTTCTCACAAGTGGATGTGACACTTGGAGATCGATTAATTTCTCAGAGTAGTAGTACCTATCCCTATCGCTGCATTTTTGATTGCCTTACCAATTATAGTAAAGATGCGCTTGAAACGCTTTTCTCAGCAGGGCTCTTCTATAAAGACACAGCTTCAAGAATGGACGAGGCCGACCCAAGTGGAGGAAATCGTGGTCTGACGAAGAGAGCGGCATTCACCAATGCTAGTAATGTGGTTGAGCTACTAGCACCTGTTCACAGTGACATCTTCTTTCAAGGGAAGCTTTTGCTTAACGGATTGGACATTAAAATTCGCATGACAAGGGGTAAAGACGAATTCTGTCTGATGAGGAGTAATGCTATAGCTTATAAAGTGAACATTGTATCGGCATCCTTATTTGTGAAAAAAGTGTCTGTGTCTCCAGCTGTGAGACTGGCTCATGCACAAGCTCTACTCACAACCACTGCCAAGTACCCCATTGACAGAGTGTGTCTGAAAAACTTCTCAATACCCGCTGGTACGCGTGTCTGCAATCAAGAAAACTTATTTTTAGGGACTCTACCAAAATCGATGATTATAGGGATGGTTGATAATGACGCATTTGTTGGTGCATATGATAAAAACCCATTTGCCTTTAAGAATTTTAATTTAGAGTTTATTTCTATTTATGCAGACGGAGTCCAATATCCTTCAACTCCGTTGCAACCACAATATGAAAATGGTTCAGCAGTGCGGGAGTTTTACCAGTTAGTATTGGCATCTGGAAGACATCTTAAAAACCATGCTCTATGTATTGATAGGGAAGATTTTCTGCACGGCTATACACTTTACGCATTCAATTTCACACCAGATGAGGAGTGTGGTCAGCATGTATCACTTATCAAAAGTGGAAATATTAGACTAGAAGCCCGTTTTAGACAGCCACTACCTCGGACGATAAACTTAATTGTTTACTCGTTATTTGACAGCATGATTGAAGTGTCAAACCGTCGACAGGTCCTTATTGATTACTATTGATACGATTTAAAAAATGAACACTGTACAGCTTACGGCCGTCATGGATAAGGTCTCATGCAATACATATTTTCTTGGAGTGCTACCGTGTGACCATCTACCTAAAACCGCTTTAACAAAACTACCAACAATGGTTATAATAAACACACATCCTTCAGGACTCCCGGGGAACACTGGTTGGCTATCTACATAAACGAGGATCGTGTAGGTTGTTTTTTTGACAGCTTTGGTAATAAACCAGATTACCCGAGTTTTCCACCCATTATCAAGACTTTTTTAAATGTAAATTCTAGCGAAGTACAACATTCAACAGTGCAAGTCCAAGATTTCTCATCAGACACATGTGGCCAACATTGTGTGTTCTTTCTCTATCACATGGCAAAGGGGTTTGATTATGAATATGTGATGAAATTGTATACCAACAATCTTGTTAAAAATGACAAAAAGGTGTCAGTATTTGTGAAAAAACTGAAACGAGTTCAATGTAATGACAATGTTTTCAAATGTATACAGTGTGTGCAAACTGGTGAAATGTTCTTGTCTCATTCTTAATATTTTTTACAATAAAAAATAAATAAATAAATAAAAACTACAGAGCAGAAATGTGTCTTCTTTTTAAAAAACATCTTTTTTTTATTACATATACATAACGTATTCAATATTACACATCATAAGTTCTCAAAAAAAAAAAAAAAAAGATAATTAAAATACATACAGTCAGTTCAACTAAAAATCTAACCACTGACTCTTGTCAAGAGTGGGTGATTTGAATGCGATGTTTTCTGCATATTTTGATTGTGTCGGGGTGTTCGGAGACACTTTCTGTTTTTTACTCTTCTTAGATGAGTCGTTTATAGTCGGAGATGATTTGGATTTGAAAGAATTAACAGCATTTCTGACACGGTGATTTGGTACCATAGAGTAAGGCATGTTTAAACTAGCAAAAGCCTCCAAAAACTCGCACCATCCACCGGGTCTCCGTTCGTCAGCAATGTTTTGTGGAGCAGTAATGCTTTTAACTAGATCAAGCATGTGTGAACCAGGGATTATCCTTCCTTTAAATACAAATTCACCCGACTCGGTCCATGATGTGATATCTTTAGTTTTAGACATTTTATCTAAAATGTATCGAACGTTTTTCACACTCCTCTGTGGTATATTCTTTAAAATCTCATCTTTAACATCAGTTAAATCGCTACGTTCACTCACATGTCGTCTAGATGCAGTGTCTTCTTCTTTTTCAAAATTGCCATGCTGTGGTAGACTTAATGTTATTGTGGCAGATTCTTTATCACCATGTCTAGATAGTGTTAAAAACCTCTGTAAAACAGCAGTGTACATCTTAGCTTTTTCATGGTGGTCCAGATCAGCCCTTTGCAGAATATTTCTTATGGTCAGATCCAAGTCGTTCTCTACAACGTGTTGTAGAGACTCTCGAGTGTTTGAAGATTTCAGTTTATCCAGCTGATGTTGTGGGACTAAAAACATCTTTTCAGCATACTCCATTTACCAAACTTATTTAGACGTGATCAAACTTGATATAAAAGGTATGGCTACCGATAATAATGGTAATAAAAATCCACCTTGCTGGTTGATCAATCGTCTTTTACGTCTAACACCAATCTTTTTATCTGCAACAATTTTGATCTCGCTTCTTTTCCTCTTCAGTTTCTGATATTGTTGCGGTGTTAGTGGAATATTACCATGGACTACATTGAGTGCTACTTCACACAATGCCACAATGAGCTCATCTGTGGCTGTTTCTAAAATAACACGTCTTTGTTTAGGTGTGGCTTTTAATAATAATTTTAAAAGAGGTAGGTTTCTTAAAAGTTTTGCAGACATTTTTTATCCAATCGCTCTCTCTCTCTCTCTCTCTCTCTCTCTCTCTCTCTAACTATGTCAATGTTTTCTTTTCTGAATGTACACAACTGGATATTGTGAGAGTATATCTGTTCTGAGACGGTACTGCTCTGGTGTTTTCGCTTTAAAGTCCATCAATAGATAGCCGAAAGGAATGCTGGTCGCATTTTCATAACACTCCATAAAGTATTTTGTGTTTCTGGGGTACATCTGACGCGCTAACACATTAATTTGGGTATTATCTCTAGGGTTTTTAAACAAAACCATATAATTAGTATTCAAACTAATGGTCCTGCTGGATTTACCTTGAAAAAACAAGTTTTGAACAATATAGACAGCACTCAAGTTTCTATGATGAACATAGTTGGTAAACAAACGTTCAACTTCTGAATTGCTACTAGCATCTTTCATAACATCATCCAATATCACAAAATTTGTCTTGTTGGTGGGGAACAAATGATCATCATTCAGAGTCGGGGGTATACCCTCAATAAATTTAATATCATACAGCTTCAACAAATCGTCATATAAAGGTTGCCAACAATCATAGATATATACAATGTTTTCAATATTTTTTGAAAATACACTTTTAGCATTTTCCAACAATTTTTTCACAAAAAATGTTTTTCCTGAGTTAGAAGGACCACTTAACACACATGAAAATGGATGTTGTAATCTAAAATCAAAACCATTTGGGTCTAACACCCCTCTGTAACCAAAAACGTTGTCAGAAGCCATATGGTATTGTTGTAAGATCAGGTAGCAGTACACGTTTGTTGTACACAACTTTGAATTTTTTCACAACTGACTTGTTGTGTAATGTGAACTGCTTTTTGTTTCGCACTATACTGTCTGTGTATGCAAGAATGTGATTGTCGTCGTCCCTTTCCCGCACATAGTGTTCAATCAGTTCGATTAGCGAATCTAACCTAATGGACTCAGAGTTCACAGCATTCAATGTGATGCCTTTGGCCTTCATACATACATCACCCTTAGCAGTAAGATAAGCATAACTTTTAGGGCCACTAGATGCAAATTCCAAAATGTAATCCCCGCCCCCTATTTCATCTGTAAGCTCACCAAGGTATGGGCCTAGTGGTGGTTCATATTCACCATCTTTAGATGTGAATATAACTGAATCGGTGTCGCAATAAAGCAGTCTATCACCCAACCTGTCCATGAGATCGTAAAGCTTTAACCGCGCATGGGCTGTTGTAAAGCACCAGAAAGACGTTAATGTCGCGAGTCTGTGCACCTTTTCCATTAGCCGAAGACCACTGAACAATAGCTACAGTGTCTGACACAAACGAGAAATGTTTGATGTTGTAACTCTGTGCCAAAAATGTGACGGGCAAACTGTTCAGGATCTGTGAGTATTTCGTTGTTGTTGGTAGTGTTTATTCATGAGAATTGCTCATATAAAGCGTTTAAATGAATTTCATAATTGATCTGCGTGCAGCATTAAAACTTGATCTCTGTCCGCATTAAGCTCTAATCCTCTCTTTAGGGTAATCTTTTACATAAGATTCTTTGTCAGCAGCAGTCAACACATTTTGGAAACCCTGACTCTCCTGGTTTGAACTGTAATGTTTTAACATAATCACAAAACAATGTTTCAGAATCCGCGGGGAAAATGCCATACCTTATCAATTTTTGTCATGACATAACCTCCATAGCCTTTATTAGCTCAATATGAACCCATGTCCCAGCTAACTGGATCTTTCCTCACCAGTATGCGTACACGCATGTGTCTGATTTTGATGATCTGCACATGTCCTACAGAGTGGAAAACATTAACTGGCCACCGGTCCTAGTAAGGTAGCACGGGGTGCAGCAACTTCCGTGGTGGAAGGACGGTTGCCTTTATTAGGCCACAAATATGCATCAATGTTTTGAAAATCCCTTGTATATTATTACAGTGATGACCAATTGGGTAGCATTTTCGGGCCTGACAGTAGGGGTATAATGATGTAAAGTCAACATACCTAATGTTGCTACCTTCCGTTTTGTGCAAGTTTAAATTGGTGGTCAGACGGGATGATTTAAAAAGAGCATCGCTGTGGTTTTATCTTTCAGGGGTGTTTGTAAGTGGACATGAAATCCATTACTTCAGCGTCATTTGTTTAGCACATAACCAATCACATTCCCACATCGCTTTGATGAAGGCCGGACGCACGTTCCAAAATTTCAGACTTGCGCCCACATTGTCTCTCAAAACACCATAAGGCATTTCAGATGGATTAGATTGCGGGACTATAATAATCAACTGATATCCTCAAATAATCAGTATTTTAATGCTTCTCACATTGCCATCGTCACAGAAACCGTTTGTAAATAAGTATTTCCAACTACATTTCACCTGGATTCTGAAACTGTGTTGAACATCTAGAACTGATTGTGGATCTCTTAATTCTAAATCATTCAATTGAACTGCAATGAAAAAGTCTTGTTCTGGTTGGTATACGCATTGTTATGTGTCAGAGCTACCGTGTCCTTTGGGATGAAGTGTGTTTTATATATAGCCATACACGTCGCTGCCAAAGTGGTGTAGTTAAACGGATCAAGGTCTGTACACTGAATGAATTCATTGCGGTATTTCATGCATACTTCTCTCAGCAAAACAACATCGTTTTTACCATAAATCGCAAGTTCTTTTTTAAAATCAAACACTTTGTCAACGGTTGTGCTGTACCATTCATCAAATGCTACCCTGTCTTGGTTCGACATTGTTGCATACCCATAAAATTTCTTGTCAGGGTACGGGCCTATGTAGGTGTCGTTTTCCACACGGTTAAAGTGATGTGGAAAATACCCCTTCTCTGCATTTGTCAGATTAAACGCTGTGGGGGTTTTAGCAAGCCTCATGGGTATGAAACAGTACGAATCAATGAATCTTTGTTTGAACGTACAGTCATACATCAAGATAAGACGACAGCTGATTGCATTCGTAATTTTAGGGGCAACCCCCATCTTGGTAAAGAATTCCAAAAGAATGAAATTGTCAAAACCTGATGCATTATGGGCTATCCATGTGTAATTACTGTAACGAGGTTGTCTGAATTTTTTAATCGAGACGATCCACACAATCGGGGCCTTCGGCTACAAACTCCTCACCATCAAATGTGATGGCACATACAAAGTTCGCAACATGTTTACCATTTTCATAACGGGTCTCGAAATCATAGAAAATGTAACGATCATTTGGAGTTTTCGGCTTAACTGGCTGAATAAAACATTGATGTTCGCCATCTGTGACCAAATTCTCACCACAGTGCACACATCTATCTGCAGAGCATTTATGGGGTTTGGGTTTATTCGCCGCTGACATGATAACGCCTGTTACATCTTCCACAGTATTTGGTGACCTGACACTGTGCGAAATCCAGGCGGCATACCTTGAGGAGGTTTTTTATGCATCTCAAAACAATAGTCAGACTTACAGTACCGCAGGCAGTCTTCGGAGTGTTTGGTCTTTTTGGGCTGTTTATGACATTCTGGCGCACGACAGACATCACATATGTATCGGACACCTGTGATCTCGCCATGTGAACCCTTGTAGAAACCACAGATGTGATGAACGTGAGATTTTTAATCATGAAATAGTGATTGTCATGTAGGTAATAAAAATAATGTTTTAGGATGCGTTGATCTTCTGTGTTTGCATATCTCTCCAAAACACCTGTATCGGTGCCACAGAGACAACTATTTTAATCTTCAGTATGCGTTCGAACGGCACCTATCGCCGTTAAAGGCGATCTTGTGTTGATCAGAATATCCAACGTGACGCCTGTAATGTAGATGCTATAGACTCTAGCTCTGTGTGTGGTTTCTGTGGATTTAGGAAATGTGCTAGACAGATCGCAAAACAAGATTGTTTGAAATGTTTGTAGGACAGAACAGATTAAGTCTGTTTCTGGCGATTACTTCGATTGTGGGCAGATTCCGTATCTTACGAATATGTATGCTATGACGTTACTTCTAGCTATCGAACACTCTTAAACACAATCTCTCATCTAAACTGTACGGTCGGAGTTGCTCTGCATTATTTTGTCTGCCCATAAACACATCACTGTAACCGTTGTCACCGCGTCAAAAGGGTGTTAACATCAGATGACAGACTCCTACCCCTCAATGTGATACTGATTAAACTATCAGCACCACCTAACAATCTTGAGAACGCTGACAATTTCAGAAAGCATATCATGTAAAAATTTAGTGTAGGCTGATAAATCTGTAGAGGCATCTCTTGCAGATTTATAAGTCTGATGGATCTCCAGACCATTGAACCAGATTTCTTGGCATTACTGTGTACCCACGAACGTCACCACCCTCCCTTACAAGTGAATCGCTAGATCGCCATCTGTGAGACCCATGTTTGGGGCATCAATATTCAAGGGTTAACGTGTAGGTGTGTGACCCTCTAGTCTGGTATGGACGATACAACATGTTCAAAATCATGATCTGGTTCTGGAGGAGATTCTGAATCATCTCCCAGTTTTGGGTATTTACATAATCTTCAAAATCAATATCCATCTCAGAATCATCATCTGTCATCGATCTCATAATGTTTAATAATTCTAGCAACGTGTCTGTATTAGTAGTAGTAGACTCAAGATCTGGTTCTGGATGATGTTCTGAATCATCATCCATGTTTTGAGTATTTACAATATGTTCAAAATCAAGATCTGATTCGGTAGGAGATTCTGATACATCATCCATGTTTTGGGTATTTACAAAATCTTCTAAATCAATATCCATCTCAGAATATTCATCTGTCATCGATCTCACAATGTTTAATAATTCTAGCAATGTGTCAGTATTAGCGGTAGTAGTAGACTCTGGTCCTATTAATATCATCCATTGTACGAATTAAATGTTGCAATGTTTCGGAATTACTACACGGTTCATCGGGTACTGCAATGCCATTGTTGCTACTAAACATTCCATAAGCTACAGTATGGATGAAAAGTTTAAACTTTAGAGAAAATGTGATGTGATCTGGGAAAACCCACCACATGGTGAAATTTGACATATTACAGGTTTTGATACCATATTAAAGCTGGGTTCAAGCCCTTTCCAAATCTGTTTTTATTTATTTTATTGGTCGTCTGTAACAAAAGTTATGGTTATCTTAAGTCAGCTGATCGCTATGATTTTCAGAAACAGAATTTTGAGAAAAACAGGTTTAAATAACTGTCGCATCCTGCTAGCGCGACGACTGGCGCTCCCTTTTTTATTGCCTTTTTTACATATCACATATTTTAGTAATCATCAAAGATTGGGTATCATTCTAAAGCTTACGAACTCAAAATTCATCCTGTGAAAACCGTTTTGAAATTGGACGATTGAGAGGCGAGCAAGGTCTTTTAGACGAGCAACTTCAAACTCTGTTGTTCTCTTGTGCTCCGCATCATACCACACGATAACGCTGGATAAAAAATGCCGTTGTAGTTCATCCAGGACTGGACTTTATTCTGTTATGTGGTTTATTTTGATAGGTGAACTGTCTTTGTAGTGTTAAGAGAAGGAGAGCTAAACGGGAGATTTGTGTTTCCCCTATGGTGTTTCCCCTCCGCTCCGCCTGCGTGCATGTTAAAGTGAAACGCAGTCTTTTCAGCTGGTCATTATAAATCGCTATTTTTCTGCAGTAAACTAGTGAATTTTCCCAAGTTATATTCAGAGATGATAAGCAAGATGTTATAGAATAATAATTTAATAAAAAACAAATTTTGACAAAAAACTGACATTCAGTCTATTTTTAGACTTTACTGAAAACGTTCCAGCGCGACATCCGACGGGTTTTCCCAGATCGCATCACAAATAGTAATTTTGTAGTTTTAGATTTCAGGTCTAGAGCAATGCAGCGTTTAAGGTCAGATCTGCTGTGTAGCAATGCAGTTTATTGACCTGTTGCCGAGTGTAAGTTTGCTTGACAAAGAAATTGTCATTTTTGTATAATTGATACACTATTATAGGGCTGTCAAACAATTAATCGCGATTAATCGCATCCAAAATAAAAGTTTGTGTTTACATAATATATGTGGGTGCACATATTTATATATATTTATTATTATATATATTATATATATATTTAAGAAATATGTTCATGTATATAGATTTATATATAATTTATATTATATATAAATATTAATATTTTATATATAAATAATATTATTAACTTAAATATACATGCATGTTTTTATATATATATACAAAATAATTATGCACTGTGCACCCACATATATCTTTTATTTTGGATATGATTAATTGCGATTAATCGTTTGACAGCCCTACACTATTATAGTTATACATTTTTAATCAATATTTAGTTGAATTTTTAGTGATTGTGATGCATTTTACTTTTTATATTACTGTTTAGGTTTATTTTTATTTCAGTTTTTAATTTGTTTTCTAGTTAGTAATTTTAGTGATTCAACTTATTTCAGTTAGTTGCCTTGGCAAGATTTTTAAATGTTGTTTAAAGGTTTTATCTAATATTTATGTCGTATGGCATTCCGAAGACTATTTGCGCTTCTGCAAGAACCAATGAGATCCATTCTCATGTGTTACGCAGCATGTTTGAGCTTCAGCAAGAACCAATGAGGTTCATTCTCGTCTTACGCAGCGCATTTGATGCTCATGAAGAACCAATGAGGTTCATTCTTGTGTTATGCAGCACGTTTGAGCTCCCTCAAGAACCAATGAGGTTCATTCTCGTGCTGCGCAGCACGTTTAAGCTTCATGAAGAACCAATGAGGTTTGTTCTTGCGTATCAATCTGGCTCGATTGAGGCGTTTATGTTCACTGATCAATATTTATAAGCCTAAATACAATCTGTTCATCATATAAAGTGACAGAAATCTCTCAGTTTTAATTGAAAAAATCTTATATTGAAAATATTAATTAATGTAAAGTACATATTTAAACTGGTGACACATCTTTCTAGGAAACTATTCAGAGATTAAATAATTCATATCTTTTCTGAACTTTCTGACAGAATTTTGTCTCTTTCATTTTTTTTATCCATACAACATTCTGCACTCAGGTAAATGCCTTGGCGGTTTATTTAATTTTAGCTCTACAGAGAGCTCCATCTTTTTCTTGTCCTATGTGCCTTCACTTGATCTTGTGTCTTCTCTGAGGGGGCATAGGCCATGAATTATTAAATCAGCAGCTGTTATTTCCATATTAGCATAATTTTACAATCCAATGAATGCACTTACATTCTATTTAATGCATTTTTAATATACCATATTTCCAACCACATGGCTTGATAGCAATTGAACTCTGTTTAAATCATATTTTGACTGATAGACCACTTCTGATTCTTTAAAATCATTGCTGTCAAGCCATCTTACTTCCATAATTTCTTTATGCAAGTTACGCAAGTCATTTCACCATGTCGGTTAACTATAGACCCGGTATAGTCCGACAATGAGTAACCCACTTTCATTTCTTTGACATGTTTATGCAACCCGATCTCAAAGCAAATCTTACGAATTTTACGAGGTGGCTAATTCTTACAAATTCATGCAACCTCACTTGTAGAAATTTGCTACGATTTTTGCTAATTCGTACATGTTTTACAAGTTACCAAATTCGTATGAATGACCTACCCTGACCCCGCCCCTAAACCTACCCATGACCTGAGTTTAGACATATCATACGAATTTGGGTAAAAATATGAGTGAATCATTGATTCATTCCCTGAATCGGTTCATTTAAAACACCTATTCATTCAGGAATGATCCACTGATTTGTTAGATAATATGATTTGTTTAGGAATGAAACCAGTGACATTTTGGGCTTTAATGCCCTCTAGCATTTTGGGACTTTTCATTTAATGTGGTGAAATGTGCTTGTCAATTGAGTGAAATTTAGGTTTGAGAAGTAGTGGTGAACACCTAGAAAGATGAAACAGCTCATGCCACACAAGCTGATGGTCTTGGCTTTCAGATGAAGAAACATAAGGCAAAGCAATTAAATCAAGGTTGATCCCAGAAAAAGCTGTGGATGTTTGCCGTAAGCTTCCCCATTACACTAATCCCAACCAGGAAACTCCATGCGGATAAAACACCCCTATGACACTCGGTAAACTCTTCCATCTATGGAGCCTGAAAGCACGTTAAATTACCAATCACCCTGAATGGATTAGAGTCTGAATCTACAGCTCTTTTTGATAGTCACACAAAGGGATTACCTCCCCCAGCGCCTGCAGATCTGGCAGGGTGGCTGGATGTGTTTTTATTTGTTTGCTCTGTGTGCAGGAAAACTGAATCCCTGGAACACAGGAATAGATTGCCGTCCCAGCATCACTTGATAGCAACACATAAATCACAAATTCCCGATCGCAGTACCTGATTGGAGGGCCAGATTCCCTATCCCACAGGGTAGAAAGTCATTCCCGAGAGCAGCACAGACATTTCCTTTCTCAGTTTATCTTCTGACTCCGACTCACAGATCCATCAGTGCTGCTCTACGTGATGCCTTTTAAATCACAGGCTAGCAGAGATAATGCAGTGTACAGTTTGAATGACTGTGTTTGTGTGAATGGCTGTGCCGTTATCAAATTTTGTTCATTTAACATCTAAAAGTTAAAGCCTTTTGGAGAGGAAAAACATACACTGATTTTTTTTCTTGTGTGAAACCTCTTTGTGTTGGCATTTTTTTTAAACCACAAAAATAACTGCTTATTAAAGTGAAGCAGGCTTTAAGGGGTTAGCAACATGAGTTTTGTAAAATGCCTTTTCCAAGCACTCAAAAATCAAGAACTGAATATAACACACAGTATGGCTAAGCAAAACAAGTTGATCTGCACTTGTGTTTAGTTTGTGGAGTTTTGCTCTTGCTTTAAGTCTTGCCAATTGAAAAGGTACAGTTCAACCAAGAGTGTGTGTGTGTGATTCCTGAAGAGAGTTGTTTCTCACTCAATAAAAATGTCAAAACTCTTGAGAAGTGTTTGGTTTTGATCGGCTTTCTGAAAAGGCATTTGGTCGTTATTTACGTCTTATTATAACCCTGAAAATATTGTCAATAATTTTTTCTATTTTTTTTTTTTAGATTTCACATTTATGATTTGGTGATGATTGATGAAATGATTTCCCATGGTGATTCATGGCAAACTATGAAGTTGAAGGTAAAAAAAAAAGACTGTGTGTGTGTGTGTTTGGAAATTCTTTATTAAAGTAATATTTTTGTCTTATTTTTTACTTTGTTTTAAAAACACTCTACTGTGTTTTGCATATGTTTTCTACTTTGAAAGATGAGTTCACTCAAACCACTATATAACCAATATTTAAATTTTTTGCATTATTTACCAAAATTATATGACTGGTTTAGCAGTAAAATCTCTTAAAAAAGCTCAAATTACTTTTAGCTTTAAAGCTGCCGTCAGCAACATTTTTTTGATCATATTCAGTGAAATCGACACTATAATCTGACAGAACAACATAAATAAAGTGGTTTTAGAAAAAAACGAGCTTCTAGCTCCATCTGGAGCGTGTTATTTGTTTTGCAAAAATCCAGCGCTCCCGGATCATCGGGTGCAATCAGCGCAGGGGGGTGTGAGATCTGACTGTCAATCATCGGGCACACGCCACCCCTCGCGCACGTTGCAATCACATGCACACGCCTGAAGTTCGCGGCAGTAAGGAAGAGTAATGGCGGAACACTAACAAACCAAGTAAGCTCATTTAGAGTATAAATGACGTTAGCATTTGCAATATATTGGTAGATTAGCCAGGGCAGCATATCTCCAAATAATCCATGGTGTTGTTGATGAATGCTGATGAGACGGTCGCGTTCACAGAAAACCTGGTGCACATGCACTCGAGCACGAACTCTGCGGGAGGGTATTCGTTGACAGTGGGGGAGGGCTAGCCTAGAAATCTAGATGCACCCTAGCGGAAGTGGAAAATCCAAACTCTGGTCTGGCCAATCACATTGTGTATAGAGTTGGTGGGCGGGCTTAACACAATGACTGTAGAGTTGTGACGGTTCTGCGCCGTGATTCCCCTGATATTTGAAAACAAACAAGACGCAGCTGGCGAACAGCGGTCTTTGGATTCGGCTTTGGCCACGACTCGGATGACTAGGAGTTAAGAACGTAATTTAAGTCATTCTTAAAAAGGAAGATGTGTTCAGAGTTTTGACGACCGGATAAGGCAAAAGTTTAATATATCAACTTGCTCCGCTGGAGAGAAAATCATGGGGAAAATGCATGGGACTCACTCAGCCACAGCCATCATCGCTCTGGTTGGTTAGCGCTATCCTATGGCGTGCAGAGGGATATTGAAAGACAACATTTTATCCCGCCCCCGGATTGAGGTATGCCAATTATGAGTTCCCAGACCTAACATCTTGATAGGTCTGGTTTGCCAGGCTCAGGGGAGGGCCATATGGGAGTTGTAAACATTCAAAATGTTGCCAAAGTCCACTTAATCAGCCATAGTTGCCGACGGCAGCTTTAAGTCAGACTTAAATTTTACGTGAACATTTGGTTGGAATAATACCTTTCCCAGTATTTTTCTATATCTGGGTTGAGTCTCAAGGCACTCAGCCTGGTTGTGAAGCACATACCAGGCTTTGAGAAAATACACAAGCATCAGAAAGTAGGTGACCCACTGCAACTCGGTGACCTCACACAGGTCTGAAAACACATCCTATCCTCGACCCCTTTGGCGGGTGCTGGCGTTCGGTCAGCCGTAACGCTATCAGCTCCACTGAGCAGGGGAGTGCAGTGATCCGTGGTGCCGATGAGCTACTTGGATACCTACTTAACTCTCAGCATTAATGGGTCTCAGAGAGGAAGAGCTGGAGCACAGATGGGGCAGAGTTATTTCTTAACACTGCTTCCCACAAAACTCAAGCTGAATGACAATCAGCTTTGGTTATTAGAAGCCTCTCTGAGCTGGCAAGTACTTCTGACAGTCATTAAAGCAGTTAGCTCGTTTTCTAGGGTTTTGAATTCTTTCAGTATTTCCTGCCTGTGAAATGCACCCCAGTTAGCAGCTTTAATTTAGCTTGATTTTGTTTAAAGTTTTTGATGTGGTGTTATCATTGGAGGCAATGTGTGCTACAAAAAAAAAACAGGAACATGGTTAGAAAGCATTTGTCTGTCAGAGCAAAGACAACAAGAGAATGCTGTTGCGTTTAAGTCATGTTGAATTTGACTATTACAGAAGACTGACATAAATTGTACACAAACTTAGTTTCAACCTAGACTTTTCAAATTGGAGAAAATGATTTAAAAATGCATATGGTGGGAAGCTGTAGCATTGATCATAATACGTTGTAATTGTGACTTTACTACAGTTTACATGCAGTTTGTGTACGGTTGATGGATAGCAATGTTTAAATTGAAAAGTATGGTGAGCCATATCCATATGCAAAATTGGGTTAAAAAGGCTTAAAGAGATATTTTACCTAACAATTTTTTTCCCCATGATTCATTTACCCTCAAGCCATCCTAGGTGTTGTAGCATCTGGACCAATCAAACACACACAAATTATTCATTTTATTTAATGAATAATCCAGCAAACTCACTTTCCCAACAAAGGTCTATGAAACTTTCCCCCAAACTAACATCCCAAACGAAGCTAACACATTACCAGAACCCGTTGTCCTGTTACAGGACACAATAAGACCAATACGACTTTTTACGACCCCAAAAGGAATTTGCACAGAGTTGTGACTCACTTAATTCTTGCTTAGAATGAGAAATACACCATTTTAATTGTTTACATAACCTCTTGAGAAAATGTATAAACATGCATCTAATTTTCCCATTTCATGACTTTCCTTTTATATGGTTTGGCCTATGAATTCATTTCTCTCTTTTAAACACTTTTGGATTAATATTTCAGATTTGCATACTGGTTAACCAAAATCATATGTGTAGCATGTTTAGTCTCTATAAACTCCAATCTTCATCCCCCATTTGTTAATTTAAATCACATTTTGCTAACTTTGTGATCCCTTATTATTATAAGAATCTTGAAGATCCTTTTGTTAAACACCCAATCATATTACATGTTCAAATGAACAGAAAATGTCGCAAAGAAATTCCCTCCAAAGGGAACAATTTCTTATTGGCTCACAACCCTCCAGAGGGTGTGTGACATCTTCACGCTTTAATCACAAGATCATGTCTCTTAGTTCTATTCTGAAATCCTGGTGTGAAGATGACACTGAACTAGAAATCCCTCAAGGACTCCCAAGGTTGTGCCTTATCTTTCCATTCACCAGATCCTCTGACTACCACTGGTTCTCTCTCAAGACCACATCAGCAAAGATCAACTGGAGCCTCAACAAATGGATGTATCAAGTATCAAACTTAGTCTCATGATTTGATACATTGAGTATCCTAGCCCCTTTATAAGAAGGGCATGTTAGAACTAAACTGATGGTTTGCTCAGGCTGTTGATCTTCTTAACATCAAACAGTGCTATAACTTCTTGCTTTCCTGCATTCTGCTCCAGCTCTCTTTCCCTTGGTAAACTTTATGCATGTGTGTATGTGTATGTTGAGTAGTTTAAGCGTTTAATAGTGAATAAATTCGTGTTCATATCACACGTAAAGTTGTCCGTATCTCAAGCTGGAGTCACTAATCATGTACACTTTGACTACAGGCTCTGAATAGTACTGTACAGACCGGTCTCGAGACCAATTTCTGCTTTCTCGGACTCGTCTTGGACTTGTTCCTTCAAAAACTCGGCCTTGACTCGGACTCGACCCTTCAAAGACTCGGTCTTGACTCTGGACTCGACCCTTCAACGACTCGGTCTTGACTCGGACTTGACCCTTCAAAGACTCGGTCTTGACTTCGGACTCTAACCCTTCAACGACTCGGTCTTGACTCGGACTCAACCCTTCAACGACTCGGCTCTGGACTCGGACTCAGTCCCTTCAAAGACTCGGTCTCTGACTCGGACTCGAACCCTTCAATCGGACTCGGTCTCTGACTCGGACTCGACCCTTCAAAGACTCGGTCTTGACTCGGACTCTAACCTTCAAAGACTCGGTCTTGACTCGGACTCGAGCCCTTCAACGACTCGGTCTCGACTCGGACTCGACCCTTCAACGACCCGTAAGAACTGACTACGATATCTATGGATTTTTAAGTTAATCAGCTAACCTACCTAGTTCACTTTGTTATTGGCATTTTATTCCATTTAAATATCTAAACGTTACTGTGAAGAAAATAAATATAAAACGTTTAAATATCAATCTGCACATGTGAGGGACATTGGTTATGCTAATCTTTGCTCGCTCCTTTTAAGTTATCTTGAGTAAAACCGCAAAAAAATCATGAAGCACATACAAAAGACCAGAACCGGAAGCGATGGGACCTATTTAACAGAACGCGGAAGTAAGTTGTGCATAGGGCCTATTTTAAAAGCGTCACCTATATGATGCCCTGGGATGAGAATGCGTTGGCACTTTGCGAAACAAATACGCCTGAAGTTGACTCAAAAGCTTTAGTACATCTGGACCTGTGTGTTCACGGCACAAACAGGTGAATTGATTGTAATATTTTTACTACATGAAGTTAATTCTATAAACTAATCCAAATATTAATATTCAAATGTAACAAGTTATGATCGATTATTAATATTTCTTTAGAGCTAATTTGCAGTGTATATGACATTTTTCTTTCAGGTGAACACAATTGGAGTTATAATAAAATAATGTCCTGGCTCTTCTAAGCTTTATGGGCTGTATAGTATAATCGGCTGTATATTTATTTTTAAGTCCATCAAAGTGCATCCATCCATGATAAAATAATCTTCACAACTCTGGGGGTTTAATAAAGGACTTCTGAAGTGATGCGTTCAAGTTAAACTATATCGACAAAAAATAACTAGCTTCTTATTCAAGTCCTTAATGCAAGTGATTTATATATATATATATATATATATATATATATATATATATATATATATATGTGTATATATATATATATATATATATATATATATATGAAAATATTTTAAAGGTATCTTCAACTTATACATCGTAGTGGTTTGATTTATTATGCCTTGTTCTACTTGTTTCAAAGGATTCCATCACTTTTGTTTTACCTTATAGTTTAGGGATGTATTTAAATCGAAATCTTCAAACACGACAGCCGGTGCAGCACAGGAAATATCTAGGGATGGTAGTATGGTTTGGTTTTCCATTAAACATTTTTTTTTCCTCATTTAAGAGGCTGTATTTCACAGCAACTGTCTCTCGCTGTGCTCCTACTGTGATGAAAGGGATAATTGGTTGCCAAACTGCTCATTTTATGGAGAAATCTGTTCAGTCCCTTAGTCCTGAAAAATGCAGCCAGCATTTCCACTTTGGCAGTCACACTAGGGTGGAAAAGCATTCCTACAGCTGGACGGTAATCATTGTTTTGCCATCAAAATGTTGACAAAGCATTCAGATCTAACGGCGTTATCTCACAGTCTTGTGCAGCAATTCCTCAGCACAATTTCCAAATTATTTTGTGTAAAGGAAAGAGAACATCTATGTAGTCTTTGTGCCCCTCAACAAACAATTATTGCAGAAAACACTTTGTTATGTCATAACCCTTACTTCATTATAGTGTCAGCTGTGAAGGTATGGACTTCATTATAGCTCCTGCCTCTTAAAGTATTTGTGGGATTTCAATGTTCCCTTTCACAAATGAATTCAGTCATCTGCTTCATCAGTTATAGTGTGATTATTTCTAGCCTATATGTTTGGACTTCATATGGATTTGGTCTTTCTTAACATATTCCACTGTTCTTTGAAAGCTTTCTAGATGTTGGAACATGGATGTAGGGATATACTTCCTTTTAGATATCAGCATCAATGAGCTCAGGCAGTGATTCTGGGAGATTCACACCATTATCATTCAATTCATCCAATGTACTGGCAGCACCTCAATAGACACAAACAAATGTTTATGAATCCCTTTTGTGTTAGTGTATTGCCTAAATAATAATATATGTATAGAATTAGAAGGTTGATTCTGGTTCAAAGGATTCCATCACTTTACCCAAGCGTCTGAACTTAACACTGTAAAACAAATATTTTCGTGATTTGTAATCACAACATTTTTTCTTTTTATCTAATCAACTTAGATAATTTATGTAGTTCAAATAACATAATATTTTGAGTTTCTGGTGATTAAATTGATCTCCTTCATTGTATTAACAAATTTTTTTCCATTTCAATGAACTTAAAATTTGAAGGCAACCAGGTTACTTATTTTTTTTTAAGTTAAACCAACAAATGAACAGAAATTCTGTCTGTTCTTATTTTTTTTTAAGTTAAACCAACAAATGAACAGAAATTCTGTCTTTTAATCATTGCTTTATTATTTGGTTTGTAATTTGTCATGGGCCAGCTGCAATCTTTTTGCATTCCGATTAAACATTCAAGCATTAAAACTTAGATTGTGACAAATTTTGGATATATACAGTACATTGTAAAAAAAAATATTTTCATGATTTGTATTCACAACATTTTTTCTTTTGTCAAATCAACTTAAATAATTTATGTAGTAAAGATAACATAATATTTTGAGTTTGTGTTCATTAAATTATTTTTTAAGTTAAACCAACAATATTTTTTTACAGTGTACAGTACCATTAAAAAACGTTTGTACAATTGTTAATGTTTTTGAAATAAGTCTCTTATGCTCACTAAGGCTGCATTTATTCGATCAAATATACACTAAAACAGTAATATTGTAAAATATTAGTACTGTACAATATAAAATAACTATGTAGGCCTATTAAAATGTAATTTATTCCCATGATGGCAAAGCTGAATTATCAGCATCATTACTCCAGTCTTCATGATCCTTCAAAAATCATTCTAATATGCTAATTTGCTGTTTAAGAAACATTTATTATTATCATTAATATTGAAAACAGTTGTTCTGCTTCATTTTATTTTTGTGAAAATCATGAATAGAAAAATCAAAAGAACAGCATTAATTTGAAACAACATTATATTATTGTGCAACATTAAAAATGCCTTTACTGCAATTCTTAATAAGTGTTTTTCTTTAAAAACAAAATTCACTGATTAAATTATTTTGTTTCAGGTGCATTGCGTTTCTTTACGTTTATTGCTTTGTTCACTGAGGCTGATCATGCTGGAACAGAAAAATACACTATTCTACAGAACATGTTTGCGTGAGAAGATTGCATGGTGTTTGTATGCACCTGCTAAGCAGCGGAAAGAGCCAAACGTGTTAATTGGAACAAGATTTCTGTGCACTTTAAGCCATTTTTAACAAATAACAAATTTGAAAGACCTTGAGTTCGGTAGCGTTTTTGCTCCAAGTGTCACGGCTCAGCAAAACTTCCATTAGCGAACAGCTAATTGACTGAAGAATATTTTTAAAACATACTGAAGTTCAACTTGGGGGAAAAAAGAAGCCATAGCTCCAGGCACGTATCTCGTGTGGGTTCAACAATAAAACGCTCATTTGTGGAAGAGAAACAAGCCAGAGTTCAAATCTGCATCAAAAGCTGCTTTGTAACATAGGTACAAACCTCGGAGATAACGGTCTCGTCAGGAAGTTATGCCCCTGGGTGAAAGCAATCTAGACTCTATTGAATGCATGTATAGCAAACGACTGACGATTGCAAACACAGAATCTGCGGATTAGTCTAGATACCCCTTTCAACCTGTGCCTGCCAGAAAGGCCTTCACTTGAGAGCTGCTTATGACAAAGTATGCACACGTTTGAGCCTGGTAGCTGAGTCTCATCAGTGGGAATTATTCTCATCCTGACACGCTGTTGTAGACATGTTTTTGCTAATCAGACGTTAACACAGAGCAGATTTAAGAGGGTGTCAGAGCGGCGTTATACACCAGCGCGCGTATGTCTCCCTCTCTGCATCCCGTCTGTCTGTCACTAGCTGTTGTCAAGGCTGAGAGCTGATGTACCGATGTTATCCTGCCTTTATCTCATAGCTGTCTACGGCCCTCTCTTTCCACCAGTGATGGCGGGTTGGCAGCAGCGATTGCAGCTGGTTTGCCTGAATATGGTTGGTGTTGTTTGTTTGTGTGCGTGTGTGGATGTTTGTGTGCAAAGACCATCTGTAAATCCTTCTTCCACTCGTCCATGGCTGTATTTAGTTCCTTAGTCGGGTCATTTTTCTGTGAGTCCGTCCTGAAGAGAAGGCAGCTGCCTCGCCACCCTGTCAGTTAGTGATGTAAGTCAGTGTTTATGCATGAATGCCTTCTCAAGAAAATGAAGGCACTGTAACTCAATTGATGATCTTAAAATATTTTAAGTATGACAGTGACAAGAAAATGTTATGATTACACTGCTAATCGTTGTAGAAGTAGAATCATATGTCCTTTTAACAAATGTCAGAGTGCCTTTTTTGTTCTTTCAACCACCGAATTGCTCTCAGAGAATTCTGGTAGCGAAGGATACGTCCACAGAACACTGCCTTAAAAATCAACCAAATGGCGGCATCTTAGAATTGAATGTAATGGAAATGTTGGATTCGGACATGCCTTAAAGGAATAGTTCATTCAAAATGTTTTAATTGTCATCTTTTACTCTCATGTCGTTACAAAACTGAATGACGATAATGACGATAACCAGCCTGATCTCACGGGAATTCGTATCGAATTTTACGAGGTGGCTAATCGTAACAATTCATACGACCTCACTCTTACGAATTAGTACGACTTTGCTAAATCGTACATATTTTACGAATTCGCCAATTCGTATGAATTCGTATACGAATGACCTACCCCTTACCCCGCCCCTAAACCTACCCATCACTTGGGTTTAGACAAATCGTATGAATTTGTACTACTGAGGTTGTACGAATTATGACGAAGTAGCCACTTTTTAATCATTCGTCGAATTTGTATCGAATTGGTCATGAGATAGGGTAGGAATAACATTTAAACTGTTATAGAATGTTTTGTAGGGCCCTATAAAATCCGTTTTATTTTTTCCCAAATTCCATTTATTTTTTTCCCAAATTCCGTTTTTTCCGTTTTAATTTTTGCAAATTCCTTTTTTTCTGTTTTAATTTTTGGTAATTCATTTTTTTTACCCTTTACTGTTATTTTAGTTGTAAAAAGACTGTGCTTTTTATTCCGTGATTGCAGAAATTATAGGGCCCTAGTTTTGGCCCTAAAGAAAGAAAGAAAGAAAGCAAGAAAGCAAGAAAGCAAGAAAGCAAGAAAGCAAGTAAGCAAGTAAGCAAGTAAGCAAGTAAGCAAGTAAGCAAGTAAGCAAGTAAGCAAGTAAGCAAGTAAGCAAGTAAGCAAGTAAGCAAGTAAGCAAGTAAGCAAGAAAGCAAGAAAGCAAGAAAGCAAGAAAGCAAGAAAGCAAGAAAGCAAGAAAGCAAGAAAGCAAGCAAGCAAGCAAGCAAGCAAGCAAGCAAGCAAGAATGAATTTCTTCTCTTCCATAGACCAGTGCTATTTTAGTATTTATATACTCCTGCCACTTTTATTAATATTTTAACAATACTTTTTTATCAATAGCTTTTATTGTTACATTTTATTTTTTATATTTAAATTACAGCATTATAATAAGCCACAGACCAAGCAAATCGAATTAAAAATGATGGATAAATATAAATATAAATAAACAAAAAATATATCTATCTATATCTATATATCAAAATAAGCACATATATATATATATATAGTATTTTGAGAGTGTATAGGGAGACGACTCGATAACAACATTTGAGGAGCATCAGGAGTGAGCTAACAAGATCTGGCACGTTTAGCTTGTTTCACCTCTCTGATTGGTGGAATTTTCTATACAGCATCATGCTTAATGTAGTTTTTCCACCATAATCTGCTTTTAAACATGAGTATTCTAAAACAAAGTTGAAATAATGCAGGTTAACGGCTTCAAAAGAAGCAAACACCAGCTTTACCTCTCATACCAGACACCCAGCTCTACCTCTCATTTCAACCAGATGATCCCACAGTTGCTGCACGAATCTCAAGCTGTCTGGCAGACATCTCAGCATGGATGAAGGAACATCACCTGCAGCTCAACCTGGCAAAGACTGAGCTTCTCATTCTCCCTGCCAATCCGTCTCTACAGCACGATTTTACCATCCAGCTAGATTCTTCCTCAATCACCCCATCAAGGTCTTTCAGAAATCTTGGAATAATTTTTGATGACCAGCTGACCTTCACAGACCACATTACAAAGACAGGTAGATCATGCAGGTTTGCTATGAACATCAGGAAGATCAGGCTTTTCCTAACTGAGCATGCAACACAACTTCTTGTCCAAGCCCTGGTCATTTCTAGGCTTACTTACTGCAATGCTCTTCCATCATGTGCAACTAAACCTCTACAAATGATCCAGAATGCTGCAGCTCGTCTGGTCTTCAATGAGCCCAAAAGGGCCCAGCGGCACTCCTCGGTTCATCTCTCTGCACTGGCTACCACTCGCTGCTCGCATCAAGTTCAAGTTCAATGAGCGATCGTTTCGCTTGATAAGACCCTTATTCATTGTCTGGAATCGTTTAAAGCCCTTTGAACAGTTTGCAGTGAAACTGTCTTTTGGACCTTGAACCGTTTGGTTCCCATTGAAGTCCATTATATGGAGAAAAATCCTGCATGTTTTCATCAAATACCTTAATTTCTTTTCGATTGAAGAAAGAATGACATGGAGATCTTGGATGACATGAGTGGGAGTAAATTATCAGCAAAACTTTTTTTTTTTTTAAGTTATCTTTAAAAAAATCTATTTTTTTTTTAAATGAAAGGAAATTGAAGTAAGCTTTAACTTCCAGAAACAGACTCAAAACTCAGTTTTACTCAAACAATTCACAAATGTACTCCAAAATATCTCCAATAAGGACTTTGTATGTTTTTGTGGGTTAATTATGTGGCTTCAATGATTATCTCAATCTCTAGTATGACAATAGGCTTATTGTTTACCAATGCTTGTTACATACAATCCTTGCATATTATCTTAATAGAATATGCTATCTTTGTTAAATCAATGTCCACTGACCTCAAATCCTTTTCTGTTCTTCAAAAATGTGTGTGTTAGTTTCGTGCTTGGTCTGTGTGCTTTCCCATGCATATCTGAACCATTCATTCTGCACTTACTCTTACATTTAATTACATGTTTAAACAACAAGCTATTGTTGAGAGTTTGTCTCCCTGATAGTGCTCCTGATAGTGAAAATGTGGACTTCAGTGGAAGTCTTTGTCTTCTGAGTTGTTGAAAATAAACCTAATAACACACAAATTAAGTTTTCAGAGCTATTTCCTGTTCTGAATGAGTGGGTTTATTGATGCATTTCATCACCATGAAAATGTAAAGGTATTTAAATGAGAAACATGTTGATTAATTGAAGAATATTGGTGATTTATTCAAGTTTAGTGCAGCAAACACAGAACGTTGGCACAATGTACCCAACAACGTTTAAACAACAGGTTGCTACTGTATAACTGTGTTGTGTGGTGAAGGTTACAGGGTTGACACAATGTTGACACTAAACCACCATTCAGGGACATTGCTCAAGGTTGTGTGTAGGGTGTCTGGACAACCAGTGGGCGACATGTAGCCGACTCGTCCAACACAGTCTCATGAAAATGCGTATCTATACCACGAATGTCATTTCTCTTGGCATTTATACGGCAAAAATGGTTTTGCGTATTATACGCCAAAAAGTGCGTATCATATGCACATGAAAGATGCATACCATATACACACAAAAACTGATTTTGGCGTATAAATGGCACGAGAAATGACATTCGTGCTATAAATACGAACTTTCATGAGATCGGGCTCGTTTTTAGATTACTATTATGGTAGTAGTTGAAAGGAACTATTCCTTAGGGAGTAGTTTGGGATTGTGTGTATGTCTTTCAATAGGGCTGATTCGAATTATATATATTTAAATATATATATATTAAAGTCGCAAATATCCCACTATACAATCATATCTCTCATATTGAGTGGCATGTCCATCCTTTGTCCTGCTGCGTGTCATTCATAAATCGTAAATAATAAGCCTTGAGCTTAAGCTGGGGTATTTTGTCATCTCTCTGCATGAGCCGGTAATGGATCCGCTGTCAGACTGAGCCTTCGGCTCATCAAAGAGATTCAGGTATCAGTCTAGTTTGCATGTGTTGTTGTGTTCCTGTGGTGTTTGACAGGTGAGAGACACAACGGGTCGCATCCTTCACCTTTGCTGAAGGTGTGTAGATCAAGAGAGCTTACGCGTGAGTTTATATTTGCATGCGGCGAGGATGCATTAACCTCTCCATCTTTGATGCTGAGCTCATTAGTCAGTCACAGATTCCAAATTGAACATGATCATATTCTTTGGCCCATTAGGACATTAATTAAATAAATGATTGTAATGCTTTTCATATTTCATGGCATGAACATTTCATTATTTCTGACAGGTATTTCTGTTTGTCTTCAACAAGGTTATGTAATAAAAAGAAAAATCTCTCCAAATAGCTCGTGAATGATTTTAAGTGGTCTGGTTAAAAAGGGTGGCACAGAATTTAACTAAAGCTTCAACATTAAAAAGTGAACTATTTATGATCAACCTGTGGTGGAGGACTTATATGTGCACTGAACTACGCTTTCATAACATGTCAGAACTAATAGCGTCACATCTTTTGCGAGACAGTTCATTATCTACATCTTCCAGGTATATTGCGTTTGTTTCATGTAAAATTGTACAGAAATTAGTGCGATTAACACATTTATTATTTTCTCAGACTTCATTAGTGATCTGGTTTGTAAGTATACAAACTCGTCATTATCACATTATGATTTTGCCATCTGTTGTCATCTTTCGTTGGCAACTGTTTCAATAAGGAGGTTCAACCAACTGTGAGTTAACTTGAATTCTGGGTTGATTTACCCTGAGATGGGAAACTCTGAGTTTTCGGTTGTAGAACAGCTGAATTTAGTTCAGTCAACTGAGTGCACACTGATGAAAACGTGTCGGCAACTAAAAATGACCAATTAAACCATAATTCAGTCAGTTAAATCTTTATGAGGTTCATGGCTGTAGGCTACATGAACTTAGAAACATTTGACATATTAAATAATGCAGCAGTTTCCATGTAGTATAATGCTCTTTTCACATAATTAAATGTCCATCCAACCTGTTACATTTTTATTTAGGCTAAGGAAATTGACATTTGACTTCTCCACCAACAGCAAGAAGACAGAGATCCGGCAAAACCACTGACAGATGAAGCGGCTAATCGTAATCGTAACAATTCATACAACCTCACTCGTACGAATTAGTACGATTTTGTAAAATCGTACATATTTTACGAATTGGCCAATTCGTAGGAATTCGTACGAATGACCTACCCCTTACCCTGCTCCTAAACCTACCCATCACGTTGGTTTAGACAAATCTACGAATTCGATACGAGTGAGGTCGTACGAATTAGCCACTTTTTAATCATTCGTCGAATTTGTATCGAATTGGTCTTGAGATAGGGTAGTAACTGTTGCTTTTGTATTTAAAGGAAATAAAAGATGACCAAATAAATTGTGAATAAATTTAACAGCTGTGGTGGTTACAGCATATATCTCTACCCTTCCATCTGGCATCCTCCCATACCATACAGTAATTAAATTGCATTTTTGAGAGGTGCGATAGTGGGATTATGGCCACGTTTACACAAAGCCGGGTATTTAGCAAAACGAATATTTTCCCCCTCTCTGTTTTCAAAAATAACATCGTTCACACACCCGCATAAATACGCCGTCGAGCGCCATCATAACTATGCCAAACCTAAGACGGCAGTGTAGGGGTTAAGGATAAAGCCATGCAAGCCAATCAGAATCCTCAGAATCGACAAGAGAGAACCTAAACTGGCGTTTTCAAAAATCTCCACTTTGCCCGGAGTTTTTAGAAATAAACGTTTTCAGTGATAAAGACTGCGTTTTCGTGTAATTGACAGGGCAAAACTTAGAGAAATATCTGCGTTTTCCCATCGTGTAAACGGGGCCTATGTGTGTCATCCATGCATTCAACCACACTGGAAATCGTATAGGAGATTCTAATTATTAGGTTACTTCCAGAGGTCGCAAGCGAAATGTTATCAAGTGAACGCTCATTTATCAGATTAGCCTAAACTCCTCACTGAAAACGAATGAACTTACTAATGTGCTCTGCATATCTGATGTTAGAAAAATACGCAATGACTGAATGTACAGCACTGCAAAAATGCTTTTCTTATACTTAGCCTTTTTGTCTCTGTGTTTTCCAGTCAAGATATCTAAAAATTCTTAAATCAAGATGCATTTACTAGTGATATGTCTCGAGACCGGTCTTTTCACTTTTGCGTGGTCTCGGTTCTTGTCACAGTCTGGCGGTCTTTGGTCTTGGTGTTGGTCTTCTCTCGGTCTCTGACCTCTCGGTCTTGTCGAAGTCTGGCAGTCTCAGACCGACATAGTGGTCGAGGGATTTAGCAATATATTACAATATCCACAACGATATACGCAACAGGATTGAGGCGCGCGTCCGTGTGAAGACACGGTGTGCGCAAGCCACTCAAAAAAACACTGATTGCAGCGGCAATGAGCACTTTGATCACTTGATTTAAAAAACACATATCATGTACAGTTATTGATGTATTTATATTTAGTAAAACACATATCAGTGACATGATCGCTTTTAACATCATTCAGGAGATTTTGGGTAACTGACAGCCAACGGTGTGTGTTTGTGTGTAACCATAGCGACAAAACAACCAACTTCGGTTCCTGCACTTAAGCTTATAATTTCGTTTTTAAAAATATTTATGTATTTAAAAGTTGCAGAATGGATTCATGTGGAGAAATGGCAGAGATAGACAGGCAATGCAAAACAAAATCTTAAAAGTTATTGCTTAGCTTTAACAACACTAGTCTGTTTTTTGGTCTCGGTCTTGGTCTCAGACTTGGTCTTGGTCTTGGTCTCAGTCTTGGTCTTGTCTTGGTCTCGATATCCTCTGGTCTTGGTAGTGTCTTGGTCTCGGTTTAGGCGGTCTTGACTACAAGTCTAGCATTTACTACAAAAGAAAAACTCTGGGTTTACCTAAGAAAACCTGCTCCCGACCAGGTTAGGTTCACAGAGTCATTTACCAAGGTAACTGACTCAGAGTACAAATTACCTCTCTTTCTGAACAGGTCTTGACTCTGCTTTCTCGGGTTTGACAGACCCCCCATTATGAAATGGAAAACCCAGAGTTTCTCTCATTTCAGGGTTGACATTCCCCAGGAGTAGGAAGTTAGTGTTGATGCCCAAAGCTGAACTCCCATTGGGCATCTACTGAACTCCGTATGCCAACACTCCAAGATGGCCTCAAGGAGACTGGAACTACAACCTGAAGCCCAACGCTAACCTTGCATACCAATACAGAGAGGAATGAATTGTGCTCTCTGAGCTTTGGATGCAAAACCTCCCTGCATCTTTAATCCACGGGAAACTAATATTACAGGCTAACAGAGATGGTAGAACAAGATCATGTTTTTCCAAAATGTCCCTTTAATGCATTTGCTTATGCCACCGTGTGATTTGTAATCTTCAGTCGGTTTATTTAGTCTAATGTTTAGAGACACCACACGCCTACAAATCATCAAAGTCACAGCTGCTTTTATTTCTGAAGTTGCCCTTAAATATTACAGATGAATTTGCTTAGCACATTAAATGAGGTTGCAGATGATTTTAAACTCCCTGTGATGGTGTGAAGATCAGGTTACCATCAGTCAGGGTTCATTTTGTCTCCCGCTTTCCACAAGGATGGATTTGCTCTCCTCCCAGACCTCTTGTTCTTTTTCATTACTGATATCACACCGGCTTTGGAGAGCTCTTGACACTTGGCTGAAATGTAGCCAATCATGAAAGATGCAATGTCTGATATTGAGGAGAATAAGGGTGTTCTAAGGTCATGCTATTCCTGGAGGATGTGGGCGACGGCATCCAGGGAAGCAAATGTAACCTGTGATTCACTTTCCTCAGTTGGTGCTTTATGTCCCCAAGGCTGCTCACAGGGATTTGTGGCCCTCAATACAGTTCAGGATCAGCGTTATCTGAGATTTTAGCGAAGGCCCGCGGCAACCTGTGTTACAATATGTCGAAATTGTAATTCTCCAACAGAGATCCTTAAGGGTCAAAGTTTTACTCAGGGATGTCCATAGGCCTCTCAGAATTCAAGAGGATGCCATATGTTCATGTTTTTACTCATTGCACTTGGGACCTCAGATTTGTTTTCTACAAGTACTGTGATTCATCCTTGGTGAATTAATAGGTTGTCGCTGGGTTTTCTACTCTTACATTTAAGTTTGCACAATTGAAAGGAGGGCTTAGGTCTGACTCATAAACTGTTTTTACACTGTTTTGAGTGATGGCTCACAGGAATAAGTGAAGCATGGATTTTTAGGCTTCATCTTTGGTCCTTTGGGCTTATTTTATTCCACAAAAACAGATATCAAGTCAAGCACAGGCAAAAATATCCTCTTCAATAGAGGAAGATTCTGAGACTGCTATATCTATTTCAGGCCCAGAGGGTAAAAATACCATTTTATGATTGCAATCATCATTTGAAATATCTCAGCATTGATTCTTGAAATCTGAAGGATTGCTAACACACAGCACAGTCTGAATCAAAATGGAATAACTGTTTTTTTTCAACCTGTTCGTTTTACTGGCTGAAATGCAATTTAATTTTCCTTGAGTTTATTTTTTGTGTTGTATTAATTATTATCTGTTATATCTGTACAATTGAATAGCATAGTTTTGGCCCTTTACCATATATATATATATATATATATATATATATATATATATATATATATTATAAACAAAATTATCAGCATAACTGATTTAAACAAAATTATCAGCATAACTCGAATTTAGATTGAACCCCAGCCCTAGTCTTGGTCTCTTTCTTGTTTTCTTCTCAATGTTTTGTTCTTGAAGAGACGTGTGCAATTACCTTAGGTCTTTTTCTCAAATTTGGAGAAGCAAGAGGCTCAGGCAAAAAATAAATAAATAAATAAATATGATGCAATTGAAATGAAACAATTGAGATATTAAAGAGATTCTCATTTGGGACTTTTCTTTCCTGTAGGCCCTGCAATAACTCTTATTGATTTATAAGTGCTGTATTGATTGAAGATTCAAATCTAAAATTTATGATGGTGAACAGCCTTAGTTAATCAGGTCTAATAGAATGAATGAATCTTTGTTAATAGGTTTCAACAGACTGTGTAATTACATCTGACAGAAACAAGTTCAATGTGTGAAGCAATTAAAGGCCAGGGAAGAGCTGTAGGATGTTTAACACCTTAAAGGACAACTCCGACGCAAAAACGAACCTTTGGTCTAAAAACACATTGGTACCTAGTCGACCGTTCTCTGAGATTTGTTTTCATGATAATCGAATGTAAAGAATTTTATCGCTAAGTCTAAAATCTGTTTAGCGTATTAAGCTAGTACCCATTTTCTCTTTGATTTGTTCTGATGGGATGTGTCACTTTATATGTCCTCTTCCAGATACAAAGAAAATCTCTCATACTGACTGACATTTGGAGTGTCAGCTGTGATTCAGCTTCTGAAGCTTTGGCCAACAGGGCGGATACCTGTGTGAGTTTCATCTCAATGGCACCAGGGACACTTCAGCTGTTGGTCTGAACTTATAGCACTATGAACATCTCTTTGAGTGAGCTCCATAAGCACAAATACCATGGCATTTCATCACATAGTTATTTTACTTCAAGAAATAATGTCGGAGCTAAAGCCTTGAAACGGCGATTGAGTGAGGTTCAGATCTTTTGTGATTTGATTCATGCTGCTGTCTTCTTTCATGTCAGCAGAAAAGAGCAAATGAGAGAATTAATTTCTGTCAGATGGCCAGCTCCTCAGCAGGCAAAGGCAAGAGCTGCTCACCGAGAAGCACTGATGACCAAGTGAATAAAGCAGACAGAGGTTTGTAAGATTAACTATACTTTTTGTTGCCAAATTAAATAAGGATTTTACATTATTGTAACAAATGAGATTTTAGACCCAAGTACTGCAATATGATCTCATTTTATGTCATAAAGAGACTCTGCTCTTGCATATACTTTATTAGACAGGTGAGCAGATGTACATAAAACTAATCAATGTTATATAGTTCAACATGATGAAATGTTAGAATATGATCTGTATGTTATTCTAATGTTGATATAGCTTAATGCTAGTCTCATACAGCCAACAAACCAACACACAGAATGACATTATACATTTCAAAATATTCAGATGCAGTTTAGTCTGATAGTGTAGACCAAGTGAAACAGCGCTGCGTTGCCTCAAAAGTTTAATTCGTCACATAAACTGACCCGTTAGGTTGAATGAAATATCCTTGTTCCTTTATATCCACGGGACTCGCGTGTGGTGCTGATATTTGTCTATTAAATATTAATTTAATTAATTTAGTAGATACATTTATCTGCTAAACTATTTTTTGTCTGATTTGTGCTAAAGAACCAAAAATCAGCCTGATTGTATCACCCATATCTTCACATTATCATAGAGAGTTACATCGAAGGGGAGACACTCTGAAACAAAGTATGTAAATGAAGTATAGGCCTACAGGTATAGGAACCGGCTCTTAACCTGAGAGTGATAACAATCCTAATCTAGTTAGGAATATATGCCAATGTACCTGGGATGAAGACATTTCACTCTCAACACTGGAGTCTGCCCAAGATGTGAAAACTCCTTCCTTGGGCGGAGTTCGGGGTATCGCTTGTCAACAAATGCACGCGTGTATTCCCTAGTGTAACCATGACAGATTTTACGACAGTTGTAGAAGACAACACCGTTTCCCAACTGTAGGGGGACCCGAGAGCAAAATTTCAAAAAGAACAGAATGCTGCTTTAAATCTTACTTGTGAAAAGTAATTCCCGAGCAATAGTCCAACGATTTGAGCAGGAATATGCTGCACAGTGCTCTGGCATCTACTGCTGCAATGCATCACAATAGGAATACGACCGGTTCAAGATGGCGGCCGGATTTCTCAAATAAGCTATACTTCAGACAGCGGCTTGGGTGAGGAGACAACTAGTTTCAGTTAACATTTCAGTTTCACTTATTTACATTATTCAGTTTCAAAAAAGTGTTTCAAAAAATGTTTCAAAAAAGGCTGCACGTCTGTAAGCAGTGCAGTGATGATGTTTATATTCATAAAGCATCAATTAAGTTAGAATTAACATAAATTGTTACATGAATTACTGAATCATTTGATCAGTTAATTTTCCATTTTTGCCGTTGAAGTCAAATTATGCGCGCCGTACGGAACACCATTATGAGCCTGTACGGGACATCGTTAATGCTTATCATCTTCCGTACACAGGTGGAAGAGGTAGTTTTCCCCACTTTTTTCAAAAACGGTTGGTCCAAAAGACATCAATCAAAGTGTGGACCAATCAATGGGTATTTCTCCGGAGAATTATCACACAAACATGCTATCTCTTGCTCTCAGAAACAGTGGAGTGGTTGCTGACGGTATAGTCTGTTATTTCTGAGAAGTAAAAGTATATTTCGAAGAAGTACATAAAAAAGTAGATTAAAAGTATACTTTCTTATTTTCAGAATATAGAATATAGCACACTTGAATAATGTTATTTTTCATAGAGGGAATACTTTAATGAAGGACCAGAGTGCTCAGTGCTGCTTGAGCAGGCTTACTTAGCTAAATGTCTGAGAGTGGCTGGAAAACTCAGAAAAGCCAAATGTTATGAGTGTATTTTATAAGGTTAATTACATGTGAGCCAAATATAGGAGGCTAATTAAGAAATACCAGATTTTTTCTACATTTAGAATGTGTTTGTATCTGCTGCGAGTAACTTAAGTGCTGTAATGTAAGAAAAATAGGTTGTTCTGGCCTCCATCTTCATTTTAATAAACAAACCAGCCCTCCTTCCCAATTAGATGCATATTAAAATGATTCCAGAATAATGCCTTGGGTCTTTTGTGGTGAGGGAATCTATGCCTAGTTAGTCAACAGGATGGCTAAGTTTGTTAATTTGTTTCATACAATGCTGAATTTGAATCTGCCGGAGGGAAATATGATCTTATTTCTACTTGTTTCTGATAGCAGGCCAGAATTATTGCTTTTCTGCTTGAGGGATGCCTGGGGCTGTATCAAGTAAATGCAAAGATTTTATCCCCTTTCTCTCTGTAGATTCAGACTGAGTTTTTCATTACTAAGGGTGTGATGTCTGCCAGGAGGCAAAGGGGGAAGCGGGGAAGGTGGTCAGCAGTGTGTCATTACAGAAAATAATGTGGCCAAGTGGCATTGGCAGAAGCACTGCTGACCATTCTGCCCTGTTTGCTTTTGATGCATTTTTCAGTAAGAAGAATCGTGATGCATTTTTCCAACTATAACGATTGATTTTTTTTTTTTGTCTGTTAGCTCAATTAAAATTATTCTTGAAGTGAACTTTGTTTCATTCAATTTGTGCAATGAAAGTGTGCTGTTTGTGGTGGGACTATGTGAATCATTTTAATTAATCTAATTATTTTATTTTTAAAGTAGTTGATTAAATTTAGTACTCCAACATAGAATATATATTTTTTTATGGTTGCATGCCAGACAAAAAAAATAATAAAATGCATTAAATATGTGTTATATTGTGCAATAATGTCTTTTTTTAATATTGTGTTACAGATGGATAGGAAGCCCATGTGGTCTGATGCCAACGACACATTCCCGCTCAGTCCTTAACATTTTTACTGCATCTGGCCGGCATAACTAAATTAAGGCACATCCAAGAAGACTAGAAATCTGTTCAAGCTAAATTGTAAAACATAATTCAATCTCAAAGTTTTCAGTTTCATTCAATTCATTGAACGTTTCTGAATATCTTGAGTATACAATGTGAAATCAAATATAGTTGAGACACAAGCAAAACCACATAATTTAATCTTGCAATTAGACAGCCATTATCCAATTATTGAGTGAGATTCATTGTGCTTTTAAAAAAGCATTGATTTTAATTCCCAAGCTTTATTGCCAACTAAAGGAGCTGTGTTCAATTAAGTCCGAATGAGCTGCAGAACTTTCGCTCATTGCTTTGTTCATGCTACAGGAATGCAGAATTTGAAATGACACTATTGAATTCTGTAAATAGACAATAATGTCCAATGATAAGTGGTGGTAAACAAACAAATGAAGCTGCTCGGGATATGCCGTTTTGAAGAATACAATTACAACTGTACAAGAATACAACTGTTCTCTTTAGGCAAAGCAAATGTTAACTCCAGTATGTACTGTATACCTTATCTTTAAATTGGAAATACAAATAGTGCAAACAAGGTCAATATAGGTCCTAACAAAATGCTATGAAGTCATTTTAGAGAGCAGCAAATTATGGCCCTTTCACATTTTTTCAACTTTTTTCAACATAGGCTATATTTTAAAATGAACTTAATTTATTTTATTCTTTGTTAAATCTACGCTTGACCTAAGCACCGCAAAATAACTTTTTTCTTATTTCACGCTTTCTTATTAGTCCAACTTAGGAGTGATTTTTGATAGTTCCTTTAAATTTAACAAACAGATTGACAATGTTGTTAGGTTGAGCTTTTTTCAACTGCGCCTTCTGGCAAAGGTAAAATCGTTTTTAAACCGTCATGACCTTGAGAAGGCTATTCTACGCGTTAATAAGCTCCAATACTGCAATGTCCTGTATGGTGTCTCCCAGTCTGCTGTTGGCCGTCTCCATCTTGTCCAAAATGCAGCGACCCATCTGTTAATGAGCACTAAAAAACGAGACCACATAACTCTAATTCTTTATTCTCTCCATTGGCTCCCGGTACATTTTAGAATTCATTATAAAATTTTATTGTACGGCTTGTACAAATTATTTTATTGTAACTCTTAATGGCCTAGTCCCCTCTTACATATTAGACATGCTGATCATTTGTAATTATGGTCAGGACATTGAGGTCGTCCAATCAACTTATGCTGGAAGTGCCCAGGTCAAAACTTAAACACTGGGGTGACTTGATTTAAAAAGTGACCTGGGACTTTTTAAATCAGAGACTAAAAACGCATCTTTTTAATATGGCTTTTAGTACCTAGTAGTGTGATGGCATGTTTATATTGATTGTATTTTAATTTATCTTCTCTTATTTTTCTCACATTTATTATTGCATTTGTGTTATTGGTGGGTTGTTGTTTTAAATTGTTGTTTATTCTGTTGTAAAGCTCTTTGGTTCACCTATCGGTTGATGCAAGGTGCTATATAAATCAAATACATTTACATTTTACATTTACATTTACCTCTGTTCTGTACATTCTGAATAAGTGTATCACCATAAAATTGAGCAAAATTATAGAAAGAAAATGATGCACTTGAGGAATAGAACAAGTTTAGCTAGCAGTACTAATGTTGGTGTTAGAGTTAACTTTGAGCCAATCGCGAGGGCTACTAATACCCCTTTTATTAACCGGGACTTTTATTTTGACAAATAGTGTCACCGGTACGCGTCTTGTTTACCTGCCCAGCGATGTCTGCCTTGTTATCGATCTACCGTAGCGCCGCAAGTATGATTGGCTTCGTTTCTCTTTTCACTCGTTAACTTTATAGCTTGGGCTTATAGGGAATGTTTTGCAGCCCTTTCACCCGCTGAGTGTGCGCCCTGCCATCAGCAATCAGAGCTCAGGGCCTGTATGAAGAAACCGGAAGAAACGTTCTCACTATGGACCATTTTGTGAGATGTAAACAACACTGGTCCAAAAAGCACTTCCTGTTTCAGTTTTTTAACACTTCAAAAGCATTGGAATAAAATACAACCAACAGAACATACACAACTGAATCGAAAAGTTAAACACTCATCGTTAAGAGGTTTTCTTTACATTTGAAATAAAGAAACCATTTTCAAACTGAAACAGGAAGTGTTGTTTACATCTTGCAAAATGGTCAATACCAAAAAAAAAAATATATATATATAATAATAAAAAGAGATGGAAAGCTCTGGAAAAATGTATCATCCCAGTCACTTGACTGGTTGTTTAAGTAGTTTGAATTGGTTCCCATGGTGCTGATTAAAGTGGTTCATGATTTAGTTGGTTCAGTGTTGCTTGGCACTGTTTCTTTTATTAAGATGAAGAAGAAAAAAAAAACTTTGAAGCTTTAAAAAAAAAACTTATATTTGCCACCACTACTGCCTTATATTTTCAAAGCAATCGGTAAGGGGACATGGAGATACTCTAGCTATTAAAAACTTGTGTGTGTGTTTATGCAGTAACGTTATATACATGCATTTCATATTGATTTCAGTCTTGACAAAGGTGGACCAACATTGACTGCTTTGTTCATTCCAAGAGTTATTTTCATTTTCTTCGAATATGGGTGATTTAATGAAACTTGTGAAGAGAGAAAAGTGACTTGCTAGGCAAAAAAAAAAAAAAAAAACGTTATGATGGTCCAACGCATTCTCATCCTTTAGCGTCATATGTGACACTATATGCAAAAAGGCGCTATACTTACGCACATGGCACCTGTTATCATTAATATGACGCGCGCTGTGATGGTTAGGTTTAGGTGTCGGAGGTAGGGTAGGGTAGTCTCATATTACGCTAAAGGATTTATGCAGCCCGTTCTCATCCCAAAGCGCCATATAAAACGCTTTTGCAAAAGCGTAAATATCCAACGCACATGGCACCCTTTAGCGCCAAATGAGACGCAAAAATAAATCGGGCAGAAGGCGCCTCCTAGTGGTCTAACCCTACCCCTACCCCATACCTAAACTTAACCATAACCGAAGCGTCTCATTTGACGCTAAAGGGTGCCATGTGCATTGGATATTTACGCTTTTGCAAACGTGTCATATATGGCGCCTTGGGATGAGAATGCGTTGATTTATGACGCCTTGGGTTCGCGTGTTATATTAAGCGATAAAGGGTGCCATGTGCGTAGTACAGCGCCGTTTTTGCATATAGCGTCACATATGACGCTAAAGGATGAGAACGGGCTCTATAGTTCTGTTTTATCATTTAGGCTGTTTTTTTATTGTTTTTTTTTTCAATTGGTTCAATATGGCTCATATTTCTACCAGAAAGACTCAGGAGATATATTGATGTAACAAACATGAATTTATTGACAGCCCACCAAGCAATTGTTTATATCGTTCTTTTGCATAGGCCCCGTCCGTAGTTCATTATCCGAGGGTATTGGATCTGCGCAGCCGACCCCCTGGGGGGTATGGACGGGACCATCCTGGTGGTGATGGATCTGCGAACTCAAACATGGTGAGTACAGATCTTTTATGCAGCGAGAATAAGGACATAATTGGATAAATGGGAAGGTAGTAATGACGTAGTCGTTAAGTCTTCCTGGCAGAACTTAATGCTAAAGCTTCCGTTTCACTGTTTTTGACTGCCAGTTGGGAAAACTTTGTGTTTGTATATATGAATTTATCACATATCATTGTGGGGTGGCATTAATCACATATTTAAAGTGCACATTGTACACCAGTGCAAAAAAAAAAAAATTTAACACGAGCCCTGTAGATGCTGTTTTTGTAAAAATAGGCTAACGATTGCTTCATAACCATGCAACTCTCTATCTCAGTAGAGAAATTACCGTAGAGATAGGAGGAGAAGCTCGCAGGCAATCGGGGGACAGGGAGGCATAAAGTCCAATAAAGTCAAGGGAGAAGCCCATAGAGCCTAAGATAAAGACTCAATCCATTTGTATGCAATAGGGAGTATGCGACTTCATAAAGGTGGACTAGCCATCACTGCTTTGTTGGTTTTTAACAAAAGAAGTTTTATTGCTTCTTTTCTTCAAACATGGCTGATTTAATGCAAATATTAAAGGTAGAGACAGTCCTGACAGCTGTCTGACTGTGTCCATACTGTCATGATGTTACTGTTTTACTATATTTAATCACATCTGAGTGCCACGGAGCTCTTCTATCTTCCACCCCCTCAGTGTCTGACCCTGAGTCCCCATCCGCCCACAGTCCTTCTCTGTCCGTGTCTTCCAGGAGGATAACTAGCGACAGCATTGTTCTGTCTAACAGCACAGTGGCCTTTAGACCCAAGAGCGATGATGCCTCACTCCCCTCCAAAAAGTACGCTGGTCAGCGTCAAGTTCGTCCAATGCCCCTTGCCCTATATTGACTCTACCATTGTCTAGGATGGAACTGGGATAAATGGCACACCGGTAAAGAATGCTGATTGGCTGGTGCACAAACCCCTGGGGCTTTCATTAATGTAGCGGCAGATGCAGCATCATTAGAGCTCTGTCCTCAGTCATCACGGCCTGAGTAGGAAAAATAGGACGTGATGTGGGGGGTGAGGGTGTTAGAGAGGGAAATATGTCTTATTCTGTGTGATCTCTGAGGCATCTTGAGGTTCTACCTGTCTGAGTTCACCTTCATTGATTATGTAAACATTTGCAGCTCTTCACAGACTTCGACTTCTTTTGAAGAGAAAAGAAAATCATGAAAATGATCTGGTGTGGGTTTTGTCACACCACTGGGGCTCGCCATGAATCAGATTAGATGGTATCCTGCAAAACTGTCTTTTTTTCCTCTCTCAATTTCTGAAAATGAAGTGTCTCTTTTCCTGTCCACCTTGTCCTGGTGTCAGTAATATCCATTAGACTGATAGATGGTAGAAAGATGTCTCTTTACCGGCAGACTTGGGGACACATCTAGTCTGTCAGAGATGAATGGACCACACACTCTGAGTGGAAGGCTGTTTTTTATGCCAAAACTAGTCACCCCACTGAAAAAGTCCAATGTTATTCCAGAAGAGAGCTCAAATCATAGTCTTTTAGAATTTCTTTATGAAACTGCATGCAATTTTGTATCAGATCTGTTGTATAGTGGATGGCTAGGATGGTTATGGTTTTTTGACACTAAACGGTACGTTCATACTGATGTCTCAAAGGAGTGCTTCACTTCAAAAAAAATTTACTCACCCCTATGTCATCCAAGATGTCCTCGTCTTTATTTCTTTAGTCGAAAAGAAATTAAGGTTTTTGATGAAAACATTCCAGGATTTTCTCCATATAATGGACTTCATTGGGAACCAAATGGTTCAAGGTCCAAATGAGAGTTTCAGCTTCAAAGGGCTTCTAAACGACACCAGACGATGAATAAGGTCTTATCTGGGACCCTTCAAGTCATGACTCGAGAAAAGATTTGTTCATTTTGATGAACAAGTTCGAACAGGAGAGTCACGAACGCTCATCACAGAACAGAGCAAGGCGAGCATTTGTGCTTATAAAACTTATTTTTTTTAATTTATTTTTGAAATGACTGATCGTTTCGCTTGATAAGACCCTTATTCATCGTTTGGTGTCGTTTAAAGCCCTTCTAAAGCTGCACTGAAACTCCAATTTGGACCTTGAACCATTTGGTTCTCAATGAAGTCCATTATATGGAGAAAATCCTGGAATTTTTTCATCAAAAACCTTAATTTCTTTTCTGACTGAAGAAAGAAAGACATGGACATCTTGGATGACATAGGGGTGAGTAAATTATCAGTAAAAGTTTTTTTTAAAGTGAACTACTCCTTTAATGATATTTAATGATACTTGAGTTCTTGGTTGGTTAGTCAGCACATGTAGTGCTTCTTTTTATAATTCTTTTGATTATCATCTTTTTTTGCATTTGTTTTTGTACACTAGAGAATCTAAATCTAATCTAGTCATCTTTATTTATATAGCGCTTTATACAATAGAGATTGTTTCAAAGCAGTTTTACAGGGAAAAACAGGAAAATAATTATTTAATGACGCAAAAAGAGTTTAATTCTGCTGTTTAGCAGCTGTTAAAAGAAAATAGTTCTATTGTTCATCTGAGGTCAGTTCAGTGTTGATTCAGTTTCATTCAATACATTGTAAAGATTATCAAATATGAAATGTGTCCAATTCAATTATTAACAGCTCTGTAGAAACAGATCATTATTTAGCTCAGTTCAGTTTTCATTCAACTGTCTCAGTAGGCCTATGTCAAATCAATAATATTTCAGAGTATGAAGTGTCCTCAATGCAAGTCAAAAAGCAACAGGGGTAAGGAACCCAATCTAAATTGGTGACCGAAATGGAGAAAGAAAACTTTGAGAAACCAGGCTCAATCGGTGGACCAGTTCTCCTCTGGCCAAACAAACCAACATCGTAAGGTTATGATTCTGCTGCATAACAAGATAAATTGTAGATTGGTATCATTCAGAAATAAATGATATTTTATTATGTACATGTTAATGTGTGATACTGATAGTTTTAATGATAAATGTGAATTTGAGTGCAGTAGTTGCTCAACTTGTCAAATTGCTGTCGTTATATCACACTAGAAATTGCTTGCTTTTGGTGCTTTTTCTACACATTGCCGTCAATGTGCAAGCACTGTAAGAATCTCCACGGAGTCTGTCGTAATGGACTCGATTTCATTGAGGTTGTGATAACGCATACTTTCTAAGAAGTTAACCTAACCTGTTCTGCGTGTACTTTGTATCTGATCCACGATAATTCACTGATTAATGAACGGAATAATGAGTGTGTTTATTTCTCCATATCGGTGCGGGCAGTCGTTTTTTGAAAGTGTGAGTCATGTTTAATTGCGGAGCTGCTCTGTGTGATGACTGGGCTCCTACTTAGGACCGTGATTGGCATATCACTCTCTTCGCTGAAAAGAAAACGAGTGAAGCGGGGAGAGAAAGATCTCTTCTCTGTCGTGAAGAGAATGATGATGCACGTTTCCAGCAGCAGTTATTATCAGCCCACCTCTGGCTGTGGCTGTGAGACATCATTATGCCCCTATTGAATTTTACTCAGCTTTAAGCTGCCTGCTGCTTCCACTCTCTTTGGCCCAGGATGATAGAGTTGCACCGACACCAGGGGAGCAAGTAGCCTAGCTGGTGTCTGTCATCTAAGCCAACTCCCCCAATCACCCTCCTACTCTTAACCCAGTGTCCTTTAAAATGGGGGATAATACTGGTGATGTATTTGGCTGTTTAATACATTTGACAGCCTTTTTCTTCTGAACAATCTCTATTTCTTTACTTTGCTTTGCTGTAGCTTAGGTAGTAGTACAGGGTTTCTCAAAACTTAGTCCTGGAGGGCCGCTGTCGTTCAGAGTCTAGCTCCAAACCTGATCAAACATACCTGTGAGTTTCTAGTTGATCAGATTTGGAGCTAAACTCTGAACGAGTTTGAGAAAACCCTGGTATAGTAGGCTAATTCAACACATTCTCATTCTTGGCGTCATATAGGTGACGTCATATGTTGAAATACTATGCAAATGGCACCCTTTAGCATCAATATAACATTCAATGTTATGGGTAGGTTTAGGTCTGGGGTAGGGTCTGGTCTCATATTGACGCTGAAAAAGATGCCAAGTCACCTTTATGACGCCTTGGGTTCTGCGTGTTATATTGACGCTAAAGGGTGCCATGTGCGTAGAATTTCGACGAAATGTCATATGGCGTCACCTATATGACGCTAAAGGATAAGAATGGCCTCGCTAATTCATAAATTAAATTGAATCTGTATTTTGCTCTGCATTTTAGTGTGTTTACACTTGTAGTTCAGTGAAAAAGTGAAAAAAATTCACATTTTCAAGTTAAAAACATTCACATTGCTGTTTTAACACCTAACCTAAAGGCATAGTGATATGTTCACAACCTGACTGGTCTGCTTTTATTATGTATATTTTCGTGATGGAACTTATTTTGGGTAAGTTCCACCTCATAAAATAGCCTGGCTGTGCCCTCCTGACGCACTTCCGCTCAATTTAATTTTCCTTCAGTAAATTTTCCTAGTACAAATGAAATGTACTAGAGTCTGGTTGAACCAGGCTACTCATAAAAGCCGACCAATCAAAAAAAAAAAAATTAAAACGAATGCTGGTGCGATTGCTCTGTTAGTGCGGCTAATTTGTGAACCTGTATTTTGCTCTATATTTATAGTGTGTTCACACTTGTAGTTCAGTGAAAAAGTAAAAAAAGAAAAAAAAATCACATTTTCAAGTAAAAAACGTTCACATTGCTGTTTTAACACCAAACCTAAAGGCATAGTGGGTTCAAAACCTGACTGGTCGGCTTTTATTATGTATATTTCGCGTTGGAACTTACATAATTTATTTTCGGTAAGTTCCACCTCATAAAAGCCGACCAGTCAAAAAATATATTTTTTTTTGTCTGTTGCAAACAAACTAAGCAAACTTAACTACAAGTTTGGAACACACCCTCAGGTCTCGGTCGCTTGTTTCGGTGGACACCAGGGTTCAGCAAATTAGCCGCACTAACAGAGCAATCGCACCAGCATTCGTTTTAATTTAACCAAAAATGCTAAGTGTGAACACTCTCTATATGAAAATCGTTAATTTCTGAAGCATTTACGTTTCCGAAATGTACTGTATGCAAACAACTCTTAGACCCCTGAATGCAACCAAGTGTAAAACTGGAAGAATATAAAAAAGAGGATGCAATCTTTATTCTCGCCCCCTCTCTTCTGTAGCTGTGAGTCACACGAACTGCACTAGCTTTAAAAGTCATGTCAAGGGATGTCAGAGTTCCTTCATTAGCCTTTCCACGTCTGAATTTAGCCTTAAATTTCCATAATGAATGAGACCACAGGACTCCCTTTGGTTAAACATCTTCTGATCCATGTGGCCTTACAATCGGCAAATTCATTTTATAATCTGTTCTGAAGTCACAGAATAGCAATAACCCATATGCAAATAGCAGACTGCAGACCGGCTGCTCACATTTAGCATGCCGCGGCCCTCGCTGACAGCGCCCTTACAATAGGTGAGACAAAAGCATGCGTGTTGATTGCTATGTGGAGAGTCTTCAGCCGATCTATTGTCCCTGTTTTCATTTATTCAAATGAAGAAGATTCATTCCTCAGTTTCCAGGTGACAAGGACAATTCCTCTTCAACCCCCCATCTCAGTTTTCATATGTTTGTGTTTGCCTCATAAGATTTAGCAGCAGGATTTGGCTGATCTGTCTGCAGTAAGTTTTATTAGATGTGTGATGTGTTCTGAGGATGTACACACAGCACAAAAAAAGCACAATGAAGTTGAACACATTGGTATTGAGATATGTATTTTTTATTTGATGCACCGTTTTGACACTTTGCTAAAAACATTCAGAAGGTAGTATCCATATTTTCATACAACATGTTACTTTTAAAAAATAGAAATCTTTAGAAGTCCTATGTTTCCGGATAAAACCGAAATGATAAAAAAAATTCTCAATTTTGTCTACTAGCCGAGCCTCTTCTTTATGTGTACAGATGTGACGTAATGACTCAATATAGCCGACCAGCCGAGACTCTTCTTTATGTGTACAGATGTGATGTGATGTAATGTACTCAATATAGTATACTAGCCGAGACTCTTCTTTATGTGTAGCAGATGTGACGTAATGACTCAATATAGCCTACTAGCTGAGACTACTTCTTTGTGTACAGATGTGACGTAATGACTCAATATAGTCTACTAGCCGAGACTCTTCTTTATGTGTACAGATGTGACGTAATGACTGCAATATAGCCTACTAGCCGAGACTCTTTTCTTATGTGTACAGATGTGACGTAATGACTCAATATAGCCTACTAGCCGAGACTCTTCTTTATGTGTACAGATGTGACGTAATGACTCAATATAGCCTACTAGCCGAGACTCCTTCTTTATGTGTACAGATGTGACGTAATGACTCAATGATAGTCTACTAGCCGAGACTCTTTCTTTATGTGTACAGATGTGACGTAATGACTCAATATAGCCTACTAGCCGAGACTCTTCTTTATGTGTACAGATGTGACGTAATGACTCAATATAGCCTACTAGCCGAGACTCTTCTTTAATGTGTACAGATGTGACGTAATGTCACTCAATATAGTCTACTAGCCAAGACTCTTCTCTTTATGTGTACAGATGTGACGTAATGACTCAATATAGTCTACTAGCCGAGACTCTTCTTTATGTGTACAGATGTGATGTAATGACTCAATATAGTCTACTGAGCCGAGACTCTTCTTAATGTGTACAGATGTGATGTAATGACTCAACATAGCCTACTAGCCGAGACTCTCTCTATGTGTACAGATGTGACGTACATGACTCAATATAGTCTACTAGCTGAGACTCTTCTCTATGTGTACAGATGTGATGTAATGACTCAATATAGTCTACTAGCCGAGACTCTTCTTTATGTGTACAGATGTGACGTAATGACTCAATATAGTCTACTAGCCGAGACTCTTTCTTTATGTGTACAGATGTGACGTAATGACTCAATATAGCCTACTAGCCGAGACTCTTCTTTATGTGTACAGATGTGACGTAATGATCTCAATATAGTCTACTAGCCGAGACTCTTTTCTTTATGTGTACAGATGTGACGTAATGACTCAATATAGTCTACTAGCCTGAGACTCTTCTTTATGTGTACAGATGTGATGTAATGACTCAATATAGCCTACTAGCCGAGACTCTTCTTCATGTGTACAGATGTGACGTAATGACTCAATATAGTCAACCAGCCGAGACTCTTCTTTATGTGTACAGATGTGATGTAATGACTCAATATAGTCTACTAACCGAGTAGACAAAAATGCATTGCAATTTCAATGTTTATTCTCGTACCAGTAAGAATAACATTCATTCAATTTTTACCACAGCACATTTTACTCCTCATGTTAATCCTTTTTTTGTTACTTGTGACATTTGGTAAGGCTTTTTTTCTGGGGGGCGTAGCTAATTTTAAAGAGTGAGACAGCTGGTTTGAAAGCTTTTCTTTGCAAATAACTATAAATAAAAGCATGTCAATATCAGGTTTTATTAATCATTCATTTGACACTAAAGCTGTCTGCTTCATTATAAGCGAGCAGACAAGATTCTTAATATTTCACATTCTAGTTGTTGTGTGAGACTCTGAATTTGATGAGATCAAGGCGTTCATGCATGTGGCAAAACACAAGCAATTAAAAAATTTCCCAATCAATTACAAGTGAATAATTCAATTCCCTAAAGTTTAGCGGTGAATTTAGTTAGCTTTTTATAATTTTGACTACCTCATCTACCCGCACTGCTGCTCTCCGATGCGTGCAGCCGCATGGATTTTCAATGAACGCTCGGTACATCTGATGCAAGCGTCTCTGGATTCTTTCTGTAAAGAGGACTAATTAAAAGAAGGGCCAGGATCTGCCCTTTCTGGGAGTGAGTGTATATATGAGTGAGTCTGTGTGGGTGGGTTTGCAGAGAGAAAGATCCAGTTGATGAATAGCCGTCTCTTCGCCTGAGCCCCCCTTCACTGATCATAAATATCCCCTGATTATCCAGCGGACAATGGCCACAAATATTCTTCATTCTCATGATGGATTGGGAGAAAGCGACAGACGGACAGAGAGAGAGAGAGAGTGAAAGAGAGGCTGGATGCCTGGCTGGCCTGGATTTGCTCAATCTGTGAGAAAATAAAACCAATAGGTCTGGGCACCACATCGCCCTTTTTTGTGAAGTTTGAAGGCCTATTGTGCTTAGATCCTCTCCACATGATCTTGGCCATATTGACAGGTCACAATGACCCGAGAGTTGTGGCTTGCATTGGTTTTGTAGCAAGGAAAAGATATGGCGAGTTTACCTGCATTCTCTGTCCATGTAATTAGAGCCATATTGGGAAAATCTGTTATTGTTTATTTGGTTCCAGACTTGCAGCCCTGATTCAGTGGGGAGAACAGCAATCATCTAGTGGCTTCAAATACTTAGTATGCAGGTAATGAAATTTTATGCGAAGAGCAGAGTTCTGCTGCCGAACAGCCCCTTAATTGTGTCTGTTATGTGAAGAGAGCGGAAAAAGAGCGAGAGAGAGAAATGAATGTTGGGCTAAAGAGGCTGCCAATAACCTCCTGCAAGAACTACACTCTCAACAGTAACTCAAGTATTATCTAAACACTATCCATTAGAAATGCTCTTTCTCCACAGTCCAATTCCAGAAGGAGTGTAAAACTCTCCAGCAAAATGATAGGATATTTAATTGCCATCATTTGCTGTCTCTCATGTCATTCCAAACCTGTATGACTTGTATTTCATCTGACAAAAAGATCTGGAACAATATGAGAGTGAGTAAATGATGACAGAATTGTGTGGTCCATTTTTGGGTGGACCATCCCTTTAAATAAACCAGCTTGGTCTCATTTTTGGTCTCATATTTAGGATATTTTACGTTTTTTTGCAAATATAGAAAATGTACTTTTAAGTACGTTTGGATTGATGCTGAAACGTATAATATGGACGTATCTTAAACATTTAAACGTAACATTATTACGTTTTTACAGTTACAAAACGTTAACTATTTACGTATATCATAAAGATATTTGTATAATTTCCCTTTTACCATTTTATAGATAAATGTAAGATCCCGTAACCCTAATCCGAAACCTAAAATCGATATCCCATTTTATACAGAGTATAAAAAGGATAAAACGTAATGGACAGATGTGTTGGGAAATGGCAGTTTTATTAACAATATAGCATTGAAATATATTTTGAGCCACCAATCCTACTCCTACCCCTAAACCTACCCATAACAATTCCTTTAAACTACGTAGACTACAATTATAAAGAAAAACATAACTAACAGACAAGTATAATCACAATAATGTATTTATTGCGAAAATGTCAAAACCGGTACCAAAAGCCGTTCACATGATGATGCGTTGCAGTCGCAGTCCTCTCTAGCAGTATTGTAATAGTTTTGTATGAAGTACAGAGCAGAATTTAAATTAATAATCAATGAAAATGTTAATCCGGCTTCTAATAAAATCAAACTAATAAAATTTATGTCTTTTGTGAATTTATGTTCTGTTTTATAGGAGAAAACGCTTTCTGTGTCTCACAGGAAAATAAACAGAGGTTAAACGAGTAAAGAATGTATTTTTAAGATTTAATAGTGTATTGTTTAACACCATGCAGGCGAAATCGAGCAAAATGTTCATATTTATGAGTATTATATTAATAAATGCGACAGAAAACTTAAGTCAAAACTTAATGCATTTGAGTCAAAACATAATGCTTCGATATATGCATAAATAGTGATGCATACAAATGTGTACATCAGTAGATATGTTCATACGTAAATAAATTACGTTTTTGTGCTGTCAATACATAAATATTTTACGTTTAAGTACTGTAAATACATCAGTTTTATACGTTTCTGTGCGTATAAAACATAGTTAAATGTACGTATGATAGAACTACACTTTACATACAAACACATACGTATTCTCATGAGATCACGTTGAATAAACTCAAATTCTAGAATTTTGATTGTAAATAAATTGACGTGTTGAGTGTCAAATTCTTCTTGAACCTCAAATAATTGAGCTCAGAACTTGTGTTGTTTGTGTATGAAGTGTTTGTTGTTCTGGTGTATTGGTTTGGTTTCTGTAGAAAGCCGCAACAAATCCTTTAGGGTTAGACTGGCTGGAGAAAGAAATATTGAAGGTCGTTGTGTTTCAGAGAGTCAGCTCATTTTTACCTTTCCTTTGTTTCAGACCTCTGTGTGGCGACTTTCCCATGACCTAGGTATAATCTCTTAACTAATCTAGTTATAACTGCTGCCACACTATGTGATGCTAAGCCACTCTAACAGAGCAATTGAGATCGAAAATCCAATCCATTTATTTTGCTCTATTATGAATCTTCACTCCAGCTCTTTTTACATCTAATCCAAAACATCATTCTTGCTGTCTTCCCTTTTTTTCAATAAAGAGATCTATTGAAAGAAAATGAACATAATTAAGAAAAAGGAAATGTATCAATTACACATGCATTTAAAATTGCATTGCTTTCAGAAATAATGCCCATTGTGTTTACAGTCAAAAATAGAAGTAAATTAAATTACACTAATGGAAAATATGAAAAGAAACAAGCAAGCACAATATTAACAGATATCAAAAATGGGCTATACAGGAGTTCAAATTCTTAAGTTTGTGAAAGGTATTTTCTTCTGTATCGTGAATGTGATGTAAATTAAATTGAAACATTATCAAAGAGCGTTTAGAGTAACGCAAAAGACCATTTGAAATCTGTTAGGACTCATCTGTAAAAAAATCTGGTTATAATTACACTTCAAAACACCTCCAAATGTGAAAAAAAAGTAATGTGGTGTTTTGCTCTCTAGACTTTCAAAAAGCAATTTGCACAAAAACTTTACCTATTTTGTCTTTACCTGTTCTTTCTGCTATTAGAAGACATCCTGTCATAGCTTTTTGGTACATAGTGGCTACCGTAGATGCAACAGGCATTGAAAAGCAAAATGCAAAAATGCAAAATACAATTTCACTGCTAAAATGCGAGAAATTCCTACACAGTGTCCCTTTAAACCGTAATAATGACTCTACTTCCTGTACTTCCATTCCCCAAAGGAGCTTAAGCTTCAAACTATGAGATTTAATTTTTAAACTCCAGCAGCCAGTGCTCTCGATCAAGAAAAAGTAATTACGGTCTGCGGTGGGTGTGTTTGAACAGGTATGTTTTCCCTGTCTAAGTCCGATGCCTCCAAAGGTCATTTCCACCTTCTACTCTCCCCCTACCCTCTTTAATTCTATGTTTGTTTCTCTGTCAGTTAAATTAATGCACTCTAATGTGCTTTCAGCTGATGTGCCATATGTGGCAGAGAGAGCCGGAGCGTGTGAATTAGGTTCAATGCTTCTAAAGGTCAGCTCTTCTCTCCTGAATGGGAAAGCTCTTTACCATGACCGCCAAAACTTTGCTTTGACACGTAGCTGTCATTCAGCATGGCGAAGCCTGACATTTACTGCCATATGAAGTACATAGCACCATCAGTACTGTATAGGAGTTATTTTGGTGATAAATTAGCAAAATTCATCACTATGCAACCTAGGCTCATTGGAAAAGCTAGCTCATGGTGACAATTCTTCTAAATATTACATGGCAACGTCTTATAACTTTATGGTGTATGAATCGCTGTAGTTAAAGAAATAAAGTCTGGTGAGTGGGGCAAAATGAATAATGCTAAATCGCATTTTAAAATAATTTACTACCTACACAGTATAGTGTTAACAAAAGCAGAGTTATTTTATTCATGACTTGTGTTTCATGGAAGCTCCACATCGCAAATGCTGTAACAGATGAACTGCCAAGATAGTTTACTACAACTAAAAAAGCCAAACCGGAGCTGTTTATGATGCAAACGTCAAACTATATTAGTTTACAAATCATGCACTATGGTAAAAGTGGGAAACACTTTATTTTGATGGTCCATTTTGAACATTCAGTTCACTGTAAGTACAGTAACTGTGCAACTACATGTCAACTAACTCTTATTAGAGTATTAGTAGACTATCAGCTAATGTCTGCAACAGACATTATGCTGACTATAAGTAACTTTGCAAGTCCTTGTCAAGTTATTCCAACCCTAACCCTATCAATCTACTAATATTCTACTAACACTCTGAGATTTAGTGGACATGTAGGTCCAACATTACTTGTAGTCAACAGAATGTGTTAAAGGGATCTTCAAATCAAAGTGAAACACAAATGTGTTCGAACATAATATTGTACAACCATGCAAAATTAGGCTTTATTAATCATAATCAGAATTTATGTGAAGAGGAATTAAAGTGGTTGGAAGTTTTATTGCCACTAGTGTGCATTTTGCAATCTTCATTGTGCCTTTGGTTCTTATCATTGTGTCATGTTATTGGGATGTGGCATCAGGCGATTCAGCATGTTTTCTTGCCCACGGAAAAGTGATAGTCATCTCTTTGTGTATTGGTAAGCCCACTGCATTAATCAGATCTGCTGTAATTGTAAACCAGAGTCTGTGTGGCACACTCAAGTTAGTATTGCATTGTTCAGGGTTTGGAGATACAACAATGCACTTGTATCATTACTAATAGACAACATCGAGTCTGTCATGTTAAAACATGGGTTTTTAATGGAATCCAATTGCAATTCAATTGCTGTTGTTATTGTAAGACTATGCTCTCTCGTATTGTTGTAAGTCTTTGACCGAAGCATAAGCATGATTATTTGCTGTTTTTGCTTGTGTGCTTGCGCACGTCAAAGGCAAATTTGAGAATTCACAGTAGTTTCGGTTTGAGAAACTGACTCCGAATATGAAGGTTAATACATCAGTGAGAAGACGTAAAGTGTATTCAGGCTTATATGACTTCCTTTCACTGTCTGATAGGTATCCCTCTCTGGTGACTGGAGATTGACTGAATGCTGTGCTGTTGGAGAAGAGATTTAGCTATACCTGAAACCTCCTAATGGTATCTTTAAGTCTTCAAACAAACCGCTTCAAAAAGCAGGGTTACCGCAATACTACTTAAGGCCTCAGGACACCTACCTCCTCCAGGTTAGTGATCCAGATTACCTCATCAGAATATCTTGTCATCAAACATCCATCTCTCTCACCATTTGACCTTTTTTTTCTCATTCTCTCACCATTTGACATTCATTCTGAATGTCATTGCTATTCTGTTTGTTTGTGTTTTCTTTCAATCCTAACCCGATTTCATTTGCATTCTCTGAAGGAGACTGGTACTTGTCTATGCAGAAGTCATTCCAAGTTACTAGAGTATTTGCTAGTCTCTTTGCTGCATTGCATTATGGCAAGGTGTTTTAAAGGGATAGTTCATTTTGAAATTAATATGATATGTTTTAGCTTACCTCAAGGGCATCCAAGACGTAGGTGTCTTTGTTTCCACAGTATTTTCAATTTTGACAATTATATATATATCAAGTACCTGATATAGCCCTATATGCAAATAAATCAATATCGAATCAAATTGCATCGAAATCAGAATTGAATCGCAGGCTTGTGAATCGGAATTGAATTCGTGAAATTTGTGTCAATGCTCAGCCCTAAAATTAATCAATTTCATTCAAATGCTATTTTTTTTTATGATTCATTAAATGGACCACAAAAAAAGAGTCATTTAATACTGTACTCCACTGTTTCCTAGATGGCAAATGACATCTGGCCCAATTAAGGCCCACATCTCCCATATTCATCTGCCACACATACCGCAGAAAGTTTGACTGACAATAGCATATATCCCAGCCTCATCTGGGCCACATATGGTTCAGTTCTGGCAGTGGCAAAGTTCACATTGCACTTTTCTTATTGTATTCAATTCAGACTTCAAATTCGAATACAATATGACTTCTTTTGCTGCAAATTTGAGAAACATCTGAGACAAAATCCAGTAATGATGCGTAAGTTAACTGAGATCTCCAATAAGCCTCTCAAGCTTTGGCAGGGATATTTATTTACTAATGGCCTTGTAACATGCATTAGCAACAACCATTCAGACTGCCTCATTCTAATGTTTGTGTATTGGTTTGTTTTAGTCCATCACAAAAGATCACCCAAACACCCAAAGTTTGTTGGGTCAAGTGGGCTGTCATAGAGCTGCCTGTGTTTCTTAACCATTTTACCCATTCTGTGAGTGTAAGCGCTGATGTTCAGAATGAAGACAGAATAAAACTGTGGAAGACTAGGGACTGAGAAGCATACTATTCAGGTATAGCTTTCATCTGAGGAACTGGTTGTGATGAATAGCCCAGTGGTGCCACAGGTACACATCCATTTTGTTGAAATGACCTTGAGAAGAGATTCCCTGTATGAAGCAGCCCCAACTGAGAGATTACATTTATTTTCCTCTGAAAAAGACAAGCCTTATGGCCTCCGTATCCTCCCTTGCCGGCTCATCTGTGAGTCAGGCAGACGGCTAGCCTCTGAACGCTGTTCCTGATGAAAAAATGAGGGTGGGAAAAAAGTCGTGACCTGGATATGGGAATGGGTAATCTGGGGATTACACTACCTTTGAGAACTCTATCACCTGCTCTGTAACTGAAAGAGCAGACCTATCAATCATACGCCAGACTCGGACCCTTTAGGCTCATTCCCTTGATGGCTCAAAGGACAGACATTGTTGGTGTTTTTAGAGTTGTGTGCCGGCGGGAAGGAAATAAAATAAAATATTGTACCATGCTGAAATAACATGATACATTATTTGCTGTGGCCACAGACTATGGCTGGCAATTGATTGTATTTCAATTAAATTCATTTCATTATATGCTGATTAAATAATCAAAATAAAAACATTTTAGTATCTATATTTGGCAAGAAAGCCCCCAAATGAAGATAATTCAAAATCTTTGCATGGGAAAAATGTATTTACATCAAAATGTTGTTTTAGATGAATCTTTCAGATGAATGATTTGCGAACAAACAACTCTTAAAGTCTCAAAAAACGATTCACAAAGTAATATTGATTCAGATTTGCTTTGTTAGTGAACTGTTTGGAGACATTAGTGAGTTTGCAAATGACTCCTAAAGCCTATGTTATGTATTTTTTCTTGAAATATAGCTAAATGATTATAAAAATTTATAAATAAAAGACATGTGATAACTCTATAATCTTGGGGTTTAGTATCCGCCAGGTCTGGCGTTCTTGGAGAATGCTTATGCAACAGAAAACCTCTGCTCATACAATTTTAATGAGAATTTTTGTAACCACAAATGCAGAGGTGGTAAGATGTTTATATTCCAACTTCTAAAAACACATTCCTGTTAACTTACAAGACCCTTTAATGGCAAACCCATCTTTAAGGGATCTCTGTATATTTTAATGTGTCTGTTGCGTGTGCTTACAGTATGTGTCCTCGCTTTCATTGAGTGTTTTAAATTTGATGGTGGTTTGTGGTGCTGTTTTATTGCTCTTTATGAGGTAGAGTGACCTCCTGTAAAAGCAGAGCATGTCCTCCATACAGATTCGAACGGCGCGTTTTAATAAGGCTCAGCCGAGAGAAAATGAAAAAGACAGATATGTCTGTGCACAGTGGCATCATTAGTATCCTAGAGCATCAGTGGCCTTTAGATTAATGAAATTCAGCAGACGTGCAGACGGTCTCAATCACAATGCTAATAAAAATACATAGATTCTTTCCTGCATGTCAGTCACGGGAGACAGCAAGAGAGAACAAAAGGGAGAAGAACAGAGGGAGAGCGAGACTGAGAAACCGAGGGAGTGTGCAAGAGAGAGAGAGGTGAGATAGCGGAAAAAGAAAGACAGAGAACAGGTGGATATAATGGAAGGAGACGGTCAAAGACGCAGACAAAGAATAAAGACAGACTGGCAGAGAACGAGACCTGAAGAGCATAATATTTTTTTTATTCTTATTATTCCAGTAAAAGTATCTACACGTGGTTAAAACAAGATAAATGTACTTGCATAAGACAATAAGATTTGTTATCCGTTGCTGCCGATCATCTTGGGGTTCGTAAATGGATCTGATAGCGGGGTTTGAGATGGGCCCAGCTCTATCTCAGTATTCACCTGCCATTCTCATCCCAAGATGTGTCATCTAACTGACACTTTCGACCATATCGTCATTCGACGTTTTAGGTACCCTTTAAGTCATTTATGATGACGCTATCTAATCCTAACCTTACCCCAGACCTAAACCTCCCCGCGTCAGTTAGATGACGCCCTAGGATAGCGTCATCTAACTGATGTTAAAGGGTACCCTAAAATGTTCAGATGTCTGACGTATGGTCAAATGCGTCAGTTAGATGACGTCTTGGGATGAGAATGTGTTGCTCAGGGAGAAGCACACGCTGCGGTTTCTTCTCCCCAGGCTGAGGCACCAATGCTACGATTCTCCAGTTCGGAGGATCTCGAATGTCGTCAGCATTGGTATCCACCACCTCATACCCCTGCTTATGAGGAGCTTATGGAGGTTGTGACTTGCGCTGTTTCCTTTCATTCATGTGGCTTTGTGCTGTGTCCAAATGAAAAAGGTCAGAATGTCACGATTACAGCTGACACAGGTTAATGAATGAAATCATTGTGGTGCAGTATCACGGCCTGCAAATATGAGTATTTGTGCCGTTTCCTTCATCTTCGGCGGTGCTGCGTGGTCCTCTCAGGATGTCTGAATCACTGGTGAGTGAATGATAGCACGGGAAATAAATAGCAGCTTCTCTGTATCATTTTCTCCTTCCCAAATTAAAAGTGGAGGATGAGGAGCTCAGAATAGTTCATTTTGCAGTCTATCAGAGAGGATGATGGGGCTTTTCTCCTTCTGCAGGTGCATGTACATAAATGCCACCGAATCTCATTCATACGGTGCCGCTCAGGAAGCCAGCACAAAAAAACTGATGTTCATGATAACGGAAATGGTGACAATCAGAAAGACAGTGATAACGCACTGTGACATTTCATTTTTGTGGGACAGCACTCAAACATTTTCACAGAAATCTTGCCAGAGAGTATTAGACAAGTACTGTAAGCAAACACAATTACTCTACGTAAAGTAAGACTAGTCCTCTTAAAGGGACCGTTGACCTAAAAATTAAAACTGTCAATTACGTACTCATGTTATCTCAAACCTGTATTATATACCAAGGTGAATTTCAAGATACCAATATACAGTTGGGCCAAAAAGTATTTAGTCTTTGCACAGTGGCATTGAGCATTGAGCTTGACCACCTGATTGTGCAAGTTCTCCTACATGGAAAAAGGAGAGAGGTCTGTAATTTTCATTGTAGGTACACTTCAACTATGAGAGACAAAATGAGGGAAAAAAACAACAAACCAGCAAGATTTCTGGCTCTCACAGACCTGTAACTTCTTCTTTAAGAAGCTCTTCTGTCCTACACTCGTTACCTGTATTATTGGCACCTGTTTGAACCCGTTATCTGTATAAGAGACACCTGTTCACAGCCTCAAACAGTGGCACTCTGAAACTCAACCATGGCCAAGACCAAAGAGCTGTCGAGGGACACAAGGAAGAAAATTTTAGACCTGCAAGACCACTGATAATGGAAGACATACAAGACCACTGAAAATCTCCCTCGATCTGGGGCTCCATGCAATATCTCATCCCGTGGGGTCAAAATGACCATGAGAACAGTGAGCAAAAATCCCAGAACTACACAGAGGGACCTGATGAATTACCTGCAGAGAGCTGGGACCAAAGTAACAAAGGCTACCATAAGTAACACACTACACCGAGGGGGACTCTAATCCTGCAGTGCCAGGCGTGTCCCCCTGCTTAAGCCAGTACATCTCCAGGCCCGTCTGAATTTTGCCAGAGAGCATATGGATGATCCAGAAGAGGATTGGGAGAATATTATGTGGTCAGATGAAACCAAAATAGAACTTTTTGGTAAAAACTCAACTCGTCCGTGAAAGTCTGTGTTGCCCAGCGACAGCCCCAAAACATAACTGCTCTAGAGGAGATCTGCATGGAGGAATGGGCCAAATACCAGCTACAGTGTGTGCAAACCTGTTGAATAGTTACAGGAAACGTTTGACCTCTGTCATTGCCAACAAAGGTTATGTTACAAAGTATTGAGTTGAACTTTTGCTATTGACCAAATAATTATTTTCCATCATAATTTACAAATAAATTCTTTAAAAATCCTACAATGTGCTTTCCTGGAATTTTTTTTCCTCATTCTTTCTCTCATAGTTGAAATGTACCTTTAATGAAAATTACAGACCTCTCTTATCATTCTAAGTAGGAGAACTTGCACAATCAGTGGCTGACTATATACTTTTTGGCCCCACTGTATGTATATGTCAATTCACTTTGGTACGTTAGATTTGTGACTGAAATCTATTCATCTATTCAATGAATCAGTTGATCTAGTTAGAATCAAAAGAGTCTGATTATGAAGTTCAATGACTAGATTTAGTCACACTTAATAGGAAGATTTTCAACCTTTTTTAAACTTGTTCTTTTACAAAAGCTATTGTTTGACTTCAAAAAACAAGTTTTATAGGCTACTCTATGGTACTTTTATGGAACTGCTTCTTGAAAGCTTGAGTAAGGGTGAGTAAAAGACAATGATCATTTTCATTCTTGAGAAAATTGTTCCTTAAAAACCCTTTTGTCCCAAAAATGACAGCATTGCAGAATTTAGAATTAGGAAATGAGGCCTGTCCAGAATAAGAAAGAACCTTTATCAGTAATTAGCAGGATTAATATGACTGATAATAATATAATAGTGTAGTTTCTCATGGCACTGAAGGCAGAGATGGATGAACAGCATGAATCATCTGCTTTTCCCTGTTACTAATGTATCACTTTGGTAGTCCTAGTCCTCACTGTTTGCCAAAGAGGTTTTTCTCCTGGCAGGAATGTGACTAAATTGTGATCCAATCTGAGACTTTATTCTAATATTCTTACTTTTAATGCATGTCATTTTAGATTTTCAGAAGAGATCTCAACACTGTCTCACACTGATTTGTCAAGGTACCAACATCTGTCAAAAAAGTCAGAGATTTCAAAGTTATCTTAAAACATCCAAGTCATTATATAGACTGTGCTGCCTATCTTTTGAAGCTCAAAACTCCTATTGTGTTTTAACAATTGTCTCATGTCTCTTTTTATATACATCCAAAGAAATTTTAGGAGAAACATATTATGTAAATCATGCATAACCGAGATCTGAAGTTTAAGAAGGTAATTGATCTTCTCAATTACCATCCTGAGCCCTGAACAAGTTCTTCCACTAAAGAACTTTAAGAATGCTTTCAATTTCATCCAAGCTTGAGTGCATTTAAAAACTGAGAGAGCATAGCTGTGGGGCATCTTGAGACACTCATGACAAATGGCCAAAAACATGTTGAACTTTCCATTTCTGACCCCTTGCTCTTGCTTTTGCTGCTGTTATATAGCTGTAATTTGAAAGTTCTCTCCAACGCTTTTCATCTGTACCGCTTCTTGCACTTGGCAAGTGCAGACCTTCTGGGATTGTTTTTACTCTGCTTTTCAAGTGTTGTTGAATAATCCATCTTTGAAAATAGTTCAGCGCCTCATAAGTTTTTGAGAGGCTCTTTGGGATACCAGCCAATGCATAACAGGCACAGCATAAATAAAACATGCAAATGTTAGTGTTATTTAGTGAAACAAAACTAACTATCCGTCTTTCTTTGAGATGTAAGCAAGAATGAGATAGTGCCTACCCCTTGACCACCCATACCATGGAGGAAGCGTTTCAGTTCAGACATACATTATTATGATGTTTTATTAACAAAGTTTGGGAGGAACAGTGGAGTGCACTCAGCAATCAATGATAAGAGGTGGATATATGGAATCAGCAATCTCACCTCACTCCATTGATAGTTTAGCAGCCTCCCTCACACTTCCAGTCCTAAACACTTACATAGGGGGAGTACTCTGGGTTTGGGCCAAACTTCGAGCTCGGAGCCCTCCCCCTGGACAGCACGCCAAATGCACATTAAATCTTATCCACTCTAATGTAAGTGTGAACTCGTGAAATGCTACAAGAGTTTTTAGTCCCTTTCAAGATGTTGCTCTTGAACTTAATTTAGATGTAGTGAAGTTGTTTTTGAAGTGAATGAATCAGCCTTGTTCACTATGTAAATATTCATGTTTTATTCATTGACGTTGCTCTCTTTTAAATGGAAAAAAAAGTTGGCTGTTCAAAGTAAACTTTCAATAGCTTGATAAAAGTCATACCCAGTAGTTAACAAAATGGAGGAAAAATTATAGACATGCATTGTTGTCATTAGAAACTTGACAACACCCTGTGAAGTGTCTTAGTAGATTTGGGCCTGGTTTCACAGACAGGGCTTAGATTAAGCCAGGATTAGGCCTTAGTTCAAGGACATTTAAGCAGTGGTGGAAAGAGTACTGAAAAAGCATACTCAAGTAAAAGTACCATTACATTCCAAAAAAATGTAGTGTGAGTAAAGTAAAAAGTACTTGTCCAAAAAACTATTTGAGTAAGTTTAAAAAATAGCTTATTTAAAAGTTGTCATGAGTAGTGAGTACTGAGCTGCGGATTCTACCCCCTTATAATAAACACAATGCACTACAATTAATAAAGTAAAAAAACAACAACAGCATTGTACATACTGTAATTCACAGTATGTTTTGTTCTTTGACAGAAAGATGAAGAATATATCATTCATCTTTTTAAAATGCTCATCAAAAAACTCATCACCATTTAAATCATATTGTTTAAAAAAAAAATATATAGATTGTTTCAAATTAGGCATAAGGCCACTGAGCCTGAGCATGCTTGTTGCACATAAAATATGAAAAATGTGTTAGCGCAAGTGCACTTGCCAAATAAAGGCGGATTGTATGAAATGGATCAATCAAAAACTGCATGTTCTGCCTGAAGATCGATGGCAGTGGTGCAGCTGCCTAAACTTTAAAACTTTAGTTTGCAAAGACGCTGAAGCTCATCGAGTGGTCTGGGTGTTCACTGATAAAACGACACAAAAATCGCTGCAAAAGATGCTTTCCAACAGGTTTTATCCGTAGTTTTTGTCCAAGTCAAGTCGGACAAAAACTACGAACAAAAACTTGTCCTTTAAAGTTTTCTATGTATAATTTGATTTGACACAGTCACAAGACCGATTAGGCTACTCGAGACAATCACGCTGGATACAATATTTAATCAAACATGTAACGACCACAAACAGAAGGAAAATAGCGTAAAAGTAGCCTACTGATTGGCCCTACATCACTTAAAATGTAGGCTATAAGTAAAATTACACAATTTTTTAAATTAGCCAACGGAAAAAAAAGACTTAATTACAGTAACACAAGTATTTGTAATTCGTTACTTCACACCACTGCATTATCTTTTATGTTGAAAATTAAAAAAATGTTACGGGTGCATCTTCAGAAATAACAGTAATATATAGGCCTATGTCAGTACTTTAAGTTGTTAAGTTGTGTTGTAAGTTGCTTTCAGTTAAAAAAGCTCAATAATGCATTTTTGTCTGGAACTAGGCTTAAGCCGGTGTTTTTAATTCATTTAAACAGATTTATTGAATGATTCAGTGACTCATAACATCCATCCAAACTGTTGTGCTGTTGAATATTTTTGTGGAAACCATGATGATTTTTCTTTTTCTCAGTATTTTTTATTTTCTTTCATGTGGGTGTCTGGAGATCTAAAGCTTTTAGATATACGTTTGAAGAAAAACAACTTTTTTAAGAGAAAAAATACACTTGGAAGTTGCTATCTGTTAATTAAAATTTGGCAGATGAGTTGATACATCAGTCTGACTTTACTTTCATCTCCATCACTATGGTTACAGGTGTTCATGGTGAGAAGGGCATTCACCTTAAACAGAATCTCAGGTATGTGGTCGTCAGCACTTAGGGGTCATTAATCCACCTGCACTCTCGGGAACAAACAGACTAAACACTCACAAATCGCCCAAGAGAAATGGGCCTGTCAGAACATGCTGACTAACGGCCTTTGCGCCGGAAAATGTTGCATAAGTGGAGATGTTTCAGGAGGTTTCATAAGACAAACGGAGATGACATTATTCCCTCGGGTTAAACCTCTTCATTAGGCACCCAGACTTCAGCATCCATTGTCTCTAAACACAGCTGATTTCCGTCTCCGTTTTCGGTCTCATGTCAGCCACAGGATGCATTGACATTAATTAGGAATGTCATTTTTAACTTCTCTTGCATGATGCTGATTTTCTCTTCCCCCTCTCTCTATTTTTCTCATTGTCTCTTTCATACTTCCAGAGTGTCCCACAGAGTGACAAGACGTTAAAAGCATGACTCCCACATAATGAATACATAAGTTAGAGCTTTTCAGATTTTTGATGTGGCCCGTGTGTGAGATCTGCATTGTCTTCCCATTTTCTTAAGATACGGCTGTTTTCTCAGGAGACAGACAGGGCTATGAAATATTAAATGTTAAAATTACTCATGTCGTTCTTTTACCGTGTATGACCTACGAAACAATACTCTTGGATGACTTTAAAATACTTTGATATAAAGCATATGAGTCATATAGATTGCTTTATTTTGTTTTTGCTGAACTTGAAAGAGTGACCTGGACATTCTTGGGTTATATGGAAGATGGAATCCATTTTGGAATGACATGAGGGTGAATACAGGATAACCAAATGTTTGTTTATCAGTGAAATATCTCTTTAAATTCTGCTGCAGTTCTCTGGAGAGGGTTGTGAAAGGGGACTTTAGTCTGAAGCAACTGTGAAATTTATATTCATAGTGTTAGTTCCATTGTCTTTATCTGCAGTCGTCTTTTATACTAGGACATCCTACGCTCTTAAATGCTATCTTGGTTTCCCATATGATTTAGCAGGGATTCCCTGAATAACTTTGCATTCATGTCTAAATAATAAAATGTGATGTGATATGATTGCTTTGGGCACTGAGTACCCAGAACCAATTTACCAATTTACTTAGGAGACAACTTTAATGGGCCTGTTTCCTAATCTCTGTATAGGGCCTCTCCCCTAAATGCCTGTCATTCCTAATATAACATTTTTTACTAAAAGACTCTTGTCTCAGGCACACAGACACTCAAGTAAACGGAAATTACTTTTATTTAGTTTACAGACAGAGGCTATGAGCAGTAAAGACAGATGCACCGAGTCTAATTCTGTATCAAGTTCCTGTAATTGTTTCTCGTTTTCTACATTTGCTATTTCCAGTTTGAGTTCAATTTTGCATCTACTTCTAAAATACATCACTCACACTTGAGTTGTTTGTTACATTGGCTGGAACAAAATGGCTTTATTGCAGAATTGCATTTATCCTTTAGAGCATGCTGGTGTGCTGGAACACTTCTGAGTTTAAGTGTCGAATTTTGAAGGAAGTGAAATATTCAGCCCGTTCTCATCCCAAGGCGTCATATACTGACGCTTTTGACCTTTCGTCTACATCTAACGCACATGGCACCCTTTAGCGTCAATATGAGATGTAGATATATATGGGCCAGAAGGCGCCTCCTAGTGGACTAACCCTAAATCTACCGCAGAACTAAACCTACCCATAACCGAACAAAGCTCTGTGTGTGTTATATTGACGCTAAAGGGTGCCATGTGCATTGGATTTAGACGAAAATTCAAAAGTGTCACTATATGACGCCCTAGGATGAGAAGGCATTGAAATATTTCACTTATCACTCATGAAACTGTCTTTTATATTCTTTTTAAAATCTTATTATTATTATTTGTTGTATATATTATATTTAAATGCATAAATATACACTACCGGTCAAAAGTTTAAGATCAGTAAGATTTTTTATGTTTTTAAAAGAAGTCTCTTCTGCTCACCAAGGCTGCAATTTTTTTGATAAAAAATACACAAAAAACACAGTAATATTGTGAAATATTATGACAATTTAAAATGACTTTTTTATGTTAATATATATTAAAATGTAATTTATTCCTCTGAAAAAAAGCTGAATTTTTAGCATCATTACTCCAGTCTTCAGTGTCACATGATCCTTCACAAATCACTCTGTTATGATGATTTTATGCTCCAAAAACATGTATGATTATTATCCATGTTGAAAACAGTTTTTTACATTTTTATTTCAGGATTCTTTGATGAATAGGAAGTTCAAAAGAACAGCTTTTATCTGAAATGGAAAGCTTGTGTTACATTAAACACTACCCTTTAAAAAGTTTGGGGTCAGTAAGAATTTGTATTTTATTTTTGGGGGAAATAAATAAGAAATCAATACTTCTGTTCATCAAGGATGAGTTGCATTGATCAAAAGTTACACGTAAAGACATTTATAATGTTAGAAAAGATTCTAATTAAATAAATGCTGTTCTTTGAACTTTCTATTCATGCGTAGCACATGCCACCCTTTAGCGTCAATATTACGCTTTGGTTATGGGTAGGTTTAGGTCTGGGGTAGATTTAGGGTTGGACCACTAGGAGGTGCCTTCTGGCCCATATATATCTGTGTCTCATATTGACGCTAAAGGGTGCCATGTGCGTTAGATGTATACACATTGTCAAAAGTGTCAGTATATGCAAGGCAGGATGGAGTTATGTTTTTATGTTGTTTACGCCAAATTCTGACCCTGCCATCTGAATGTCGCTGCAAAATGAGTGGATCAGCAGTTTCTGAAATACTCAGACTAGCCCTTCTGACACCAAAAATCATGCCAAATCACCTTTCCCCCCTACTTCGTTCTGATGCTCAGCAGAAACTTCAGCAGATTGTTTTGATCATGTCTACATACTTAAGTACATTATGTTACTACTATGTGATTGGCTCGTTAGATTTTAGTAGTTGAACAGGTGTATCTAATAAAGTGGCTGATGAATATATGAAATATAAATATAACAGTATTTAGCTATATCATAATGTATAATATACATCACTTTTTTAATGGATGTGTTGGACCAGATAGTGAAGGAAAAGCAGGCAAGTTGTCAGAATAGATACCTATAAAATAGTTTATAGTTTGGTAACACTTTACAATAAGGTTCATTAGTTAACATTAGTTAATGCACTTTGAACTAACCTGAACACACAATGAACAGCTGTATTTATATTAACTAACATTAACAAAGAATAAAAAATACTGTAACTAATGCTTTGCTCATCGTTAGTTCATGTTAGTTAATGCATTTACCAATGTTAACTAATGAACCTTATTGTAAAGTGTTACCTATAGTTTTATTTATTTATGCAATCAAATTATAGCCAGTACATATTTCCCATGCATCCATTTGTGTCCTCATTTTGAAAACTTAATTAGCAAATGTACTAATAAAGAATAAGTGTATGTGTCCAAACTACTGATTTACGTTATAATTATGACCATTCGGTTTAAACTTGCAATATCAAGGGTAATATGAAATTAATTGGCCAACTTGCAAGTAGCTGTTTTATTTCTTTCTCAAAGTTGATTTTTAGTCTTGACACTTATTAAGTGTTCATTTTGGACCCTGAGTTTAGATATAAAGTTGGCTTATAATTAACTGAATCATCTGCATCATCCTCTAATAATTTATTTAACATAATTGTAATTTTATCCCATCTCGTCACTGAGTTTGCATTTCTTTTTGAGGTGGTTGCCTGTGAGTTAAAACTTGATTAAACTACAGATCAGTTCGGTCCTTTACACACTGTTGAGATGCGAAATTAATTCCACCAGCGCAAACAAGATCAATCCCCTTCCACTTTAAACAAGACAAATATCCTCAATATGACTTTTATAATAAATGTGCTCTAATGTAGAAATATGATGGCATAAGCAAGTTCTGAGGTAGAGTGCTGCCTTCTGCCTCAGCATTATCATAGTAATGAATTACAGTAAAGTGGTATTTGAGCATATGCAACAGGGACAGTGACTGATTCATTGTGTTGAACTCATCATAAATGTGCTTCAGTGGTATCAGTGCTACCAAATTATCATCTGACTTGTTGATTTGTTTATCCAATTATGCATATTTGTTGTGGTATCCTCTTATTGTTCCCCCAATGGCATTTATATTGGACGCATGTTTGCTTGTGGCTCTACGTCTCCTGATAATTAAAAACAGGGGGCCGAGTCATCCGGCTTTGTGCCAGCGCATGCCTTAGAAGATGTCCCGCTCTCTCTTATATACACTTTATACTCTTTAAGGGTACAAAACTTTAGTCATGTCATTTTTGAGACTCATAAATCAAGAATAAGGTTTTAGGATGGGGTCTCAAAACTTAAGAGTTACCAAGACGGTATTTTTAGGCATAACTGGCACTGTCTAAGTAGGTTTTTACGCTTGCAGACCTCAAAAAGAACAGCAAAAGCAACATAAAGTATCATACAAATGGCTCATGTTGTATTTCAAGTCTGCTGATGTCACACAATAGCTTTCAGTAAGGTGAGGATTTGTTTAAAAATCTGTTATTTGTGTGTATGTGTGGTGTAAAAAAAACTGTTATGATAACTTTTTGTTCACGACCAGTGTTGGGTGTAACTAATTACTAAGTAATTAGTTATTGTAATTAAATTACTTTTCCCTTGGAAATGTAAAGTAAGGGATTACTCTTCATTTATCTGTAATTTAATTACAGTTACTTCTGATGTTATTGAGGTAAATACTGTGTATAGTTCAATCCGATCTCACAGCGATTCGTATGCATTTTATGAGGTGTCTAAATCGTACAACACACTCTCGTACAAATTCGTATGAATTATTGTAAAATATGTATGAAAAAAGTTGTGAAATGTCATGAGATCAGACATAAAACAATAGTGGGTTTAACATCAAAATATATTGTCTGATGTTAAAAAGTATGTTTTTATAATGTAACCTTCTCCACCTTGGTCAGTTTAAAGATAATTCATGCAATTTTATAGTATTTATTTGAAAGAATTAAAACAGATTCATGTCTATCCTTGTATTATTCAGCTGGTTGAGATTGATATGGGATTTTGAAAGTAATTAGTAATTAAACGTAATTAAATACTTTTTAGAGAGAGTAATTATTACAGTAATCTAATTGCACTGTTGAAGAGGTAATTAGTAACTAGTAATTAATTACTTTTTTAGAGTAAATTAACCAACACTGTTCACGACATTCTCAATTTTTTGTAAAAAAATAAAAAAATAAAAAAAAGAGGAAGATCAAAACATTAATGACAGGCCTCCTACAGTACCCCCGTAGACCCCTGAGGGGCCACAAACCCCTGTTGAATTGATTCTTTGTTCTTCTCTTCCTCTTTAGAACTCTTTACCCCCAAAATGCTCCTGGTTTGTTTTGAAAATGTGCCTCCTTAGGGTTCTCACTCCAAAATAGCTAATTGTCCCCAAGACATTGTTTCTCTCATTTTTCATTCTGTCTCTCATGTTCTCTTTTCTTTGTTCCCAGTGGCACCTGGGTTCACACTATGAATGGCAGCTCCATTGGCAACACCAGTGTGTTGGTAGAGTGTGTCAAAGTTGAGCGACGCCAGAGGTCAGCTAGGTCAGTGCTGCCCATGGGTGGGTCTGGCCCATTGGCCCCGATGCCTGCCAGTCTGTAGCTGTGCCAGGCCCGCAGAGGTCAGAGAACTGTCTCACAATGGGGGTGGAAACTGGATTCAACCGGATGTGACTGCTAAATAAAACAGCTGCACTGGGCTTGTGTTATCTAGTCATGCAGAAACACACAGGCAAACCCACATGGAATTTGTGCCTCAGTACTCTGCTGATGTAGCAGAACTGCTAAACTTGTCATTCACAAATTTTTCGCTTTTTTGTTTGAAAATTATCCCTGGCAACAAGAGTGCTTTCACACATGTACCATGCTTATCGGTGCAGTCAGTTTTCCCTCCTAATTTTAAGTAGTTTTGAAATACATGTGAGAGATGAAGACTCCAGGGGCCCTATTTTAATGATCTGAAATGCAAGTATCAAGCCCAAAGCGCAAGTAACTTTGTGGGCGGGTCTTGGGCGCTGTTGCTATTTTGCCAGCGGGATAAATGACTCTTGCGCCCGACACAAGTTTAAAAGGGGTTGGTCTGAAATCGCTTCATTATTCATAGGTGTGGTTTGGGCGTAACGTGAAATAAACCAATTAGAGCATCATCTAACATGAGCAGGTGTGCATGTTGCATGGCGGATTGTTATTATTGTGGCGGATTTACCAGGCGCACGCCAGGAGCAATTCACAGCCGAGGAGACCGTTATTGTCAGGGCAGTGAAAGACAGAAGTGACGTTGTATGGGGATGGGTGAAACCCACCCAAAACAGCGTCAGTAAAACAGGTGTGGGAGGAAAAAAACTAAATTTTTTTACATCTTCATGGAAGCCGTAAACAGAATGAGAACATGGGTCCATCATGCCTTGTTACCACTGTGCAGGCTGCTGGTGGTGGTGTAATGGTGTGGGGGATGCTTTCTTGGCACACTTTAGGCCCCTTAGTGCCAGTTGGGTATCGTTTAAATGCCACGGCCTACCTGAGCATTGTTTCTGACCATGTCCATCCCCATGCCCCCCATGTACCCATCCTCTGATGGCTACTTCCAACAGGATAATACACCATGTCACAAAGCTTGAATCATTTCAAATTGGTTCTTGAACATGACAATGAGTTCACTGTACTAAAATGGCCCCCACAGTCACCAGATCTCAAACCAATAGAGCATCTTTGGGATGTGGTGGAACGGGAGCTTCGTGCCCTGGATCCCACAAATCTCCATCAACTGCAAGATGCTATCCTATCAATATGGGCCAACATTTCTAAAGAATGCTTTCAGCACCTTGTTGAATCAATGCCATGTAGAATTAAGGCAGTTCTGAAGGCGAAATGTGGTCAAACTATTAATTGAACTATTAATTATATGATGATTTGGTGTTCAAGAAACATTTTTGATATTTTTTAATGTTGAAAAAGTTGTGATGAATAATATTTTTGTGGAACCCCTTATACATTTGTTTCTAGAAAAATGGAAAGTTGGGATCATATGACCATGCTTATCAGCGAAATTTTGACAAAAAATAAAATGAATAGGAAAAAGAAAAACAGAGTGCACTTAAGCTAGTCCCTCATTATTTGAGCCTAAGCTGTACAGGTCAACTAGTCGTCCTAACTGTTATAGACAAGGAGCAAGAGAAATCAACTTTTCACTTCTTTAGTACTAGAATGGTATCTAAAAAGGCTTTCAAAAAAGCGAAAAGGAATAGCCTTTAATGCTGTAGACGGCATGAGCTTAGTCATTTTACAAAGCTTACGTTAGGCAGGCCGTGTTCTTGTTTGGTTAAGGAAAGATAAAGTAACGATCAATCTGTGTGTGTGTGTGTGTGTGTGCTGCAGTCAAGCAGAGAACTAAGATGACAGGCACACTCAAAGTCCGTTGTAATCTATTTTAATTGCATGAGCTCCTCTACAGAGGTGGTCTGAAGTAATAAAAGAAGCAGTGATCGATAATTTCCATTTTTGAAGTAAATTTTTTACAATCTTTCCTTCACAATGGGAGCGCCCCCTCACTGGCATGTGGCAGATGAACATAAATATGTGTCAGAAAGATATATAGTTAATCAAGCGGAGCTTCATGTTATATTTAGGCGCCGAATAAGACTGTTCGGGGCCCCATGTGGGCCCCTGGGGACCCGCTGATGCTGACAGATTCAGAAATATGAGACTGCATCATGTCTGCGTCTCAGCAGGTGAAGGAATCAGGGCGGACAGGTCTTCTCTCCTGCTCCGCTCCACTGGAATCATAAATAATGTGACTCCACGCTGTGACTTCCACCTTCTCTCTCTTCACATATTTGTTCCCCTCATATTTACGTAGAGTATCAGAGAGACTTTCTTTTTAATGAGAAAGATAATGCAGATTTGAATTATTAATGCATTTGTGGGGTAAGGATGCATTTCCTAGTAGCCAAACATTTGACTTGTGGTCCTCATTTCAGTTTATTGTGGACAAGCCCCGCCTATTTTCATAGTAAGAGGTCTGATTGACATTAAAAACAACCAATCACACTTTTTGTTGTTGTTGTTGTTAATAACTGCAGCTGACTAATGGCAGCCATGTGAAGCCACCCAGTCAGATTCAACCTGGTGATTTCAGCCAACTCTTTTGTGCACAATATGCATTAGACTCTCAGTAAATGGATTTGTGGGCAGTCAGTAGGTGTGTCGTCTGAGGCTAAGACTACAGAATCCCAAACGAGGTCTAATTTCTTCATGCTGTGCTTCTTGACAGAATGGACTCTCTCAGAATGGACGGATATGTAACACCCCGCCCCTTTTTCCCCTCTTCGGCCATTAGTCACCTTCTTTCTAACGACCACCTGCTTGCTAAATAGTATTTTAATTGCATTTTAATCAGGTCATTCACAGTTCTGACCACGACTGAACACTCGCCATAGGCATAACATTTCCAGATCTGCAATCTGAAGCAATTCCATTTTATTTTATAGAATAAAGCAGAAAATTCTTTGAATATTCATATTGTTCAGTAAGACTGTGTGGCTGAAAGTGCATGTGTGCTGTCTTTGGGCAGTTTCAGGCTAAATTGATTTTGTCTTTATGGCGGCTTTTATTCTGGAAATGTTCTGAATAAAGCTTTATCCTTAAAATCAAGCAAAAAGCGAGTTACATTTATTTTATATTTATACAGATGGTTTTGTCCAGACCATTTAAAGTATTATTAGTTGCTGCTGAAACCACACTCAGAATGATACACAGTTTTATTTATTTTTTATTTTTTAGACGTATTATTGTTGTTTGGAAATTATTATTATTATATTGATAGTAAATGGAAGTTGCATTCAAAAACTTCTTAGCTCAAAAATATCACTTTGAAAAACCTTGATTGTTATCTAAATTGACTTACTATACTGTGTGTATATATATATATATATATATATATATATATATATATGGAGAGAGAGAGAGAGAGAGAGAGAGAGAGAGAGAGAGAGAGAGAGGCTTAAAACATATTTATTTTATCATTTATCATATGTCATTCCAATATATCAACCACAAAACAAACTCCAAAAATATAAATAAATAAATTAAAATAAATTAAAACACAATACAATCAATACATATTGCAATCCTAACGTTACATCTTTAACCTCAACATTTCATCCTCCCCAACCTCACACAAAAACCTCCCCACTGTCCATATTGCAGAAAAATCCATAATATTATTGACCAATTTCAAATAAGCAAACTCAATTTTAATTCGGGAGAGAGAGAGAGAGAGAGAGAGAGAGAGAGAGAGAGAGAGAGAGAGAGAGAGAGAGAGAGAGAGAGAGAGAGAGAGAGAGAGAGAGAGAGAGAGATTGTGTGCGCGTTTGCATGTGTTTTTCTATCTCGGTGGGGAATTCAACCTGAACTCGCACAGACTCATGGGGAATCTTGTCACTGTGGGAGCATAAATTGAGGTTCCCATGAGGAAACAAGCTTCAAAATTATACAAAATGAGATTTTCTTTTCTTTTTTTATGTAAAAATGCAGGAAGCTTTCTCTGATGGGTAGGTTTAGGGTGGGGTTATTGTAAGGGATAGAATATACAGCTCGTACATATTAAAAACAAAATGCAGAAGGTTTTCTCTGATGCATAGGTCAGTGTAAGGGGATAGAATATACAGTTTGTACAGTATAAAAAACATTACGTCAATAGAGTCAAACTGGACGTGCGTGTGTGTGTGTGTGTGAATGCAAGACCCATTAGCTCGGTTCTCTGCAGCTGGCATTTCATCTGTTCTAATTGGAGACACATTTTCACCAGGCAACACTGAAGCTGCCATGCATTGTCTTAATTAACCAAAACTCAGCTCCTTACACTGGGCATACTATAGTCGCACACACACACACTTAGCTCACTATGCTATTACTGTAAAAACCCTCCTCCAACACACACATACACAAAGATACATGCTTTCATTTTCTTTTCACTTGGCTTAAGTCTCATCCAAGTGCACCAATGTAGCAAAATGATCCGTTTTTAATCACTTATGTATGCAACTGCTGGAGGGATAGTTCTTCACTATCTGCATGAGAAAAAAGGAGAATTAGAGCAAGAGGGAAGGAAAGAAATTATTTGATCAACAAAGACTTAATCCTGTATGTGCACACCTTTGAATCCATTTGCTTACTTAATATTAGCTCCATTTGTCTGTGATTGTGCTAAGAGGTTAATTGCAAGTGCATTTCTCCCTCTTTTTCCCATTAACTCAGAATCATTCGTGAACACAAACACACACTTACACTGTAAGGTATTTTCTGCCATGTACAGCAGTGGTTCCATGGAATAGGAAAACTAATGATTATTTTAACCAATTTTTGGCAATGTTGAGCAGCTTAGCCCAGCATGCACCTGTGATAATGGGCACTGAAAGCTTGGTAAATAAATGAACAGGGCCAAAAGAGGTGCCCCTCCAGACCAAGGCATCAGCATAAACCGCTTTCCCCAAATTAAATGTTTTTTGAAAGTGGCCATTACATCTCGGTTGGGCATTAATTTTCAATAATTCAACAGTCCAGGAGTCAATCATTCAGCTTATACCATGGATGCCTTGCCACATTAGTACATTGTGTCTGGGTGTTTTTCAGGCTTTCCTCCCTAAATCATTCTTATGTGCAGAACTACTTTCTTAAATGCCTGTTTTTAAGCAATTTTTTTTTGTAATAAGAGTGAGTGTGTGTGTGCAGTATGTGAGTGATTACCTGTGCCTGTCCCAGTTCTCATGCACAACACATTATTGCATATAATTACAGTGTTATCGTCTGGACTTTCGCCCAGCTGCTAAAATTGCTGTGCTTTCTCCTTATAAAAAGACAAATTGAAATTGTTTGGCATGCAATTTGCTGGCCCTTTTCTGATACTTTTACTTTGATTGACTGATTGACCCTTCGAAGGTGGCAAAGTGATATCAAGCTGTAATATGTCCAAGACAATGCAATGAATATTCCTTTCCACCAACGGTCCGTCTTGTTCGGTGAGCATATGGGACTTTAAAAGTGCCAGGAAATGAGTGACATTTAGGTCTGTTTTTCACCTTTTTTCCCGGCTGGCTCCCTGCCTACAATCCCCCCACACATCTGTGTCAACCTCTGCTGCCATTTGGAGAGAATTATTCACCTTATATTTGTGCCTGGAAAATTGCTCATACTGTATCAAACTCTTTTCAACACATCCACACTATCAGGCTTCTTTTTCTAGCTCATTTTCAGCTCCTATTGGTCTACCCAACTCATTCGTAGGGTTATACTGCAGCGGTTAAACTGCAACTAATGTTCAAACGTGATCAGACTGATCTTATGAGTGAATCCAAAGGCAAATAGTGTCAGACTGTAAGGATAAGCATGTTCATGGTGTTGCATATCGTTTTGATTACTTGGTAACACTTTACAATGCATATGCACACTCTAAAAAATGCTTGGTTGTTTAAACCCAAATTTGGGTCAAATATGGACAAACCGAAATGTTGGGTTAAACATGTCATTTCAAATTTTTAACCCAACTTCAACTTTCACTTTCAACTGTGAATTTTTTTATTACATTTTTAAGCAAACATTTGGGTTTGTCCATATTTTACCCAAATTTGGGTTAAAACAACCCAGCATTTTTTCGAGTGCATTAATTAATACTTAACTACTGCACAAATAAACATGTATTGATGTATGACTCATGAAGAACTGAACCATTAATTAATGATTACTGCATCAGCAACTATATGCTATATTCTATACGTTTAATATATTAAGTAATATATAAATTGTTATTAATTAAATATATCTTAGGCCCGTCCACACTACTGCGTTTTCGTTTTAAAACGGAGACCTTCCGTCCAGACTATAACGGAAAAACGAAAACCTAAAACGGAGAAGTTTAGAAACGCTGCAGTTCCGTTTTGCGTTTTTAATTTCCGGAAGGCGTTTTAGTGAAGACGGGACAAAACGGACGACTTTAGAAACAATGACTCAGAGGCTCATGCTCGGCTCTGTGATTGGGTGTCATCAGTCATGATGTGTCCTTCCCTGATTCGTCAGCCACCATTTACACAGTCACGTGCATGCCCAGTGTTGGTGAATGGTCACGTGATCTGTGTTTTCAGACATTTTAATGTGGACTGAGATCAATTCTAATGCACAAATAAAATGCTGGTGTGGACGGAGATCATATTTGTTTTAATTCTTTGTTTTTAAACGAAAACGCAGTATAATGGCTGTTTGAATGGACTTTGGCAACATTTTGAATGTTCACAACTCATATGGCCCTCCCCCACTATCAACGAATACCCTCCCACAGAGTTCATGATCGAGTGCATGCGCACCAGGTTTTATGTGAACGCGATCGTCTCATCAGCATTCATCAACATCAGGGTTTTGTCAGGGTTTTGTCAGGGTTTTGTTGTGTAGCGTCATTCCCTGCATCCAGTGTAGTATCTCAAGCTTAACCTGACATATTCCTGCATGAACAACAGGTACTAGATGCTGCAGTTCATCAAACTCAGTGAAATCTTGGTTGTAATTGGTTGGAAATTGAAATCCATGGCTTAGTGTAGATGTATAAACCTAAATGACATATTACTTAAGAGTTAGTTAATAGTCATGTGCCTCATGTAAAGTCATGACATAGCTAATGATAGATTTGCAAATTATTTTTAATGATTAATTAAAGCAGACAACTGGAAGTTGAAGTATATTGCTTGGACCCATTGTGGTAATTAACACATTAATTTACACTATTAGTTAATAAAATATGCTAAGGAATTAATACATTAAGACATTCAATAACAATTCATATATTACTTCATCCATTAATCATTTTGAATCTTCATTAGTTCCTGATGCAGTAAATATTAATTAATGGTTTAGTTCTACATGAGTCATACATTAACACATGATTATCTGTGCATTATGCATATTAGTGCTCTTCCAGCTATTACATTAAATATACACATGAATATACTGTATTTACTTCCATGTTATACATTTCACAGGCTGACCCCAAGATAAACTGAAATCTCTGTTGTTTCTCTTTAAGCATTTTGTTCGCACATCTGAAACACAGCAACCGAAAGCTCAGTCTAAACTTAGCATTTGTGTTTTTCTATTCCCCTAATTAACGGCAGTATCATTGAGCCGGCATGTGAAATGTGAGTTTCTCATTACGTGAGGCAAAGCTATGCACTATAAACACATTCATATTTCGAGAACGCAATTAATCCACATGTGACGGACTCCGCTGTGACATTTTGAGTTTAGGGAATAATAATGTTTCCTGTCCTCACTGTGCTGACCGCAGGAGCTGGCGCGATGGTCGGCGCGCTGAAAAAAGCACTCGCTGTAAACAATGTGCGAAAAGTGTGTGCGCAACAAGAGAAAGGGAGCCAAAGGGTACGTGGATGTGTGGCTGTTCAGGGCCTCCATTAGTGTCGGAGTTGCTAATGAGCAAATGGGGGTCCTTGCGGTCCCAGTAGGCATCATACACACCGTTCAGCTTCACACATCAGAACACATAACACATGCGCAGTCCCTCTTCTGGTAAGTACACTTACACGGCTGATAAACCTCACAACGGCCATTAAAAATGTTCCCCTTTCCTAAGCCATGACGCCCAGTCCTGAGAGAAAGATGAGTAGGATTTATGAAGTGGATTAGAATTCAGCTAAGCGGACTCTGCGTTCACTTTTTTTATTTATTAGCCTTTTAAACTCTATTACTCCTCCATGATCCTGTAACACAAAATTGTGCCATGTTAGCCTAGTGCCCGCAGCATGCTTGAGCTTTCAATTCAGCCAAATGAAAAAGAGATTGAGTGACTAACTATTTGGAACAGTATGAAGTATCATACAGAGTTAATGCCTACATGTTTCTGTAGGCGGTGTGTGCTTAAAGAGTTAATTTACTCATATTATGTCATTATAAAACTGTATGATTTTCGGTCTTGTTCACTGTAAAAAAAATATTTTCAAGATTTGTTATCACATTTTTTTTCTTTTGTCAAATCAACTTAAATAATTTGTTTAGTTCAGATAACTTATTAATTAAGTTTCTGATGATTAAATCAATCTCCTTTGTTGTATTAACTCACTTTTTTCAGTTTAATCAACTTAATATTTTAAGGCAACCAGGTTACTTAATTTTTTAAGTTAAACCAACAATATTTTTTATAGTGCAATTAATAATTATAATAAAAACAAATAGTAAATGTTTCTTGAGCACCAAATCAGAATGTGACAATGAAGACTAGAGTATTTTTTGCCATTACATGAATGAATTTCAATTTAAATATTAAAATCACAATATTACGTATTTTCATAAAAGTATGCAGCCTTAATTGGTGAACATACACTTCTTTCAAAAACATTCAAAAACAGCAAAATGAATGTAAAATTATACACTACACTAAAAGTTGTTAATTAATCATTATTATTGCACTGTAAAACAAAAATCTTTTCATGGTTAGTAATCACAACATTTTTTCTTTTGTCAAATCAACTTAAATAATTATGTACTTCAGATAACATATAATTTTGAGTTTCTGATTAAATCATTCTCCGTCATTGTATTAACTCACTTTTTCCAGTTCAATGAACTTAAAATTTTAAGGCAACCAGGTTACTTACTTTTTTTAAGTTAAACCAACAATATTTTTTTACAGTGTAAGTTTCTGCCTTACATTAACTTGGACGTTTAAGTCATTTCAACTTAAATTACAGTAAATTTACAAAAACAAATTAGTTGAATCTTGTATAACTTTGAAAATAGAAATATATATATATATAGCGATAAAAATAGCTAATCTTATTTTATAGAGTTCCAGTAAAGCAATGTAAAATCACACATAACTTCTTGATCATATATATTTTTTTACAGTGTAATAATTTAATGCATCTTTGCTAAATATAATATTTCACCCAAAAAATACACTTTTGAAACAAACACATACGAAAAAAAATATCTTCCTCGGCTAGCTAGTGTACACTAAGCTGTAAGAAAGCAGAAAGGTGTTGGCATGAGGTGTGTTGACACCGCCCTGTGCTCCAAAGGAGGCTGTAACACATACTCTTCAAAAAGAGACTAAATATGGAACCAGTGTATGGAAGAAAATTGAACTGAAGGCCTGGATTTTGAGATTCAGGATGTGTGTGTGGTGTGTGTGTGTGTGTGTGTGTGTGTGTGTGTGTGTGTGTGTGTGTGTGTGTGTGTGTGTGTGTGTGTGTGTGTGTGTGTGTGTGTGTGTGTGTATAGAGAGCATTACTGAGACTGGCTGAGTTAGAAGAACTTGATGCATTATTAATGCAAGTTAAATTGAAGAAGCATCTCCCTGTCTGCTGGTTTCTGTCCGCATTTGATTGGCCGTGGTCTTTCTAGTGAATTGGTTCCCCCTTCCCTCCTTCTTTCCATCTTCCCCTGTATATCTCTCACTTTTTCTTCATCTCGCTGTTTATCCTTCCTCTCTGGCTTTTAGACACTCACGTGTGTGCACATAATAACCACAGCATTAATCCATCATAATAGAGTAGATGCATTGATCATTGTCAGGCAGTGCTGTGCAAAGGATGATGGGCACACAGAATGGGCCGACCTTGGGGATATGTGTGTTTGCATGTGTGTGTTTTCTGTTTAGAAGCATTATATCAAGGGTGTTTTCTTCAAGATTCTGCTAAAAAACTAAAAACAAAAAATGTAGCATTGTACTGCAGATTATTTACTCAAAGTAAAGTATGAGTAAATTCATACTTTACTATGAGTAAATAATCTGCAGTACAATGCTACATTTTTTGCTTATTTGAAAGTGACACTATCTGAGGGATTTGATTGGTTCATTACCCCATCAACATGCTAATGCCCATCTCTTCATTGCTGTGATTGGCTGATCACACTTTTGATACGAAAATGGCCAGAGTCAACTCTTACTTTTGAAAGACAATAACTTTATATACGGTGGACTTTCAGATTTAAAACTTTGCAGACTGTTTCATTCACTTAGAGCATTATTATACACTTCTGCACGTGAAAGGTCATTTTAAAAATCCATAATAGGCACTTTAACATATCATTTCAGAAATCCTCCACACACCTTGCATTGTCATATCTACAGTATTACTGGTAAGTTGTGTGTCAGTGTCAAAAACAAGTTTACAGTTAGTGCTGAAGGAACAAACCCTACCAATTTCACAAGTTATGTGTATTTGTGCAAATTAATGTTTCAGGGAGAAATTAAGTTTTGTTGCCAGCCATATTGGCTTTGTGATGATCAGTTAAATAAACACACACACACACACACTTAGTCCATCTGCCCGGTTCAGAGTTTAAGCCCCAGAGTTCAGCTGGACATCATAAATGCACCTTAATGATTGCATGCATATGGTTCTCATTAGCAAATCTCCATTATTATTTTTGTCAGTAATTAACAGCTCGATATTCAATTGGTTTTCACACATTAGGGATGTGTTGGGGGTCACAAGGCTTGCATGGAAAATCAGGGAACGTATTCAAAGTATCTAATATTCGCTCGGTCTGAAGTCACAGTGTCAAGACTGCATAGTTTAATTGAGAAGTGTGAAAATCCATGGCTTGAAAATGAGCACAAAGGTCAGGCATCGTTAAAATAGTTAGTGAAGGCGATTATGTTGTGTGTGTTTCTGGCAATCTGTCTGACTGTCTGTCTGTCTATCCATCCATCCATCCATCCATCCAACCATCCATCCAACCATCCATCCAACCATCCATCCATCCATCCAACCATCCATCCAACCATCTATCCAACCAACCATCTATCCAACCAACCATCTATCCAACCAACCATCTATCCAACCAACCATCTATCCAACCAACCATCTATCCAACCAACCATCTATCCAACCAACCATCTATCCAACCAACCATCTATCCAACCATCTATCCAACCATCTATCCAACCATCTATCCAACCATCTATCCAACCATCTATCCAACCATCTATCCAACCATCTATCCAACCATCTATCCAACCATCTATCCAACCATCTATCCAACCATCTATCCAACCATCTATCTATCTATCTATCTATCTATCTATCTATCTATCTATCTATCTATCTATCTATCTATCTATCTATCTATCTATCTATCTATCTATCTATCTATCTATCTATCTATCTATCTATCTATCTATCTATCTTATCCATCTATCCATCTATGTATCTATCTTTTTTTCAGCTTTACAGATTTCACATTCAAATTGGATTCTACATCCTGTTTGCAACCTCAATTTAAAGACATTCTCCATTCACTTCTGAATGGTGCACAATTCTGGCTATCATTTCAGTTTGCTACCATGTGGTGCTGTGACATGATTAAATAATGATTACATTAATGTGTGAATTGCATGGAGCCTCGTGGAAATGCTTCCCCTACTATGGCGAAGAGGGTCTAGAAATAAATCATGACTTTGTTCTGCTCCTGTTCAGAGACTCTGAATGCTCAAGCAGGTGGGCATCTCACTTTTCAATAAATTAGGTGAGCGAGTGAACAAAACAAATGCCATAAAAAGAAACGTCATTTGCCTTTAACCATAAATGAGCCCTAAAGCCTGAATGTTTCCTCAAAGTTTCATTTTCCACAAGTCATTGATTCCCACACAGCAGACTTGAACATTTTGATTTCCTCTCTGAGATTTAAAACCGCACAAATCTATTAAACGTGGACGATATTCTTCATGTAAGTGGGGCAGAGAGTTCTTACGATGTGCAGCCGAATTGCTTAGTCACAGTCGACAGATGAAATCTCAGAAGAGTTACAAAAAAAGATGAATAAATTAATGAATGAGAGAAAAACATGTATGAAAACCAGAGTCTGAAAGTAACTATTCGGTCTGTTCCACTCAATAGCAAAGCTGACATGTCTGTGGGACAGAAGGCAACTATAAAAGCTAACGCATTGGTTATCTATTTTTATTCATCAGCAACAATAATGATGCTTTGTGTTGCTCTTTTTGTGGATGTTGCTGAAGGTCTGGTATGTAGTAGAGCAGGCAAGTTTGATTGCAGGGTTGAGGACATGGGAAAGAAAGCCATAGTGAACTGCCATGAATTTTTTTAGTCTTCCCACCACAGACTGTAATTAAACTGTAAAACTCCACAGGAATGAAGTTGGTGCATGCTCTGGAGTGCTCCCCCACAGATGGTGTTACAATAAATACCTCAGGCCAATGAGAAACATAAAATAAAAGCAAATACAAAAGACACAGCGGTGTAAAATCAATGGGTTCTTTCATTTGTGCCGCATACGCTTAAAAACAGAAAGCTCTGTTTACAAATGTGTATCCATGACCTTGTCTTTTTACGGCAAAAATCTTCAAAGCTTCTTCTTTTTTCCTCCTAATTCATTTTTCGTCTTCTTAATGCAGAACAAGTAAACAGTTGCTTATCCTACAGCTGTGTGTTAGCGCATGCATTCAAATTTATGGTAATGTTTGCTGTGCTTTCTTCCGATTGAGAGTGTATATACAAGTTTAATGATGAATTCATTTGCGTTAGTGTAGACTAGGAGAAACACTGTGTCACCAGTGTGCAGTTTGCAAATAAATGACCCATCTAGCTGAAAAATGTTTTAAAGCAAAGAATTTAAAGCAAAGAACCTACATGCTCAGATTGGTGTTGATTAGCATAGTGGAAGTGTGTGTTGGGGGGTTGTTTTATACACACACAAAAACACAAGTTAATCCAAACTGCAATTCTTATTATTATTGGTGGATCTATTATCTGCTCAGAGCTATAAACAAAAGCAAAGAACCTACAGCAGAGGTAGCTCCGATTGGTGTTGATTAGCATAGTGGGAGTGTGTGTGTGATGGGTGGGGGTGGAGGGGGGCTTGTGTGTGGGTGTGAAAACAAATAGTTAAACACAAACAAAATCACAGTTAATTCTCATGATTATTGGAGGAACTATTATCTCCTCATAAACAAAAGCTAAGAACCTACAGCTTAGAGGTGGCTCAGATTGGTGTTGATTAGCATAGTGGGAGTGTGTGTGATGGGTGGGGGTGACAGGGGGTGTGTGAAAACTAATCTTGAAACACACACAAAAACACTGTTAAGATAATCTAAACTGCAATTCTCATGAATATTGGATGAACTATTATCATCAAGTCATAAACTAATTATGTTTATGTATTTTATATTTATATTTATTTACAGTTTTTCTCAGTCACTTTGGTAGATTTCTCACATCACTATTTACATTTGCATAACAGTTAGTTCAACCTTACAACATTTAGTAATTTGTGCACATCCAACATGACATCATGACTTTTGTGTAAACATACATACGCCACTTGACTTGAAAGTGGCGTGTTATCTATACGCATTTTAAGCTATCCGTGTGTATGCGTGTATGTCTACGCTGTTAAATGTCCGAGTGATTCCGCGTGTATGTACACGCCGTTAAATGTCAGAGCGAAACTAAGCAAATTGTATATCTACATCTGGGGAGTGATATTTTTTTCCCTAGGATGGTAGGGGAAGACTCATAAATGGTATTAACCCCAGTGACGGGTAGGTTTAGGGACGGGGTTGGGGTAGGTCATATATTTATATATGCAATATTGTAACATTAAGTCAACAGCGTTCATAAACATGCTGAAAAGCGATAATGCGTGTTGATAGCATGCCAAAAATAGAAATACAAATTGGTGTGTCATACATGCATAGCAGCAGTTTCTCACTCCTACCAAAAAATTGCAAATGCTTTTGGACATGCATCAATTGCTTTCATACAACTCACTACTGTTTTATAACATTATTATTTGCTTATGTCATGTCAGTCAAAATTGACATACTTGTGAACGCTGAATAGTCATTCCATAAAAAACTAACAGTCCTTATTTCATTGCTTGAGTCATCACATACAAAAATGTTGAACTAGTTGTCAAAATCTGTCAAACAATTTCTCTCAGGTGAACCTCAGCTTCCACTGATGAGAAGGGATGTGCATGAATGATTTACAGTAATGTGTTTGTTGTGTGTTCAGATCCAACATGTACTGCAATATTGTTTACCGTTGTGCACAGCTCTACCCAAAGGGAGTTCTTGTTTGTTGTAAATAAGGGTGTATGTTTTCTTTTGCACAATGCTGTGAACAAATTAGAATTGCAAAGATCAAATGCAGTAAAATTGTGAAATATACATACTCAGTGTCTCAGTGTACCAAGTTACCTCACTAAATACAGCCATGTGTAACTTTACTGTAGTTTTCAAATGGCTGTGCAAATAGTGCTGTCTTGAGCATTTTCAGGTAGTGACACCAAGATCTCACTTTTTTGCATTGGAAAACATTTAGAGTATACTGTAATAATGAAAACAGGACAAAGCCATTTGACTATCTTGTTCATTAACAATGGTGTCAGGACTTTTCATCTTGATGACACTGACACTTTCATTGACATGAATATTTGCGTTTGAGGAATGAGCTATCTATTTTGAGCAAGCGACACGCTATTGCAAGTTATCAACTAGGTTTTTCAGTTTGTACTAATTGTTTTCAGAACTGCAAAACTGTTGTGCAATTATAAATAGTGATGAGAAATGCACCAAAGCGACAGAGAAAAACTGTAATATTTTCTTGCAAACATTTATACTAATGGTCATGCTAAAGTGTGTTATGATTGTAATATTTTTTGTTATGTTCAATATTCAGACATTTATACATCAGCCCATTCTCATCCCAAGGCGTCATCTAACTGACTCTTTTGACCATACGTCAACGTCCGACGCACATGACACCCTTTCAGCGTCAATATGAGACGCGCCTTCTAGTGGTCTAACCCTAACCCTACCCCAGACCTAAACCTACCCGCTGTCATCTAACTGGTTGACCACCATCAAAACACTAAAGGTTGCCATGTGCGTCAGATTTAGACGCATGGTCAAAAGCGTCAGTTAGATGACGCCCAAGATGGGCGTCATCTAATTGACGCTAAAGGTTGCCATGTCCTAGGATGAGAATTCATTGCATACATTTATAATTGTGACCTAAGTGACCAAATACTTTTTGGGGGACATTGTATATACACGTAAATGAAACTAAATAACAGAAAATAAATGTTTTAAATATAATATGTTTTAAATTTCAAGTCCACAGCAAGTTGCAGTTGGATCATATTGCATCATATAATCATATTACAAATATATAGAGAAGTAACACCATGAAGACATTTCAAAATAAGAGGATAATCAAATCAGTTCTGTAAGACGCGGGATTTAACTGTTGGCTGTGATTCCTCAGTCTTGTACGAGTCAGCATTCTTGCAGCTGTGTCTTGGATGCTTTGTAATTGTTTGGTAGACCTCTTTGGTAAGACAAGTCCAGGAACAAACAGATGAATGGATTTCATTTTGTCAGTCGTGGAGAGAGTACTATGTACTTTTAGATTGAACTCTGTATAACTTTAGATTGAAATTGATTATATACTGTAGAAGTACATTAGATTTGAAGATTAATCAGTTAAAAAACACATTGGTTGATCTGTATATGGAGGCTTTGGGCATGGGAGCTGATTCAGACTAATGTTACGTTACATTACGTTACTTTATGCTATATGCTATATTATGTTGACAACAACAAAACTGCTAAAAATAGCTGGTCTCGCAGCCTGATCAGCTAAGACCAGAAGACCATCTAAAGAAGTGGCCAAAACCCATCTAAAAACCAGTCTGCTAAACCAGCTATGACTGGGCTGGAAGACCAGTAACTGTTTTTTGTTTTTCAACAGGGACATTTCATTTTGTTTTGTTGGCTTAGATGGTGTCACTGGGTTGTTAGCTGTTCAAAACTTGTTAGTAGCTGTTCTTCTCAATATAGCTGTTTGGTGGTTTTGCAGGACCTTTAGTTGAAGCATAGCTCTACCATTTTGAGTTGTTCATAGATTATGTAGTCAAATTGTAAATGTTTTTTCCAGTGCAAGGCTTTTATTCTGAACGATGTGCTTGAAAGCTGTTGACTCTTCTGTCAGACGCAGTTTAAGTAAAGAGTACTGGAAAAACTCATTGACCTTGTGGCGATCATGACGAGGCGGAGGGCCGTGAAAGTATGGCGACACCTGCGTGACGCATCGGTTTTCGTATCTATTTTTCTAATTTTTAATGACTGTGGTGGCTCATACTAATTTAACAAAAACAAGTTTGGGACTGCAATTGAAAAGACTTTTTTCATAATACTGTTTGTTCATCAGTGATGTTATTACAATTTATGAGTACTGTTGATGTGTGTGTGTGTGTGTGTGTGTGTGTGTGTGTGTGTGTGTGTGTGTGTGTGTGTGTGTGTGTGTGTGTGTGTGTGTGTGTGTAGGGGTGGTGGTCTCAGTTGTTGTAGACAGTCTTGATTAAGTTGTCCATTTTGGTAAAGATAGTGAGCTAGTTAACCAGTTTGACCTTCTTATCTGGCTTGGTGAAAGCTGTGACTATTTCTGTCGCATTAGACACTGAAGTTTAGTCCAGGACATAGCAACCTCCAGACAGAACTGCTTGTTAAATATGGACTTCTTAAGCTCATGAGGGCTGCACACACACAATATAAGACAGAAATGTGTCCCTAAGTGTGAAGCAGTAGGCGTGAGGCTTACGTCTCTTCCAGCCCTCCGCTGAAGTGAGCAGCCCCTCATTATGCCCAGCTGGAGTTCTGACATGTCCAGTGAGCTGGAAAGAGATCTCCAAAGATCATGGCCGCCAACCTTTCAGCTGATCTCAGATCTTCTCTGAGACGGCTGAGGATAATAAAGGTTGGGAGTGTCAGGGATTTGAGCTTTTTTAGGAACAGCGGTAGCAATGAGCCGTCCTCTCTGGTTGTTACCTTCACGCTTACTCCAGCAGAAGCCTGACAGCTGCTGGACGTAATGTTTGCCTGACACACAGTGACCATAATAGAAGAGGGCAAATCTTGCAGACACTGGTGTAAAGGACAAAAAAAAAGGGATAGCAGGGCAACTGGACAGACTCACAATAAGACAGGAAAATCAGGACAGCTCAACGGCATCCAGCTGATTGAGTGACGGACAGTCCTGCAGATGGTCTGAGCTCAACCAATCACCTCCCTGCTAAAAAAAAAAACATACAGTATACAGTTTTGAAATCTGGCAAGATTTGTTGGTCATGTATTGATAGTTTTATGGGGTTTGGGACACTTTTGAGCTGGTATAAGTTTGTTTTTATGTTATGTTAAATGTTGTTTTACGTTACGTCATGTCATGTTATGCAATTTGATATGGTCCAGGACAAAATCGTTTTATAGTAATAGTAATTAAATATGATAATTTTGTTTGTTTGTTTGTTTGTTTATGTATTTATTTTTATTTGTTTGTTTATTTTTATTTTTATTTTGTGTCTTAAAGTCAAAATGCTTTTCCACAGATGGGATAGCCTAAATATGCAGCCCGTTCTCATCCCAAGACGTCATCTAACTGATGCTTTTGACCATACGTCAACATTTGACGTTTTAGGGTACCCTTTAATGTCAGTTAGATGACGCTATCTAATCCTAACCCTACCCCAGACCTAAACCTACCCGCGTCCTCTAAAGGTAAAGCCTCAGGTAGATGACGCCCTAAGAATCGTCATCTAACTGCCGTTAAAGGTTACCCTAAAACGTCGAATGTTGACGTATGGTCAAAAGCGTCAGTTAGATGACGTCTTGGAGATGAGAATGTGTTGAAATATGTTACCTCAATCTACCATTACTGTGAATTTCCCAGCTTAGCCAAGATGATTAAAGGGGTGATGAACTAAGAAATCAAATTTTCCTTGAGCTTTTGACATCTAAGAGGTCATCATATTATAAGAATATCCTGTAAGTTTCAGAACTGAAAACGTCCTTGTTAGTCCAATAAAAGCTTTTATTGACACCAGTCTCAGCAAACGACTCATTTTGAAAAGTGGGGAAATATGACGTCAAAGATGATAAAACACCACCCCGCAGAAGAAGATCGGCACCTACTTCAACACAGCCGGTTTAGCCCCACCCACCGATTCGCGCATTACATGCATAGCTAAATAACATAGGTCGACCTTGTGATAACAAACCGAATCACGCTACCGAGCAATACAGAATATTGTGCAGTGCCTGGTTGTGGAAGACAGTCGCTACATAAGCTTCCTGTGGATTCCAATAGGACTGCATGGATAAACTTTATTTTTAATGACGTTCCAGCTGATGAGGTAAAACATCGTCGTCTGTTCGCTTCATTTCACTGAGGATTGTTTTGTAAACAAGACACAGGTCGAGACTGGATTTACAGACCAATTAAGAGTAAAGAGACGGCGTTGTGCCGTCTATATTGGATCTGACAGGAATATTGTGCAACACACAGACTCTGGGTCGAACATGTATGGGCGAATCCGGTTGCCATTTTACATCATTGGAAAAATGATTTTCCCCCACGTGACCGACGGGTGAGTTAAACTCATTATAATATGTAAAACTGTTATCCACTCGCAGCACTGGGCGTTTACTTCCAAGTCCTCAGTGCGACACGCCCATAAACTGACTGTTTTTTAGGTAGGCTCACAACTTGGATACAAAATAGCCTATTACTTATTCATTTTGATGTTTCTGAATGCAAAAACCAAGCGAACGTCATACGTTGACCTCAGACAACAATATAATAAAATTTAAAAAGCCAGTTCATGACCCCTTTAAGCTAGTCTATATTCAAACTGTATTTTAATAATGGTTTGGGGCACTTGTGAGCTAGTCTAGCTGGTCTCTCAGCCTGGCAGGTTCCCAAAAACCCTGTGAAATTATCAAAAAACAGGCAAGCATGACCAGCTTGGCCAGGCTGAGAGACCAGCTAACCACCTTAGGCTGGCTTTGTCGCCAGGGATGTGACCAAGTGATGCCAGAGTTTGTTTGTTTGTTTGCAGCGATGACATGTATCTGGCTGTATGTTTGATTCTCTGTGCGGTACTGACCGAAGCAGATGGAAGGAGAAGTGTGAATTGCATCTGCAATTGCATGCCAACACTTTCTCTTTCCCTCTCTCTTCTCTCTCCGTCTCTCTGGTGGATGTAACCTGCTGTGAGCACGTGCAGCCCTTTCAGCCCCAGCAACTCCGAGTTAATGAGCCAAAACACCTAAAGCAAGTGTACCCGTGTGGGTTTTTTGGGAGGAGTAGACGTTGCATTGAGAGAAGTGTGTGTGTGGATGTAACAGAGAACGAGAAAAAAAATAGTCTGTGTGTCATTGCGTGGGCACTTCTCTCTCAGCACAGGTACTGTAGGACAGGTGGAGGCCTACACCAATTATCGCTCACCAGAACCGCTGAATTGCTTAAAGATCTTCACAGGCATAAAGAAGTGAGAGCATATAAGGGAACCATGACACTTGAGAATGGTCTCAAGGTGACGGCATTGTAGACCCTTCGAGTATAGCGATCTGGAGAGCCCAGCGTGATACCAACCTCAGTTTAACATTGAGAGAACACTGCAGAACAAAGCATGGTTTTTACAGCCACAGGGCTCATCTAGCCCATCTCCATGGATAAAAAAAACCTCATCTCTGTTTCCACCAACACTTCACAGCCCCCATGCTGGGACCCCTACTGAAAATATCCTCCAATCTTCACACCATGGAGTTTCTGTGTTTAAAAATGCACATAATACTCTCATTCTGCATGTCTTCTTTGTCTCATGCTGTGCATTTGAGGAAAGAATCCATGGGAAGGTAGATGTAGTGCCCCCTAGAGACTAAGTGTAAAGTAGGCCATCAAAAAAGACAGAAAGCAGTCAAGCATTGATGTTATTTATTCCATTTTTACAATAGAGGAGTGTTGGCTCTTCTATTCATCATATTTACAATAGAAAGTAGTTTTTAAATCACACAGAGTCACCTATGCTTACTTTCTGAGCCCTTTTCTCGCTCTCCTCACTGTTTTTTCATTTAATGTAAAACTTTTTTGCGATGATTACAGGTAAAAGGGCCATGCATAATCGTCAAAAGCAATTATATTGTGGCAGGTCATTCGCTTTAGACCTGTCATTACTCAATGCCAATTCCAGAGCGCCCGTGACAGCCGTGAGTAATGACAGGGGAAAGAGACAAGGCTAGACTTTGAGATGTCCACCTCTTCCTACAGGTTTGAGGGGTTCACGGAGACGGTTAAGAGGCAGTTAACAATCGGGAAGATCTCAATGACAAACCATCAGGTGAATGGTTTGAAATGTTATGAGTGAATCTGTGGATCTGCGGTGTAATGTGATGTAAGGTGTTATCCGTTCGGAGTATAGCTGCTAATTTAACCTGTCAGTGAAATACATTTCAAGAGAACAGGTTTAGCCTGCATAATTCAATATGATAATGTTCTATTAATGTTGCTTATTAATGCTATATTTTCATTTAGCATTTGGGATTTTAACATAATCCGGAGGGTTGTCACGAAATACTGGTTTTGACGATAACAGTGTTGTTATAAAAATAAAAAATAATCATGATTTTAACGGTAAAAGACTGTAAAAATGCTCCAGTGCAAAACAGTTAATTGGTTAACAGAAAGTTTCTGTATATACGGTAAGCAACTGTGATACGGTAAAAAAAACTTAAATTGACATTCCCACAATTCCCTGTGTGACACTTCACATTTTATGTATTTTTGTTGAAATGATATGGTTCCTCATAGTTTTCTTGTTTTTTTCCTAATCAGTTATGTACATTAGGGTTTTATGTTACATTTAATGTTGTTAAATTAATGTTTATTGCATTTTTTTATTTCATGTTTGTTACCATGATGGTGTTTAATGTTTGTGTGAATTACACTGTGCAGCTTCTTTATATAAGTATTAACCTTCCAATGGAAGACTTTTTGTATTGTGCTTTGATTGCTCATGTAACTTCGTAACTTATTAACTTACTACAATGGTACAAAAACAGATATCAATATTTCGAAAAGTTGCTAAATCAACAATTTATCAGAAAATGAAATTTGGTTTATTCCTTTAAATTTTAAGTTAAGTCTGAAACCAATACCGTTCCTAACGTTTTTTTAACGGTAAAGTTCTGGCAACCACAGCTGCCGTTTATTTACCGTAAAAAATACAGTTTTATTTTTACAGTGTATTCGTTATTGTGTTAATAGGCCTATGTCCCGGAAAAACTGAAGACAGGAAGTAAGTCTTTTAGTAGGGATATGGCTCGTCCAGCTCGCTTTTTACAATGGTGGAGTCCAATAGATACCGCTGGACCAGAATCTCTCCGCAACCTGAAGTCACATATGATGTGGTTCGGATGGTAAATGAAAACTCTTAAGTGGGAAAGTGTGAAAGCTGAGGTATGGCTGTCTACGTCCTGATGCAGAGCAATCTGGTACACTACAACATCAGCCGCGGGTAGCTCTAGTCGATTCGCCAGTAAAGGTAAATGTTTCTATGGTAACAGCGAGTTGGACCAATCAGCAGATGTTGCCAATACGCTTAGGATTGTGGGTAGTGTAGTTTTTTTTATAAGATCACGGATAAAACGTGTTTTTCTTTAAACAAAGTTGATTTCATACAAACGTATAGCTTAAACAGGAGCAAAAACCTTCGTTTCACAACCTCATAGCTCGTGGTCAGTCTATCTCGGATGGTTTCGGCTGATAATCAAAATCCTTTTTGAGAAATACTGTTGACCGGAAGTTCTGTATCCCTACTCCGTGTTCTGGAAGCAGGAAGTGTGACAGACCTATTATGGGTGTTGCAACACACAGACTGATCTCATGAAATGGCGTATGTATGACACAGCCAATTCGTATTTTCATTTTTGGCGTGCTATCAACATTCATAATCACTTTTCAGCGTGTTTATGAACGCGTTGACTTAACGTTACTTTACTGTATATATAATGTGTGTATATATATATATATATATATATATCAATGGCAAACATATTTTATCACTGTATAACATAATTGAATTTCTTTTTAATTTCCATTTGACCATTTAAAAAAAGATTTCTAGATATTACAATATAGCCTATCCGTATTGTGAATTCTTTTGGCCACGAATAACTGTGTAGTAAAAAAATCCGTAATTTAACTTTGTCTGCATATGGCTTAGAGACAAATCTTTCAAGATTCTGAACCTTACTGCAATTTTAGCAGCTCCAGAGATTGACTTATCACTGCCGCAATGCATTTTGGTTTTCTTGTTGCTGCAGATGTCTTTCTAAACTGCTGAATTTCATTTAAACAGAGCTTTTTATCACATGCTCAGGAGACCGTTTCAGGTCAAGGAAACAGTTTTGTTACTGCGCTTTCAAGATAGCAGACTGTCTAACTATACGGACAGGAGATACTGATATTGTTTTCCACAAAACAGGAACACAAGGAACATAACCCATGACTGACCCGATATCTTTCTGCAGCTGCATCACAGAAAGGAGATTACGAGTGAACAATGCCGTTTTTCCTCAATTAACTGGCCGGTTAATTAAATCACACTGGTAATGAGTACAGCCTCACAAAGCTAAAGGAGGCCAGAGAGCAAAATAAATTTCATCTGACACTTTAATTAAGTTTCCTCGGCAAATCAGATGTCATAGTGGCTACGGTTACTTTTTTATTTTGATTAAAAAAAGCCTGAGCCGGTGTTCAGAACGTCACGTAGCTGCTGAGCTATCTCTTTGTTCGTCATCCTTCTCATATTACAGTCACCAGAACCCTGATACCGCGGGCCTGCACTGCTGGGCATAATTGACAGCTACAAATGACCCAGTTTAAGATATGACGGCAAACATGATGGCACATCCTTTCATTTTGAAAATCAATAACACTCTGCAGAGCCTCACTGAAGAAGAGCATAACCGAAAATCCATGTTTCTGACCGTTCCCCTACGACCCTAAGATACAATGCAAGGCATTTTGTGGGAGCTGAAAGGAACACCGGGTTTCAGTGAAGTGCTACCTAATACTCTGCCAGCTTGGCCGTTTAGGAAAGGAGCAGGGGCCACAAATGTGTTCACGGATTTGCTAATGGTCCCCGTGTGTCAGGGTGGATATCGCAGAGCGTTTATCAGTAACAGACACCCTTCAGGCCACATCTTATCTTCTCCCGGAGGGACGATCGGATCCTCCGAACTCTCACTTTTGTCCTGCTCTTTCAAATGGCACATCCCTCAAATGATTACACCACATCTGCTTTCATACTGTCCCCCATAAGTCATCTGTTGCTCTGTTTTTATAATGCCAGTTCTTTTGTCTAGGCATTAGGCCTGTCTTACTAATTCTGTGTACATTATATATGTATGTATGTATGTATATATATATATATATATATATATATATATATATATATATATGAAGAGTTCAGATGCAAAAGCCTCTAAATGCCATTTGAAATTTTCTTCTAAAATGACCATTTTTATCAAGCTTGCATATGTAAGTTCAGTAATTTCACTTAAATGACAATTAATAGGTAATCTTCATTGCCATTTAAGTCAAATTACTGAACTTAAATATACAAGCTTGATAAAAATGGTCATTTTAGAAGAAAATTTCAAATGGCACTTAGAGGCTTTTGCATCTGAACTCTTCATATATATACACTGTAAAAAAATATTTTCAAGATTTGTTATCACAACATATTTTCTTTTGTCAAATCAAATTTATAATAATTTATTTAGTTGAGATAACTTATTATTTTGAGTTTCTGATGATTAAATTAATCTCCTTCATTGTATTAACTCACATTTTCCAGTTCAATCAACTTAAAATTTTAAGTCAACCAGATTACTTACTTTTTTAAGTTAAACCAACAATATTTTTTACAGTGTAGTAATCACAGCATTTTCATTCACAGCAGAAAATTTCAAATGGCACTTAGAGGCTTTTGCATCTGAACTCTTCATATATATACACTGTAAAAAAATATTTTCATGATTTGTAATCACATTTTTCCTTTTGTCAAATCAACTTAAATAATTTATATAGTTCAGATAACATAATATTTTGAGTTTCTGGTGATTAAATCAATCTCCTTCCTTGAATTAACTCAATTTTTCCATTTCAATGAACCTCAAGTTTTAAGGCAGCCAGGTTACTTAATTTTTAAAGTTAAACCAACAATATTTTTTTACAGTGATATGCATGTTTGCTGGATGGATGGATACAATTTTAGACATCTGTTTCAAAGCCGTTATTCTAATCACTATAAAAGTACATTGCTCTATTTCTTTTCTTAAAGAGCTCAATCTTGCTTCTTTTCACATCTTGGACTGTACCTTTATGGCCATCTGACTGAATGCAGTGGGATGTCAGATCGGGGCCTGATTAGATCCCACTGAGCATTTCGGCTGGCGGCCCGTCTCTGCCTTCGGCGTACTGCGGCCAACAGCAGCGCTGCTGAATGGATTGATTTGTGCCCAGTCAAGCCAGATCAAGATTGCACAGGGGGAAGAATGTATTCAGGCGTTAAGGTGGTGGCGGACATTTTCCAAACCTCCCTACTAGATCAGAACCATCTGCCTAACCGCCTGCTGTCGGACTTCCAAAAGCAGCAGCTATCTGCCACTGATTGGGGAAGAAAGGGTGAGGGAAGGACTACAACAACTGATTGGTAAAAAAACAAAACAATAATAATCAAGAACTAATATTATCATGCACTGTTGACTAAGAACTTTTATGCAATACTCCATTTTAAAGTAATGAAAAACATTAATTTGAATCAAAAACACTTTTGCTTGCAGTTTCTAATCTTATAATGTGAGGATTCCTGTTTTACAAAACAGCATGTTACATGTAAATGTTGCTGTCTAATTTAAATTTTAAGTACTTCTTAAACAGGACAAGAGAAAGGGGGCTCAATTATTTGGATTAAAACAATGTTTAGCATTACATTAACTTCAAATATAGCTTTTAAACTATCCATAATTAAAACATGAAATCCTATATTCAAAGTAATATCACAAAGTTATGTGTTGCCAGGGATGTGTCAGGCTGACTCATGAATATTAATTAGCTGATGTAACATTTGCCTTGTAGTTGTAATTGTTTGTTGAAAAGCAAATTCAGAATGACCGCGGCGCTTACAGATTGCACATTCATTTGATTGATTGGATGCTGATGCAACAGTTGTCATTGGCAGAAGCTTGTTATGCTCTTAAAGAGACAGGTCACCTGAAAACGACAGTTCTGTCATCGTTACTTACCCTCATGTCCTTCTAAAGCTATATGACCTTTTCTTCTGTGGAGCTGAAAACTAAGTGCTTAGTGTTTTTTTATACAATGAAAATCAGTGGGGTCCAGTGTTGTTTGTTTTGGACCCCATTGACTTTCATTTAATGGTCTAAATATGTTCTTTTGTGTTTCACCATAGAAAGAAACCATACAGGTTTGGAACGACATGAGGACAAGTGGTGACATTGTCTTAACTTCATTATCCAGATGAAAGAGGCTTGACACAAATGAACACCATGATTGATACAAAGATACATAAAAACAGCACAAAAGTTCAACACAGAGACCAGAAACAGAAGACAACTGAGAGTATAATTAGACACAGGATGATGAGGAATAGGTGACACTAATATATTAAACAATGAATAACTATGGAAACTACAGAAACAGGAACTAAAGACACAACTGAGGCAATACAAGACAAAAGAATATCAAAATAAAAGTTAATGACTGGGGAATTGTGATTTGTCAGGTGAACAATCCCTTTAAAGCCCATTATTTTAAGTTGTGTCATTCATTATTATAAGTTGTGTCATGTGGCTGAGCAAAACAAAATGCCTTGATTAAAGTCTAGCCATTACTTCCGCAAATATCTAGTCATAATTTGAAATATTAGCATAATTCCCGCACATAGGCAGATCCGTTGTTTCCAATTGGTCCCATTTTTCGAATCTGACTGGGCCACCTGTCACTGTAAGACTGAGAACATTATTTACTGTTTGTGTTTACAATTGCTTTAGATGTGTTTGGCCAATCACAGTGCACTTGGTCAACTGGCCAATCAGAGTACTCTGGGCTTTTCGGATGCAGGAGATTTGTAGAGCATTTCAGACAGACTGAGAATGGATGTTTTGCAATAATGCACAGTATGTGAAAAAGCATGTTAGTATATTCTAGTACACCAAATAAACTTTTAAAATAGCATTATATGGCCTCCTAAAATACAATCAATGCCTGAAAGGTGCAAGGATTAAGTTCCAAATCTCTAAAACCAGGATGCACACGTTCCTCAAAATGATTATGGTTGCTACGCCCTTAGTCGCAGTACTAAGAAAGGCCTTGCCTTGCCTGTGATTCATGAGATAAATGCTTTGGTGTAAAAGTCGTGCTAGATCATTTTTCATCCACGCTCTAGTTCATGCTCTCTCGTTTTCTCTCTTCTTCAGCATTCTGCTTTCCATCTTTCTGTATTTCAGTGATCAGTGTGTCTATGTGACTATGATTGAGGAAGCAGTAGCTTGTGTCTATGAGAAATTGCCTGGGCTCGCTGAAGAGGCCGTAAATGAGCCTCCTGTGGGCCTTTTCAGACGGCCCTGTAATCGGGCCTTGTTCATATAGAATGGCTGGCACTGGCACAGTACTTTTGACTGGACGCGAGAGAAACCACAATAGTCTGCACAATGAGCTCGGTGCATGGACGCCCAATTGTGTGTGTGTGTGTCTAGGATGAATCATATGCTCACTGACTGGACAGATTAAGCAAGCTTTTTTTGCTACTGTCAATTGAAACTCCCCTCTGCTTGACTGTCTTTTTTTTAACAGCGATTCGTCTCAAAGCACCTTATATCAGTCACATGAAAAAGACAATTCTGTCATCATTTATGCTCTTTGATGTCGTTCCAACATATGACGGACTCATTTTAAAGAGCGTGTCTTCATTATTAAGGTGGTGAATTGAACTTGAGAACTAAATCAGTCCCATTTGTGAATGAATCTTTGGAAATGTTTTATGTGAACTGGATCAGAATGTTCAGAAGAATGATTCAGTTGAACAATGCAAAAGTTCACAAATTGGACATCACCACTTATGAAAGGCTTGTTCTTCACGCAGAGCTTTCTTATAGCTTCAGACGACTTGGAATATAGACACTTATTCACCACAATAAACTTTTGACAACTCTCATTGTAATTGCATTAGGGGAAAAATAATTTTATTTAAAATCATTTTTTATGTGGCACAGGGAAAAAGAAAGTCATACATATTTAGATCGACATGAGTGAGTAAATGATGACAGAATTTTCATTTTTATGGTGAACTGTCCCTTTAAGAGCGACCATATTATTGAGTAGGTGAATTAAAATTGGGAACTGAATCAAATTTGTGAAAGAATCCTTCAAATTGTTTTTGTGAACCACAACTCAAATGAATGATTAATGAGTGAACCACAACTCGAATGATTCATTCTTAATTTAGAAATAATTTCTTCTTGAATAGTCTGTTCTTCACACACTTGATTTAGATTATATTCCACAGTCTCGCTGACCACTTTAAAGATACTTTAATGGCACTTTTGCATTTTTATTTATTTATTTATTTATTTTTTGCCAATTGCAATTGGAAAAAACACAAAAACTTTAATTTAAAAAAAATATGTATATATGTTTCAGAGATAAAAAATATTACAAAATGGGTGAAATATCCCTTTAAGAACTTTTGATTCCAGTGGAAGGTTTCAGTTCCAATGGTTCTCTTTGTATGTCACTTCTCAGTTCTCATGAACAACTAAGTCAATAATTCATTGAAACATGTTTCATTGCTCTCTCAAGCCTATGAGCCTTTTGTCACGTTTTCCTTATATACTCACATGAGTCATATTCATACAAGTTTCTCACATGGCACATGAATATTCTATGACCAAAGATCTTTCACACTTTAAGTTTGCTCTGTCCTGCCTGTCTACCCAGAATTCTTAGCTGCGGCCCTTTGATGAATGACAATACTCTTTCTTTGTTTTTTTACATTTACAGTATTTTAAGCATTATATTAACTTGAGCAAGCACAAGTTTTCTGTCATAATATTATTTGGCCACTCACTCAAAACTGCATTGCTCTCTTTCCATTCGAATGTGGAGAAGTGTTTGGCTATAAAAATGGAAATGAAAAACAAACCCATGACCCTCTGCAAAACTGCTTTTTAATGTTTCATGATGCATCATTTCCACAGCAATCAAAAAGTTTTTGCACTGAACGATGTGTTGCATGAATGATAATTTAAGTTTTTTATATTCTTGTCTTTTTTAAATGAAGTCAAAATTGAAGGTTTGAGGCATTTGGTCCAAGTGACTGTTAAGGCTGATTTGTATGCTACAATGCACTCCTTAACACTGACAAAATGAACAATGTAACAGCATATAACTGCAGCTTTAGCGACGCACTTCTTATTTTTTTTAAGGAAATGCATTAGATTAAATACCCCCTGCTTCTGACTAGCAATAGCTAGAGGATTAGGTAACACTTTATTTTGATAGTCCAATTTAGACAGTCTAACTATAACTTTGCAACTGCATTAGAGAATTAGTAGACTGTTAGGTTAGAATTATGGTTAGTTGACAGTTTACTCATGAGGCTTTTCCACTGTGTGGCTCCTTTACTTTGGCTCGGTTTGCTTTTCCACTGCAGTTTAGCACTATTTCAAAGTGGGTGGGGTTATAGACTGTTCGTTATAGTTGCGCCGCCACCTCGTATACTGACCACGATACATGCAAAAAAAAATAATTTTTGTTCTATTGCTAACTATTTAAATAAGCGGGTTTGGTGTCTTAGCGTCACAAATCCAATGACGCTAGTGATGATTCTCTCTGACCAATCAGTGTTCTGCAGTGTTTAGTCGTCTGCAGTGAGTCGTTCTAGTCAGTCGACAGTGAGTCACTGAGTCGTACCATTGTTATGTACTCGTACGTATTCAAAGTGTTGCAATATAGAGATGTGGGTAGTTTGTTGTGGTGTGTGTGTTTCATGTGTTCGTTGGATCAATGTACCACGTGTCAATCTTCATAAAGGACGATGATGTTTCGGTTCACCTCATCCAATCACATCTCACCACTTCATTCAAATACCCGTGATCACTTCCATGTCAACAGCTGTTTGCTCACTTTGTCGCTGACTCGCTGTTGCTGATAATCTGTGTGTATATCGTTTGTTCAATCTATTGTCAAATAAGTGTTCGGTTATTATACTGTTCGTCTTCATCAGTTAACAGAGTGTGTAAGGCTGGGAAGGAGAGAGCGCATTAGTAGGTCGTGCGACATACACTGCATCACTGATTTTGAATGTTAGAAACACTAGTTTAGGAGAGTCGCCATTTTGTAAGTTTTGTTATAATACAGTTAGTGTAGTTTTGGTTAGAGCGTCTTGACGCCGAAGACTTGACTTTTCTACATTTTGTGTTAGGTAGTTCGTTTAGTTGAATTAACCTACAGTTTGTTCTGTTTTATCGATTTGTTTAATTTGGCATTTCTCAGTGCTCCGCCTTCCCACCTTGGGATTTGTTTGTGCTTAAGATGTTTATCTTGATTAACGTTCTCATTCATTGTTTGTATATATTGCAATTATTATTTTCTTCACTCACTCATTTCGACACCTTTTTTTCCCTTTTCCCCGTTTTCTGGTGCGGCGAGTGGCGATGTGCGACTTAGGCCCTGTTTACACGAGAACACTCACGGGTGAAAACGTAAAAATATTTAATCGGATGTGCGTTTCGTTTCTTTTTGGGGCTTAAAAATGCAAAAAGTGAAACCACCCTCCAGAGTGGAAATCTTAAAAAACGTTCCACCGTCGCGTTCCCGTATAAAGGGTAAAAAGGCAAAAGTCTGCTTGACAGTGAAGGTTGTAAGCAGGCGCGCGGACTTGGTGTTGTTGTGTGACAGTGCTTCACACTGCCACCTAGCCGCCTGGAGTGCATACTACATCGAATTTCACACACTTTTGCGTCACCATATGCACATGGATTTCCCACCCATAACGCTTGTCTAAACGCAGAATAAAATGTGATGACGCAACACCACTTTTGTGTTTTCTCTTCAGATCGTTCCGTGTAAACATAGTCCCAATGTCCGACTTGTCCGGAATGCAGATGGAAGTGCAGGCGGGCAGAGACACGTAAGGCCGACAAGTAGATGCGTCTCAAGATACTCAGTTTAGAGATTGAGGCTGAAACAGGTAAAATTGAGAAAACTTGAGTTGGAGTCTGACTCGGTTATGTCCAATTCTCTTGTTACCTCACATGTTGCAGGTGATTTCAACAGCTCTGTGTTTTATGTTAGTAAGCTCATATCTTTGGTGCCTCACTTCAGAGAAATCGAGGTGGATACATATTTTTCAGCGTTTGAACGTCTTGCATCTGCACTTAAATAGCTGAAAGAGGTATGGTCTCTTGTTTTGCAATGTAGGTTGGTCCGAAAAAGCTCAGGCAGTTATTTCAGCACTGCAAGATGTCTGTTCTGTTAGGGGAGCATCAAAATAAAGTAGACAGTCTACTAATACTCCAATGACTGGTGAAACTAAGTTACTTTTAGTTAGTAGAATTTCTGAAGCGGACTGTCAAAATAAAGTTTTACTGAAGATTATGTAATTGGCAGTGTGTGGTGATGCAAGTAGTTTTATTAAGAGAAACGATACTGAAAGGGTTTTCATGTGGAACCAAAATATGCATGTCAAAACATTTTATGGTTTCAACCAATTCATTATATATGTTTAGTAGTCGCTCTCTTTTCCTTATCTTTGCTCTTTTTTCTCTGTTAGTCATTTTTTCTTTCCCTGTTGGCATCGCACTCACTTAGAGGTGTGATTTGACGGGTTCATTCTGTGTAACTGTTCCCAGAAATCATATCCGTCATTCACGGTTTTCAGCTTATTTGAAATAAGCTGTCTTTTTGTTATTTTACTCAACCGATCTCACCATAGAAACAGTTATTGGATTGTGTTCTGCTGTTTGGTCCTGGCATTGCGATCTGGTTTCAATGAAGCTAACTTATGATGGTCTTATAACAGGTAAATTGTATTGTATTAAGCAATTACGCATTTCAAAACAACAAACTCTACAGAGTAAATTGTTCATGCAGCAGAGCCAGCTTGTGAGACATGGCCCATGAATGCATGTAGGAAACACGTTTGGTTTTCTATATTGTGATTATACGATTTGTGATTATGGCGGCGAACGGCATGCTCCTGTTTGTCTTGTTTATCCATAAAGACATTTCCCGCAGACATTTTTTGGAAAGGCCAATATTTCTCAATAAAAGGATGCATTCATAAACGCTTGCTCTTTTATTGAGAGCCGTACATTGTTATGTGTGATTGCAGTGGCTGCTGAAAAGCCCTCACGATAACAAGCTGTTTGAATAGGATTTTCATTTGCACAGATAATGCTGTGTTTACTGAGAGCTTCGGGTGTGTGTTGTGATAGAGAGATAGAGCGAGATATGTAGTGGCTAATGCTGCCTTCACTTGCTATATCGAGTATGATCGCAAATACTAGTTTTCCACTGAGTGTCATAGCTTTGGGCTATTTAGACCCAAAATACTGCTTCTTTTATCTTGTCAAGGTCCTATTCCTATTTGTATTATGTAAAATTAATACAAATTGGAATAGGACCTGTTTTTAGCCGCCTGAGCTATGTTGTCAGTTTTTAGAGACAGTCACCAAACACTGAAAGTGACGGCATTCAGATTGATTTCAAGTCTCCTCAAACCTTATTGTTTTCTTTTCATTTCAATGATTTGCATTGACCTTTGAAGCGAGTTATGTAATCAGGTTTTTAGATGGGATAGTTTTCGCTTTTATATTCTGATTGGATGAGTCTTTTTAAAGGAGTACCCACCAACTACCTATAACTACTCATGTATAAATAGACTGTTAGGTTTGGGTTATGGTTTGTAGATTAACCCTCTGGGGACAAAGGTGCATTTGGGGTCATTGAAATGTTGTGACATGCCCTGATGTTTGTACTTTTTTCAGTTGCTTATAAACATATTAATGGCACAAGTGAAATTACACTCTATTTAGCAGAAACATGGCTACCATCAAATGTGAGCAGCATGTATGTACATGTTTGTTTTTTTAAGAGAATATTGTTTATGCGTGGTTATTGGAAAAAACAAAAAAAATTAACGTTTCTGAAATAAGGCCACAAAACACATAGACGAAATATGTGTCCACATTACTTTTGACTAATGGATGTTGTGGTCTGAGAGTTTTTTCTTCACAATGATCGGAAAATCATCCTCCTAATCTTTCACATAAAACTGTGAGATGGGTTATATTGTGAGAGACACCTGAGAGAGACAAAGACACGCATAATAATGAGCCTTTCATTCAGGTGAGTCAGACAAGAAAAAATTTAAAGGACACATACATGCAGTACAGATTTACTCAAATAGGTTATATGAGCCATTGTGTTGAATTGGTTCAAAGGTAGAGTTGGAAACATCTTGAAAAGAAATATTTTTCATATAATATTCCTTATCATATATGTATTTTCAAACATTTTATCATATATGTTTCAGAGTTAAGGATTCATTATTTTGATATGTGCATTGCATTAGCTTGCATTGGATAACAGTTGATTAGTTTATTTTTGACAAAACATACTATATATTTAACATATGAGCAGAAACTGTCTAAATAAAGCTTATTTCATGTCTATTTTATAGTAAAAACTTTATCATTTATTTCGTCTGTAACAGTAGGCTATGCATCTGTGCGTTCGTTCAATCACACCCGATTCAGTATTTAAATTGCAAAGTCAGTGCATAGTGCATCAAAATAAAGTTTAAGCAGATATTGTGCATACAATCGAATACTCTAATGACTGGTAGTTAACATTTAGTTGCAAAGTTAATTATAGTTAGTAGAATGTCTAAAGTATTGAAATAAAGTGTTTCAATAATATGTATAGTATTGGCTAAAAATGTCCATATTCACCCTTTATTCAAATAACATGTAAGCTTTGTTGTGCTTCATTATTTTATTTGTGATAACACAATGAAACATGCCAAATTGTGTGCCAAATCATACAAAGAAATTATGAACCCATGCAAAAAATAAGGGATAACCAACGAAATATTGATGTGGAAGTTTGATGTAAATTTTATTTTCATGTTATCATTGTGAAGCTGCTTGATACAATCTGTATTGTAAAAAGCACTATATAAATAAAGGTGACTTGACTTAAAACTAAATATTCCCATACGGACATCAGACATAATTTTTAACCTGTATTTGCTTGGCAGAAGAGCTGTTTCTTCTGATAATGAATATTAATTTATCTTACTATTTATTCAACATTGCTGTTGCCAACATCTTATTAAAGCAACAAGCCACCCGGTAAAGTTACTGTAATGCACAGCAGTATTGTATTGTTTTTACATTGAACTTTAAATATATGTAATTAGATACAGATACTGTAGTGGTTAGAGATCTGAGCCCTTAAAAGGTTCACACACCCTTAAGGGCAATCCAAGAAACATCACTATTGCACACTTGAGCAAGGCACTTAAACCCAGCTTACCCCTGTGGGACATCTCTGTAACCTAAGATAGTGTGTGTGTGTGTGCGTGTGTACGCATGTGTGTTTTCAGGTTTGTGTAATATATGCTTTTTTTCAAGCCATTAAAATGCCATTTAATGTCCAAAAATCTCCTTTCTTTTGGATCGAAACCACTTTAAATCCTTAAAACAGGAATAAATCCCTTATACTTCTGGGTAATAGAAATTATGCTTGACCTGTTCAAAATTCAACCTGTTCAATCTTTTCCTTAATTTCTCAGAACCTGAAGTACATTTAGCAGGATTGTGTGCTGGGTGGTGTACTTTAAAGCAATTATCATTATTGAATACAATGAACCAGAATTCTCCAAGTCACAACAAAATGGCTGTGAGACATCGGTGAGCAGAAAGTTCAGTTTTAAAAGTCTATCTTCAAACTCTTTTGCAGCAATTCAGTACGGATGGAAAGGTCAGCCACAAGATGACATCACCTGCACCTCGACAAAATCAGGTCACCCCCCCTGAATTTGGATCCCTGAGTTGGTGAATGTAACTAGACAGGTTATGAGGTCACTGGCAATCCTGATAAAGCTGCTGGAAAATTATGGTAATTCTCATTTAAGTATTTCAAAGCATCATTAGCCTAAAAAAGTTTTGTTTATAATAACTTATCCATAAAATGTAATGTAATTTAACTGGTTCACAACACCTATTCATTTATTTATACATTTCACTCTTATGAAAGTGCAATTGCTCGAGATCATGAAGTAATTTCCTGTTTTGCCATCCCTAAACTGTAATTAAATGAATTAAATTAATCCATATTTAATGGAGGTGGCTATTCACTTTCTAATTCTGTATTTTCCACCTCACACAGAGGTCTCCAGAGTGTGGATTGACTTGGGGTGAGTCCAGACGGAATTACCATTATGCACAGAAATTGGATTTATTCAGTTTTGACCACTCAGTGCCCATTCAAGCAGCTATCCCCTGCAGGCTGTGAAAAATGAGGGAACATAAGGGATGTTTGGAGAGAAGTGCACAACTGCAGCAATTAGAGAGAGAGAGACTGATAAAGGTAAGAATTTTGCATGCAAGGATCGTTTATAATCGGAGACTTCATATCTGGGCTCGGCAACAAGGATAGATAGTGTGGATGTTGTCACTATACCTTAGGGTTAGTTCACCCTAAAATGAAAATAAAGTCATAATTTATTCACCCTGGTGTTATATTACATGCTGTAAGGAGATTTATTTTTAATTGTCCCGCTCACGCTCGTCCCATATAATGGCAGTAAAAAGCAACCAGCATCAAGCTTTTAAAGGGATACTCCACTCTTTTTGGAAATAGGTTCATTTTACAACTCCCTCAGAGTTAAACAGTTTGGTTTTATCGTTTTCGAATCCATTCAGCCGATTTTCTGATATTTAGAAGAATATCAGTAACCAGACAGTTTCTGGTCCCATTGACTTCCATTGTATACTATGCCATCCCTAAACTGATATTCTTCTAAATATCAGAAAATTCGGCTGAATGGATTAAAAAATGGTAAAACCCAACTGTTTAACTCTGAGGGAGTTGTAAAATGAGCCTATTTCCAAAAAAACATGGAGTGTCCCTTAAAAAAGATGCATCAAGTCAACTTTATTTATATTGCTTTTTACACTACACATTGTTTCAAAGCAGCACAGTGATAACAGGAAAATAATGTGACACTTCTGTACAGCAGATCTAGAAGAAGATAGTGTCATAGTCCAGGTTTAGTAAGTTCAGTGATGGTTAATTTTTGTTGTAAAAGAGTTACTAAATTACTTCATTTATATACAGTATATTATATACAGTCAATGCATTCTCATCAAATACTGACGCTTTTGCCAATGCATAGACATCCAACGCACATGGCACCCCTTAGCGTCAATATAACACGCTTCGGTTATGTGTAGGTTTAGGTCTGGGGTAGGGTTAGGGTTAGACCACTAGGAGGCGCCTTCTGCCCCATATATATCTGTGTCTCATATTGACGCTAAAGGGTGCCATGTGTGTTGGATGTCTACGCATTGGCAAAAGCGTCAGTATATGACGCCTTGGCATATATACAGATATATATATATATATATATATATATAGTATATATATATATATATATATATATATATATATATACATTGAATTTATCATTTAAAGAAAATCCTGACCATTTTATTTATTTTTATTATTTGTTTTATTTTATTTTTATATTTTATTTTATTCATGCATCCTTAATTATGTAGCCTACAAGTTGTATAGTTTATGTATTCATGCGAACTTAAACGATTGTTTTCTGTGATGTAAAACAATGCTGTTACCGGCAGAATTTTATTGTTGAGTCCTGCACGTGATGGTCCCTGATTTTGTTTAATCCAATTAATGAATGTAAAAACTTAAAAAATAGATGATTTATGCCAGCAATCCACTTAAGAGCCACATCTTAAATTTCATCGGCCTGATTTATTCCATGGCTCTTTTAAACGACGTCTCTCTGGGGATTGAGAGCGAGATGACAAGAGAGGGGGCGTGAATGTGAAGCACTCTCGTTTGTCAAGCGTATTGTCCGACGCTCTGGCAGGCGGACAAGGCGCAGGCTGCTTAATTTGCTCAACGTTCATAATTTACTCACTCAGAATTTCAAATCAGCTGAAATGGGGTGAGAGCCCTTTCTCACTACCCACACGTGATCAAGGTTAGGTGATGTCAGTGCTCAGTGTCAATGTCACCAGACAGATGAGTCACAATCAGAGGATGAGAGCGTTCGCTGTGTTCATTCACTTATTCATTCACTTATTGTGTCAAAATTTGCATACTACCCATTATAGTATGCAAGATTACGTGCATCCCAAATGATATTAGGTTGAAAATAAAATACCAAATGTACCCAGATGGCACACTGTTTCCATTGAATTTGCAATTGATGAGTCCACGTATGCTTTTCAAGCTAATAACTCCAAAAGTCTTCTTGTGACATGGAAACATTACAGTGTCTCAAACGTAATCTTTAAAAAATAAATACTACAGTATTTACTTTCAGTGTGCACATACTAGTATACTGTAAGTTAACAAAGTGTGACAGACAGAAAGAGAGCCAGAGAGTTGATTATATCTTCTCTTGAATATCTCTACGAATAAATGTTTGTATTCGCATGAGAAAATGCCCTTTGCATTCATGTGTAGACTATATTCTGCATTTCCACAATAGCAAAAATGAAACCTGGGGATGCTGAATGTATTCATATTGTGCTGGTACAAGCGAAATGTGAAAATCTGGTTTGCAATATTTTTCAAATGTAATCTTGACTGCAAGCATTGAAAGTACATGGGGAAATTGCTAAACCCTGTATTGTTATTCTAAGTATGACACAGTTATTGTGGGCTTGTTTGGTTTTGTTATCTTTTGTGTTGATAAGCACTACATCTCACTGGGGTGCTTAGTCTTTGCCAACCCCCCAGACCCCCACCTCTCTCTCTCTCTCTCTCTCCTGTCACCCTGAGGGTGTTGGGTTCGGCAGTGTGGGGAATCTAGTGGAACTCTAAGGTTGACACTCTTTTCTGTCTCTCTGCTGTTCTTCTCTACTTCTGTCAACCTGTCTACCTCGCTTTTCTTTCTCTCACTTCCGGCCCTGAGACAGAGAGCAGTGAGACAAACGTGTTGATGGGCAAATTATCTCTCTGTCTTTATATAGCCAGGTGAATCCTTTAAAGCAGGCATTCTCCATCTAAAAGCCACAAACATCTGTGACATTAATATTTCAAGAAAGACTCATAAACTTGCATGAATGTGTATTTTCCTTACAAACGTGTGTACAAATCTACGCTCTAAAATATGCTGCGTTGTTTCAACCAAAATTTGGGTCAAATATGGACAAACGCAAATGTTGGGGAAAAAATGCAAGTAAAAAATACAGTTGAAAGTGAAATTTGAAGTTGGGTTAATTTTAAATTACATTTTAACCCAACGTTTGGGTTTACCCAGCAAAATATTATTGTTACTATACAGTAGTTATTGTTACTATAGAGTAAGAATGCAGCGACTTGATATTTCCATCACTGTTATCAAAATAAATTAATAAATAAAAAAGCTGGAACCCTTAATTTTAGGTAGTTGAAAGGGTGTACAAAATTAAATAATACAGTCTAAATAATTAAAGCAGTTAAATAATTAAAGCAATTTTGCTTTAAATTATTAAAGCAGTTCTAAATATTAAATTAAAATTGATGTGCATTATGGTTTTGGCTATTTCAGCCAGTCTTTAAAAATCAGAACGGAAATGTCAAATTGAAATTTTTAAAAATGTGATTAAGAAATGTTAATATTTAAGAAACATTTTTGGGTGACTTACAGAACCAAACTGAATTTTTTTACGGTGAACTTTTATCATTATTTACATATGCCAATATAAACCTACATATATATATGTAGTTCAGATAACATAATATTTTACGTTTCTGATGATTAAATCAATCACCTTCATTGTATTAACTCAATTTTTCAATTTCAATGCACTTACATTTTTAAGGCAGCCAGGTTACTTCATTGTTTAAGTTAACCAACAATATTTTTTTACAGCATTATCGCAATTGTAATAACTGGATACTAACCCTAAACCTAAACCTAACCTGAACCCATGGACCTTATTTTACCCAATACTTTCTTTGGAAAGTACACTGAATGACACATGTTTATAAACTACATAGGTTTGAGGTTGGGTTTATGGTTTGTTTTTCATTTATTGACTTGTATTATGTACATTTACTATTTTAGTAGGCTACGTCCCATTGAAAAGAAGTGTTACCAATATCTTCTTAGAGCCCAACACACCAACATCGACTCTATAATGAGTTTGAGGCAGTAACTGCAGTATGGCGTTTTGGCAGTTACCATGGTAATTCTATTTAATAGCTTTACCTTTACAGGTGTGTGTAAGTGAGTGTGTAGCCTTTAAATGTAACATTTGCTGTTTAAATGACAACATTCTAGTCTTAGCTGTAGCCTCTGTCCTCTGCACTTCCTCGTATGGATACTCCAGTAAATTACCAATTAATGCTGTTATGCCAGCCCCACTATCACATACCACACACTGGGGGCTTGTCAAAAGTAAATGACTTTATGTCCACCATGGATGCTGATTAATGAGCTAGGGAGGGAGCCCACGGCTCTTCAGTTGAGTTTTCCTGTAAATGGCAGCTTGGAGAGCCTAGAAGAGGGACACTAATGCAACACAGGTAACAGAGCAAGCAGGTGTTTATTAAAGCCAGAGTCATTCACAGTCAATTACCCTTTCACTCAGAACAGTAGGGGACTGTTCGCTGAGAGCCCTGCCACCAAACACACATAAACCCACTCGCGTGTACATACAGACACAAATAACATAGCTGTCCCAATTCACATTATCAGCAGAAGTTCACTTCATATGATACAATCGCTCGTTTGGAACGGCCTGCAGTGTCAGCAAAACACAGACATGAGCTATATACATTTGGAGTTTCAGGATATTATAATATACACTACTGATCAAAATTTTTAGGGTCAATAAGATTCATTTTAAGAAATTAAAACTTTTATTTAGCAAGGATTGGTAAAAAGAGACAGTAAAGACATTTAAAATAAAAACATACTTTTGAACTCTATTTATTAAGAATTCCTTCTTTTACTAAAATATTGATAATAATATAACATGTCTCTTTAGCACCAAATCAGCATATTAGAATGATTTCTGGAGAATAGATTAAGTCTTTAAAAAGAAAATTCAATTTTGAGGCATCTGGACCATACAAAACGCGAATTATTCATTATATTTAATATTCGTTAAATTATATTATTTTTATTCATTCTGCAAATCATTGCACATATGCAGTCCTTTCAGTTTCGGTTTTTAATTCGATCAAGTGTTTAAATGTTCTCTTTATCGGATTAAAAAGGAATAAACCTCCACTTTCAATCAGATCGAAATTTCGGATCGATTTAGGTGAGATTGAGTAGCCAATTCCATAACTAATGTATAATTTGGGTACAATATATAACCTGTAGCCTATACTGCTGTTCTGTCTGCCCAGCGCTTCTGCCAGGCCGTGTGTGTCCTACGTGATCTTACGACCAATTTCATACAAATTCGTATGAGTGATTAAAAAGTGGCTAATTCGTACTTTTCATATGACCTCACTCGTACGAATTTGTACGATTTGTCCAAACCCATGTGCATGGGTAAGTTTAGGGTGGTAAGGAGTTAGGTCATTTTAATCGAATTCAAATGAATTGGCCAATTCCAACCTATTTATCTATCTATATATATATATATATGGCCTATCTACATAAAACCATGTGAGTAAATGTATTAACATGTATCTAATTTTCCATCTCATGATTTTCCTTTTATGTGGTTTGGCCTATGTCTTCATTCTCTCTTCTAAACTATTTTGGTCTGAGACATGACTTGCATACTATGGTTAACCCAAAAATCATATGTGTAGCATGTTTAGTCTCTATAAACTCCAATCTTCGTCCCCCATTTGTTAATTTACCTTACATTTTGCTAACTTTATGACACATTAGTATTATAAGAATCTTGTAGATTCTTGTCGTAAACACACAATGAAATTACACATTCAAATGCCCTGCTAGAAGACAATGGGTCGTACAAATTCCCTCCAAAGGGAGTTTTTACGGCTTCGTATTGCATCCATATTCAATATTTAATATGCTTCGTATTGACTCACGCACTACCAGAGGATGTGACATCTTCACGCTTTAAAAATCACTGATCACAAGATTAGCCCTCTGGTCCTCTTGCTCTAGCCTCTTGCTCTCTTAGCCTCTGGCTCTCTGACTTTTTGGTCCTTCTTGAGAAGTCATAATGTGAAGATGATGCTGAACTAAGTGCCTCAATGACTCCCAAGGTTGTGCCAGGTTGCGGCCTTACCTTTCCATTCACCAAAGATCCTCTGACTAGCACTGGTTCTCTCTCATCAAAACCACTTCATCAAAGATCAACCGGAGCCACAACAAATTGCATCAGGACAGTTTAATGCAAATGGACAAGACATGCAAGTATCAAACTTAGTCTTATTTGATACAATAAGTATCCAAGCCCCTTTATAAGAATGGCGTGTTAGAACTAAACTGATGGTTTGCTCAGGCTGTTGATCTGCTTAACATCAAACAATGCCATAACTTCTTGCTTTCCTTCTTTCTGCTCCAGCTCTCTTTACCTTGGTAAACTGTATGCATGCATCTATGTGCATTTTAGAGTAGTTTAAGTCAAGTTAATAAAGTCTCTTTCATATCACATGTAAAGTTGTCTGTGTCTCCAAGTCTGAACAAGGTGGTTTTTGGTTAACCTGGTTTCCCAGTCTGACTAGCTGTCTTTTTTTACAATCCTAACTAGGCTCTGGAGACTCAAGACCAGCAAACCCAGGGTGCGTTTCCTGAAGCATTGTTAGTCAACTATGGTCGCAAGTTCCATCGTTATCAGCATAGTTCAACGAGTCGGTGTTTTCCGAAAAAAATCGTAGTTGGCATAGTTTCTATATTGCATGACATTTGGACGTTATAAATCCTTATCTTGAGCAAAATAAGCAAGCTGACATTCAGTACAACAGGTGCATTTTATTTAGAATACATACAAATGTAATTTACGTCTTTTAGTTTGTCAAAAGATTTAAAGTACCATGTTTGAAGAGTGTGGATGTGCGAATGTGCTCTACTAAGAACAAGCCAAATAAGGAGTCTGGTAATATAGCAAAACAACTGAGAACAATTAGAAATAGTCCTCATGACATGTCTGCAATTTATATATAAAAAATCTAGCGTTAATTGGATCTCAAGCCGTTTCATTAAAAGTAGTTATTACTCTACCACGTGCGAAACCAACGTGGTTGAACGATACTTTGTGACAATGGGAAACAGTCGTGACTAGCTAGTTGATTTCTCCAACAATGCATCGTACTATGGTAGTGAAGAAGGGAACGCACCCCTTAATAGTTTGGTTTAAGATAATTCACCATATTGAACAAATAAATAAATGTAATTTGATTAACATCCTCACTCAAACTGAACATGCACTGACAACGTGCAATAAAAACCAAAGATATCCAATTGCACTTAAGGCCTGTTTTCACTTAATGCTGATTGATCAGATTTATGTGATTGGGTATGTATATTGGATTTTATACTTGACCACCTAAATGTGTCCCTGCGGATTTAGATCTGTTCACTTCTGCTCATGGCTCATTTATAATCTGGCCAATCAGGCCAATTATCCTTGCACCAGCAGACAGCAACCAACAGACACATTGTCAGGTTGAGTCTTTGTTACAGCTGTCTGTGTTTGTCAGGTTGGGGAATGTCTGAGAAGTGACATAGAGTGATCTGGTCAGTGTCCACATTGGTCGTCGTCTGACATTGCAGTGTGAATTGGCCTTAACTGAACAGTTCAAACAATCAATTACTGACCCTCGTGTTGTTTAAAAATGTTATTCTTATGAGTCTATTCTGATGCAGCTTTACAAAACCAACAAGGTGCATGGAAAAGACAATAATACTTAATGAACATGAATAAAAAATGTGATTCTCTGCTTCATCAGACACAGCATTTGGTTATTAAATTTTACCAGGGAAAAATTACAATTAAAAAATATATATATTATACATTTATTATAAAAATGCGCTGACCGTGAATGATAATTGGTGAAAAAGTAGAAATGCATGAATTTTTTTTACAGAAAATGCATGTCTACATTTACAATTTAGAGTGATCTGTTATCAGATGTGATTGTGTCCAAGTAATGGATTTCAGAAATGTATCACACAGTTGAAAAACAGTGTGATTCTCTGCCTCATCAGACACAGCATTTGGTTATTAAATTTTATCAGGGAAACAATGAAAATAGTGTGGTACTAATATTGCTTATGACAATGAAAAATTTTGCTTTCTCTCTCTCTCTCTCTCTCTCTCATTTACACACAGCTGTAGAGTGGCATGTCTGCCCTCTACTGTTCAGCACTCATAATTACAGCCACATTGATATTTTGCGCATCATCTTTGGTTCATCAAGGGTATTTGTAGAAAGAGTTGAGAACTCTTCATTCAAGGCTGAGACCTGGAAATTCAAGCTGGGATGGAGAGAAAAACAACTGGTTCTGATTCTGTTGCTTATCTCCAGGTTTAGGAGTTTGATTCAATCCAATCTCCCGACCTACAGTATAGCCTACCTACCGTTCATGAGCTACGCCATTCAACTTTGATTGGCTAACACGAGATACGGGCACGAACAAACACAGACAGGATTGAGGTCGAGTTGATAAGACCTCATTATTTGTGCTGTGAATGTGTGAATGTTTCAGTCAAGGGTTGTAAAACTGAAGCATATATGAGCAGAATAAGTGAAATATGATTATTTTAGAAGTGTCGGCTACACCTTTATTGCGATCATTCAGATACTTTCTCAATGCAGCGCACTGGTGTCTTAATGTGTGTGTGTTGCCGTCAAGCGAGATGCTGTCTCTGAAGCAGAACAGAAGTAATGAAGCTTTTCTGCTCGAGAGAGAGTCTTCAGTCTACCTGGTCTTGAATTCTCGCTCTCTCTCTCTCTCTCAATCATGCTCTAGAATGAAGTCTCCTCTTTCACGAGAGGCTGACCACACTGATGAGCTCTGATAGAAGAGATCCCCCTTATGAGCTGAACCTAGAATCATCCCACCGCTCCTGTAGCATTGAGGGAGAGCATTAATCAGTGTCCCAAGGAAACGATTAGAGTTCAATTATTGGGCTCAGTGACAAGTGTAATGGTGATCACAATATATTGACTGGATGCGTACTGTGCAATAAATGGCATCAACTGAAAAGAAGAGGTTGAATTGAAATAGAGGTTGAGTTTTATAGGTAGAAAAACAGTTGTGTTTGTGTTCTTAATGGACTGTTGTGTACTACCATCAATGATAATTGGCTCTATACTAAAGCAAAAAATTAGAAATGCATGAAAATATCTTTACAGAAAATGATGTCTACATTTACAGTTTAGAGTGATCTGTTATCAGAAGTGATTGTGTCCAACTATGGATTTCAGAAATGTATCACACAGTTTAGCTAACAATAATTGTAATTATTACAAGTTGTGAACATTATGATTACAATTTAGAAAATTTAGCATTGGTGTATGTTGATTCAGAGTTTGCACCCAGCAAACACAGAACGTTCCTGAATGGTCCCATGAGGTTATTTTTTGGGAACCAAACAATAACGTTATAGGAACGTTCCATGCTGGTTATTTTTAGGTTCCATTTTATAATGTAATGAGATTTTTCCAGGAACGTTCCTTAACCTTAAGGGAAGTTTTAGGAATGTTCTGGGAACCAAAAACTAACGTTCCCAGAACCTACATTTATTTGCTGGGCATCATCTGAGTCCTCTCTTCAGGTGTTAGGCCTTCTGAAGTCTTCATAAACTGGAGTTACTTTTTAGTAACTCATAGAGACACACTGTCTGGTTATCCAAGGACGGTCATCCCAAAATAGAACAGAAAAGCAAATGGAAATTAATTAGCGTAACTGCTGTTCATAACATTTCAAGCAAAGATAATCATATGCATTTGATCTTATATGTCTGGAAGGTTATGATGTGTGTTAAGTGAATGCTTGTCTAAAGAGATGCGTCTTCTCTTTAGTCTACATTTAAACTGGGATAGTGTCTCTGAGCCCGAATATCATCAAGAAGGCTATTACAGAGTTTAGGAGCCAAATGCGAAAGCTCTCCCTCCTTTAGTTGATTTAGATATAACATCATATTTTCTTGACCTGGTAAGAACTCTAGCAGCTGCATTTTGGACTAATTGTAGCTTGTTTATTGTGGATGCAGGACAACCAACTAGTAATGCACTACAGTAATGGCCATGAATGCATGAGCTAACTTTCCTGCATCTGAAATGGATAGCTTGTTTCATAGCTTAGCCATGTTTCTGAGGTGGAAGATGGCTGTTTTTGTAACATTTTAAATATTATTTTCGAAAGACAACTTGCTGTAAAATATTTATATATTTTGTAGTAACAGTACATCCTTCTAAATGCAAATAGTGTTCTAAGAGATTACAAGGTTTTGGTCCAATAAGTAACATCTTAGTCTTATCTGAATTTAATAGAAGGAAATTACAGTATCATCCCATGTTTTATATATTTAATATACTCTTTCAACTTGGATAATTTAAAGATTTCATCTGGTTGTGATGAAATATTTAAACGAGTATCATCGGCATAACTTTGTATGTTAACAAATTCTTATTACCGGGCAGCATATATATTGATAACAAAATAAAATAACAGAGGGCCTAACACAGAGCCTTGCAGCACTCCATAATTTACCTGTCCTTAAATACCATTGTAATTTTGTAGTCGATCTAAGAGTATTTTCTCATCTATAGAGTGTCAAACGCAGCACTAAGATCAAATAAAACTAGTATTGAGATACAGCATTGGTCAGAAGTACGTCTTTTGTAATTTTAACGAGGGTTGTTTGTGCTATAATGAGGCCTGAATATGGATGGAAATCATTTTTTAGTTATGGAATGGGGGAAAATACTAACAAAGTTCAATACATTTACAAGATTTTTTATTCAGATAATACAAAAAAATCTAGTTTGAACTTTCTATTTCAATCTACATCCAAAGTTTCAAAATCTAAATATAGTAATCCAATGCAATCTCCAAAAAGACTTTCTGAGATGATTTTTCCTTTGATGCATTGTGCAGTTTTTTAAGGACACTACAGCACTAGTCAATGACATCATCAAACCTAGCAGACAACAGCTGATCGGTCCTAGAGCTAATTTACTTAAAAAGAAAGTGTTTCATTGTGAAGCGTTTTCTAATTGAGCCCTTTATTTTCCTTTATAGTCCTCACAGTTGTGGGTCTACAGGTGTGACCGTGACTTGGGGACCTTTCTCTGCTGGTTGTCTTTAGACAGGAGGAATATCCCGTTGTTGTGAGAGGTTTTAGAGTGGCATACGGGATTACGCGTGGTTTGAGCTCAGAGCTCTCTATAGTCCTTCTGTGTGTTCAGTCTGCAGGTCTCCTTCAAGCTGCAGAGCTATGAAGCTTTTACAGTGCTCCTGCAGGGATGTTCAAAGAACTACCCTCCCTCTCCTCTCCCTCCTTCATTACTCTACTCCTCCAGTCCCTCTCACCCACTCCTATATCATTAATAACTGGCTATGACTCCTGTGATGCAGGAAGGGCCTTTAAATAATGAATAAGCTTTCCTCAGGAAGCTCCATCCTATTGTCTCGAGCGCTTGAAACAAAGGTGGAGATGAAAGGACAATGCTTCTGGATAAATCTGAACTGGATTCAGCTTAGGTTTATCAAAAGAGATACAAGAAAATCTTACATTAACAACATGGAAAGAGCTTTATAATACAAAAATCAATTTGTTTTAGTGACATTATAATTTTACATACTTAGAAAAAAGGGTTCTATATATGTTGCATAGGGTTCTTGACTCAATTGCAAAGGACCTTTTATGCAAAAAAATGATGATAATGACAAGAAAGAACCATTTTGGCACAAAGGTTCTTAATAGGCTATTATTCATTCATGTATTACATTATTCTGCAACATTTTGCAGTTGTAATTAAATTATTGTTTATTAAACTGTTGTAGTAACTTAATATCCCAGCTGATTTTTGAAGGATAAAAACTGAAATGGCACTCTTCATGTGATATTGATTAATTACATTTTTAAACCCCCATATCTTGAATTTTGTGATCATTCATGCATTGCATTTTCAGGGGTTCCAAATACGTCAGCGCTTTAGAACCTTTTAAGGTTCTATATAGAACCTTTCTTTAAGAGTGTATGCAGTGGAAGTGCTGACAGAATTGACATTAATTTCTAATTTTGTACATTACAGTATGTGTTTTACAGTATGTTCAGTTGCATTTTTTACTATCATATGTATTACTCTGATGTGTTAACTTTGATTCATATTTATTAGCTACTGTTCTTGTCCATGATTTAGTTAAGTTCGGATGGTTGGGGATATTAACATTATATCAGTTACTGAAATATGCATGTATGAGCTTTCTGAAACATTGTCTCTGGCAACTGCACATGCTGTGTGATATGTGGGACATTGCAGATAATAACTGGATTATTCAATCCTAAAAATAAAATATCTATTATATTTTGATGCTACATTCCTTTAGATAAACCACTCTACCGGTTGCGGGTGAGTCAGTAGGGTGTTAAAATATTGAGCGATGCTCGCAAAACAAAGTGAAAGAGAAACAAAGATTTAAAGCGAGCCACAAAATGATGGCCTAGTTCAACATCTGACAGTATGAATCATCATGTGCCCTACTTTTGTGTTAGCACTTGGCACTTTGGTGGATCTGTCTGAGAATCTGTCCTTTCCCCTTTAGGCATCTTGCACTGAGGTGTCTGTCCCAATCACAAGGCCAAAACAAAACGCATAAAATCAATAGTGAAAGAACACTGTATATTATCTGCATGACAGATGATTGATCGTTTTTTGTAATTTTGTGATTTATTTGTGGTTATGTAGGCCATTTACTGTAGGGAGAACAGTGTCACGTTTCTCCTTCACGGCTGTGAGAGCAGTTTCAGGTGTCAGACACATGAAAACATGACACTTAAAACTCCTTAAACAAGGAGAACAATGACAATGTAGTCACCTGACAATGTAAAGGTCAAACATTAAATAATCTGACAGGTCACAGTAAAATGATAATTGACTGTGATCAGGTTGCATTTCAGATTTCCACACTAATACACTGCAATACACCCAAAAATCCCCTTTTGCTGAATGAATTTGCATGACCCACATTAGTTAGGCTATTTTTTTTCAGTATATAAGGTCAAGCACCTCATAGACGGCTTTTAAATATGTATTTATACCTTTGCTACCTTACATGCAACTAATAGTTGACCTCTGGCATGTTTTGAAGCGTGCTTATTAGTTACAATTCAAACGCAAAAGGCCCAAATGAAATTTTCAGGCTAATTCCATTTCCATTGCAGATGTCATGACTTTATGCTAATAAGTAAGAATCCACTCGAGGAGACAGTGATTTGTTCTTGTACCAGCAGCCTTTATTCATATGAAGCATGCATGCATTAATGGATAAATCACAAATATACATCTATACTTTTAAGAGCTCAGCTTGCCATTGGAATTATAATGATACCCAAAAAGTCAAAAAACATAACTTCAGATCTAAAAATCTACGCATTGCTGCACTCTCCTCCAGCTCGCTTTCATTAAATATTGCTTTCATTCCCATTACTTTATTTATGAAGTTGTATAAGCAGAAGGAATCTAAAATACTCTGCTACGTGTTCAAAACTGTGGATTTAAAAGTTACAAATTGTAAATCACTGCAAATGCAGGGATGTTTTGGGATGTGCATGAGTATATTTTAGATTCTAGGGTGTCAACAAGAGGGTTAAGCATAAAGAGTAGTCTTTAATAAATAACACATTATTTATAAGGAAGTTATTAATTGTCTTAGAGCTCTCTCACTTCCAAACACTCCACACACGTTCAAATGTACCAAAAAAGGAACAATGTACAACAGTGTGTGTGCTTACTGGGACTGGATTAATTTGATGGGTCAGTCAATACTTTAACTTTTAACACTGTAAAATGTAATATCTTTCCTGACTCACATTTACTAAATTAACTCACTAATATAAAATACATACTTCTTACAAGGGTTTTTTGAGTTATAATAAATTGCAGTGTGAAAATAATTTCCTCAAATGTTTAATTGACGCTTAGCCATTTTACTGTCTATGGATAAAGCCAAACGCAAAAAAATAATGCAATGACGTTACCAAACCAATGAGAGGCAGCAGTGCATTAAAGCGCGCCTAATGTGCAGGAAAAAAAATAAAGAAGAAGAAGCGGCCTTGTGGGAGCATGCGCGATAGAGTCTGCCGATTTCGGCGCCAATTTTGCAGCTGTGGAAACTGGAAAGACGTTGACAGACTGCGTTTATGTGGAGTTAATTTTGTTTTTGAAACAACAATAAGGTAAGTAACGTTAAACTTGTGCGTGAATGTTTTTTTTTTACTGTCTGTCGCTTATTTTTGCTTATCGTCTTAATGTGTACCAAATTATTTTGATATTATTCTGGAGCTTACAGATTGTGGTTCGACCTGTTTTTGTGTAAAACGGTCAGGTAACGTTAATGTCATATGTTAACTTACCACAACGGTTCCTGGATTAAAATTGTCCAAAAAGTATTAGGAATTCTGATTTTCTATTGTACTGTTTCCCTGACGCATTCTCCTCTGTCTGGATTGGTATAACAGTTACCATTTATTAACGTTACAAAAATGTTGAAATGGCGCACTTTACAGTTATAGGTAACCCACAGATTTTTTTTTACCGAATTTGATGATTTTTCTCAGTATTTGTGATTTCACAACAGCATTAGACTATTATTTAAATTCAGAATGAAATGCAAGCACTGTAAACATTTCTTCTTCTTTACTCAATCACACCTTGTTTCACTGCTTATTTAATTAGTCATATTTGAACAAGATGACAAACTAAGTAATCGTAAGTGAAGTTAAACTGAGTAATGGTAATATCAAATAAACGTTTTAATTTATTTATTTTTATTTATTTTTTTATTTGCACACCATTACTGAAACAAGTAACGTTAATCAGTGGAAACACTGTTTTTGTCTGAACTGAGGTACCTATTTAAAGGTATATTTTCTGTAATGCTTGAAGAACATGCAAGGAATGTGTCTGTTATGGAAGCGTTTCCGCCACTGAATAAAAAATAAAATAATTGCGACTTTTTATCTCACAATTGCGAGATATGAAGTCAGAGTTGTGAGGAATAAAATCGCAATTGCGTGTTATAAAGTCAGAATTGCGTGTCAGAATTGCGTCATATAAATTACGTTAAAATTCTGAGAAAAAAGACAGAAGTCCGACTTTTAATCTCACAATTCTGACTCTTTCTCACAATTGCGAGTTTACATTCTCGCAATTCAGCCTTTATAACACATAATTGCGAGTTTATATGTCGAAATTCTGACATCTTTTGTCAGAATTGTGAGATATAAACTCCCAATTGCGACTTATCAGGCCAATTCTAAGGGAAAAAATACCAACTTTTTTTTCTCCCTCAGAATAGTTTAAATCTCACAATTCTTACTTTATATTTCACAATTCTGACTTTATAACACACAATTGGGACTTTCTATCATGCAATTAAGTCAGAATTGCAAGATGCAAACTCGCAATTGTGAGAAAAGTCAGAATTGTGAGATAAAAAGTCGCAATTAGCTTAACTTTTTTATTTTTCATTCTGTGGCGGAAACAAGCTTCCATAGTCTGTAATCTTAAAGAGCAGAACTAAAAAAAAGTTTTTTTTTTCTTTTTTTTTTTTTTTTTAGAAGTCCTTCTGGCAGCTTTCCTCCTGAGTGGCGTTCAAAGGGCAGGTCTCGATACACTGGTAAGGACTTTTCCTTTAAAGAAGTCATAATTATGCATTTGTGTACTAAGACTAATAATAAATTTGGTAGGAAAATTTCTTATCACGATTATAGTGACCAAAATTATCGTGATTATCAATATTATCACGGTTTTATTAAAATGAGATGTAAGTGTTCAAAAGGAATTGGCAGTTGCTCAGTGTTCGGGTACAAATTAACACAAAAGTATTTTTAGTTCCTTCAGCCGAGCCTCTGGAGAAACAATGGGTTAATTTTATTTTCTCTGGAAATGCATTGACTCAACTCCAAACAGGAAGAAGAGGAGACAGGTAAGTTAATCTTTCTCTCAAAATCGTACTGTTTATGCGTCAGTAAGTCAAGCCAGTGACTAAAAATATCTTCACATCGTTTCTTTAAATAGGATGAAAATAATCTTATTCAAAAGAAAGTGTTTAGCAGGATTGAATTCAAAACGGTAAGCATGCGCTGCTTTGTTTACGTTATGTGTATCTGCAGCCGGCAGCGTTGGTTTTCCTTTTTGAATGACGAATATAGACTAATCTATCTGCAGAAATACAGTTGGCTCATTAAACGCAGGCGCAGAATGCACATTCTAGCTGACAGTCGGCTGCAGTTCTCTTGGTGAGTTCAAGTGCTGCTTTTTACCTCGACGAGAGCGGATGAGTTCCGGGCTTTAGAGAGAACAGAAACTGCGTTACACTGCACAACGAAGCTCTTACTGTATGTACATCATCGTGTCTGCATTGGTGAAACCAGAGTTTCCCTACGTTGCAATAAGATCTTCATTCTCGCGATCAACAGACTGTCATCTGCTGCTCAATGCTCATCACAACCATTTTATGTGATGAGATTCTAAACATTTCAAAAACTTCTCACGGTTCAGTAATCTCGATATCTGTAATAGTAAAAACGTATAATAGCTGTAGTAAAAGTATTGGAGAGAGTTTTATATGTAATATGTATCTATTTCAAATGCAAGCTTGTCAGCCAATCACAGCAGAGGCTGGTTACACACAGCAGACACGCCCCTTCAAACAGAGCGTTCAAAGCAGAGGCTAAAATCAGGCTAGGAAAAATGTCTTTTGTTTCTAAATTATGACTATTTTTAAAAACTAAAAAACATACTAACAACCAGGGCAACCCAGGAAACATTATAAAATAATAAAATAACCCCATGTCAGGGGACCTTTAAAATGTCACTCTTAATAATAGTCTGGTTTAAAGTTGTTACTTTGTCTTTGGCTTTGCCAGTGTCTGCTGTTCCAGAGCCGGAGCAAGAGTCTGCTGTTCGGAGCCGGAGCCAGAGTCTGCTGTTCCAGAGCCGGAGCCAGAGTCTGCTGTTCCGGAGCCAGTGTCTGCTGTTCCAGAGTCGGAGCCAGTGTCTGCTGTTCCAGAGCCAGAGTCTGCTGTTCCGGAGCCAGTGTCTGCTGTTCCAGAGTCGGAGCCAGTGTCTGCTGTTCCAGAGCCGAAGCCAGTGTCTGCTGTTCCAGAGCCGGAGCCAGTGTCTGCTGTTCCAGAGCCGAAGCCAGTGTCTGCTGTTCCAGAGTCGGAGCCAGTGTCTGCTGTTCCAGAGTCGGAGCCAGTGTCTGCTGTTCCAGAGTCGGAGCCAGAGTCTGCTGTTCCAGAGTCGGAGCCAGTGTCTGCTGTTCCAGAGCCAGAGCAAGTATCTGCTGTTCCAGTGCCCAAGCAAGTATCTGCTGTTCCAGAGCCAGAGCAAGTATCTGCTGTTCCAGTGCCCAAGCAAGTATCTGCTGTTCCAGAGCCAGAGCAAGTGTCTGCTGTTCCAGTGCCCAAGCAAGTATCTGCTGTTTCAGAGCCAGAGCAAGTGTCTGCTGTTCCAGTGCCCAAGCAAGTATCTGCTGTTTCAAAACCAGAGCAAGTGTCTGCTGTTCCAGAGCCGAAGCCGGAGAAAGTGTCTGCTGTTCCAGAGCAGGAGGAAGTGTCTGCTGTTCCAGAGCCGGAGCCAGTGTCTGCTGTTCCAGAGCCGGAGAAAGTGTGTGCTGTTCCAGTGCCCAAGCAAGTATCTGCTGTTCCAGTGCCCAAGCAAGTATCTGCTGTTCCAGAGCCAGAGCAAGTGTCTGCTGTTCCAGAGCCGAAGCAGGAGAAGTGTCTGCTGTTCCAGAGCCGGAGCCAGTGTCTGCTGTTCCAGAGTCGGAGCCAGTGTCTGCTGTTCCAGAGTCGGAGCCAGTGTCTGCTGTTCCAGAGTCGGAGCCAGTGTCTGCTGTTCCAGAGTCGGAGCCAGTGTCTGCTGTTCCAGAGCCGAAGCAGGAGCAAGTGTCTGCTGTTCCAGAGCCGGAGCCAGTGTCTGCTGTTCCTGAGTCGGAGCCAGTGTCTGCTGTTCCTAGAGTCGGAGCCAGTGTCTGCTGTTCCAGAGTCGGAGCCAGTGTCTGCTGTTCCAGAGTCGGAGCCAGTGTCTGCTGTTCCAGAGCCGAAGCCAGTGTCTGCTGTTCCAGAGTCGGAGCCAGTGTCTGCTGTTCCAGAGCCAGAGCAAGTATCTGCTGTTCCAGTGCCCAAGCAAGTGTCTGCTGTTCCAGAGCCAGAGCAAGTGTCTGCTTTTCCAGTGCCCAAGCAAGTATCTGCTGTTCCAGAGCCAGAGCAAGTGTCTGCTTTTCCAGTGCCCAAGTAAGTATCTGCTGTTTCAGAGCCAGAGCAAGTGTCTGCTGTTCCAGTGCCCAAGCAAGTATCTGCTGTTTCAGAGCCAGAGCAAGTGTCTGCTGTTCCAGAGCCAGAGCAAGTGTCTGCTGTTCCAGTGCCCAAGCAAGTATCTGCTGTTTCAGAGCCAGAGCAAGTGTCTGCTGTTCCAGTGCCCAAGCAAGTATCTGCTGTTTCAGAGCCAGAGCAAGTGTCTGCTGTTACAGAGCCAGAGCAAGTGTCTGCTGTTCCAGTGCCCAAGCACGTATCTGCTGTTTCAGAGCCAGAGCAAGTGTCTGCTTTTCCAGTGCCCAAGCAAGTATCTGCTGTTCCAGAGCCAGAGCATGTATCTGCTGTTCCAGTGCCCAAGAAAGTATCTGCTGTTCCAGAGCCAGAGCAAGTGTCTGCTGTTCCAGTGCCCAAGCAAGTATCTGCTGTTCCAGAGCCAGAGCAAGTATCTGCTGTTCCAGTGCCCAAGCAAGTATCTGCTGTTCCAGAGCCAGAGCAAGTATCTGCTGTTCCAGTGCCCAAGCAAGTATCTGCTGTTTCAGAGCCAGTGCAAGTGTCTTCTTTTCCAGTGCCCAAGCAAGTATCTGCTGTTTCAGAGCCAGAGCAAGTGTCTGCTGTTCCAGAGCCAGAGAAAGTGTGTGCTGTTCCAGTGCCCAAGCAAGTATCTGCTGTTTCAGAGCCAGAGCAAGTGTCCGCTGTTCCAGTGCCCAAGCAAGTATCTGCTGTTTCAGAGCCAGAGCAAGTGTCTGCTTTTCCAGTGCCCAAGCAAGTATCTGCTGTTCCAGAGCCAGAGCAAGTATCTGCTGTTCCAGTGCCCAAGCAAGTATCTGCTGTTCCAGAGCCAGAGCAAGTGTCTGCTTTTCCAGTGCCCAAGCAAGTATCTGCTGTTCCAGAGCCAGAGCAAGTATCTGCTGTTCCAGTGCCCAAGCAAGTATCTGCTGTTCCAGAGCCAGAGCAAGTATCTGCTGTTCCAGTGCCCAAGCAAGTATCTGCTGTTCCAGAGCCAGAGCAAGTGTCTGCTTTTCCAGTGCCCAAGCAAGTATCTGCTGTTCCAGAGCCAGAGCAAGTGTCTGCTTTTCCAGTGCCCAAGCAAGTATCTGCTGTTCCAGAGCCAGAGCAAGTATCTGCTGTTCCAGTGCCCAAGCAAGTATCTGCTGTTTCAGAGCCAGAGCAAGTATCTGCTGTTTCAGAGCCAGAGCAAGTATCTGCTGTTCCAGAGCCGAAGCAACTATCTGCTGTTCCAGAGCCAGAGCAAGTGTCTGCTGTTTCAGAGCCAGAGCAAGTGTCTGCTTTTCCAGTGCCCAAGCAAGTATCTGCTGTTCCAGAGCCAGAGCAAGTATCTGCTGTTCCAGTGCCCAAGCAAGTATCTGCTGTTCCAGAGCCAGAGCAAGTGTCTGCTGTTCCAGTGCCCAAGCAAGTATCTGCTGTTCCAGCAGCCAGAGCAAGTATCTGCTGTTCCAGTGCCCAAGCAAGTATCTGCTGTTCCAGAGCCAGAGCAAGTCTCTGCTGTTCCAGTGCCCAAGCAAGTATCTGCTGTTTCAGAGCCAGTGCAAGTGTCTGCTTTTCCAGTGCCCAAGCAAGTATCTGCTGTTCCAGAGCCAGAGCAAGTATCTGCTGTTCCAGTGCCCAAGCAAGTATCTGCTGTTCCAGAGCCAGAGCAAGTATCTGCTGTTCCAGTGCCCAAGCAAGTATCTGCTGTTCCAGAGCCAGAGCAAGTATCTGCTGTTCCAGTGCCCAAGCAAGTATCTGCTGTTCCAGAGCCAGAGCAAGTGTCTGCTTTTCCAGTGCCCAAGCAAGTATCTGCTGTTCCAGAGCCAGAGCAAGTATCTGCTGTTCCAGAGCCAGAGCAAGTATCTGCTGTTCCAGTGCCCAAGCAAGTATCTGCTGTTCCAGAGCCAGAGCAAGTGTCTGCTTTTCCAGTGCCCAAGCAAGTATCTGCTGTTCCAGAGCCAGAGCAAGTGTCTGCTTTTCCAGTGCCCAAGCAAGTATCTGCTGTTCCAGAGCCAGAGCAAGTATCTGCTGTTCCAGTGCCCAAGCAAGTATCTGCTGTTTCAGAGCCAGAGCAAGTATCTGCTGTTTCAGAGCCAGAGCAAGTATCTGCTGTTCCAGAGCCAGAAGCAACTATCTGCTGTTCCAGAGCCAGAGCAAGTGTCTGCTGTTTCAGAGCCAGAGCAAGTGTCTGCTTTTCCAGTGCCCAAGCAAGTATCTGCTGTTCCAGAGCCAGAGCAAGTATCTGCTGTTCCAGTGCCCAAGAAAGTATCTGCTGTTCCAGAGCCAGAGCAAGTGTCTGCTGTTCCAGTGCCCAAGCAAGTATCTGCTGTTCCAGAGCCAGAGCAAGTATCTGCTGTTCCAGTGCCCAAGCAAGTATCTGCTGTTCCAGAGCCAGAGCAAGTATCTGCTGTTCCAGAGCCAGAGCAAGTATCTGCTGTTCCAGTGCCCAAGCAAGTATCTGCTGTTTCAGAGCCAGTGCAAGTGTCTTCTTTTCCAGTGCCCAAGCAAGTATCTGCTGTTTCAGAGCCAGAGCAAGTGTCTGCTGTTCCAGAGCCAGAGCAAGTGTCTGCTGTTCCAGTGCCCAAGCAAGTATCTGCTGTTTCAGAGCCAGAGCAAGTGTCTGCTGTTCCAGTGCCCAAGCAAGTATCTGCTGTTTCAGAGCCAGAGCAAGTGTCTGCTGTTTCAGAGCCAGAGCAAGTGTCTGCTGTTCCAGTGCCCAAGCAAGTATCTGCTGTTTCAGAGCCAGAGCAAGTATCTGCTGTTTCAGAGCCAGAGCAAGTGTCTGCTGTTCCAGAGCCAGAGCAAGTGTCTGCTGTTCCAGTGCCCAAGCAAGTATCTGCTGTTCCAGAGCCAGAGCAAGTGTCTGCTGTTCCAGTGCCCAAGCAAGTATCTGCTGTTTCAGAGCCAGAGCAAGTGTCTGCTGTTCCAGAGCCAGAGCAAGTATCTGCTGTTCCAGTGCCCAAGCAAGTATCTGCTGTTTCAGAGCCAGATCAAGTGTCTGCTGTTCCAGTGCCCAAGCAAGTATCTGCTGTTTCAGAGCCAGAGCAAGTGTCTGCTGTTCCAGAGCCAGAGCAAGTATCTGCTGTTCCAGTGCCCAAGCAAGTATCTGCTGTTTCAGAGCCAGAGCAAGTATCTGCTGTTCCAGAGTCGGAGCCAGTGTCTGCTGTTCCAGAGCCGAAGCCAGTGTCTGCTGTTCCAGAGTCGGAGCCAGTGTCTGCTGTTCCAGAGTCGGAGCCAGTGTCTGCTGTTCCAGAGCCAGAGCAAGTATCTGCTGTTCCAGTGCCCAAGCAAGTATCTGCTGTTCCAGAGCCAGAGCAAGTGTCTGCTGTTCCAGTGCCCAAGCAAGTATCTGCTGTTTCAGAGCCAGAGCAAGTGTCTGCTGTTCCAGAGCCAAAGCAGGAGAAAGTGTCTGCTGTTCCAGAGCAGGAGGAAGTGTCTGCTGTTCCAGTGCCCAAGCAAGTATCTGCTGTTTCAGAGCCAGAGCAAGTGTCTGCTGTTCCAGAGCCAAAGCAGGAGAAAGTGTCTGCTGTTCCAGAGCAGGAGGAAGTGTGTGCTGTTCCAAGCCGGAGCCAGTGTCTGCTGTTATTGAATTGGAGCAAGTGTCTGCTGTTCGCGTGGCTAGCTCTTTGTTACAAGAGAGCTACCCACCCTAAAGTACACCATGCGCTCGTAGCTAGTTCTCCCTTTGGGCGGCAAACCGTCTCTCGCGATCCCACGTTTTCTTCCCTCATCGAGCCTCGACAGAAGAAGCGCGTGGGTGTTGAAGGTGTGCCTCCTCTAAAAGTGTCCGCCGTCCGGTTGAAACAGTATGCTATTTTTATTTACCTGCCACGGTGGCCGGTAGGTGAAGTGAGTTTACTCGCCACAACACAAAACCACCCACATTTGGCTGGTGGTGGGTGCTAATTTCCATCCCTGTTCCAGAGCCGGAGCAAGTGTCCGCTGTTCCAGAGCCAGTGTCTGCTGTTACATTAGCCAGTGTCTGCTGTTACAGGAGCCAGTGTCTGCTGTTCCAGAGCCGGAGCCAGTGTCTGCTGTTGCAATGTAAGTTCTCATTGAAATCAATTTTGAAAGGGTTTCTTCTCCCCCAAAAAATATTTGCATTAATTGAACTTCTGTGCTCCACTGAAAGTTTTTTTTTTTTACCAAAAACTCTACTAGTTACCAAAACTTTTCATAATTTAAGTATTAAAATCAAACAGCATTTCTTGACAAAATGACAATTCTTGCTTTTTCCAAACTTTTCACCACAAGTGTATTTGCGCCATTTTATTGAGGCGAATGATAAAGATTCATGTTGATTACATCCTATGAGTGCAGTACAAAGACAAAGGTTCCAAAATGTGTCAATTCAGTGAAAGCCAGAAAGGGTGATCAGGAAAAAATGAGGTAAGTCACCTTTATTTTTGTAGCATTTATACAATACTGGTTTTTCAAAGCTGCTTTCTATTGGCCAAGAGGAAAATGATTCAGTGATACAAACTTTTCTCCAAAGAAAATGGTGTAATATTACAACTCATTAGTTCAGTGTTGACTTAATCACATCATTGTAAAGACCATAATTTGTAAAAACAGTGATGTTATCTCCTAGTTCTGTTCAGTTCTTATACAATTTAATTAATATACCACAAATATTTAAGAGTCAAGGGATAAAACAAAGAATATAAATGATAAATACTTAATGGGACATGTATTAAAGGCAGGTCAGATAACTGACAATTAATCATGCTTTGGCACATTTCCCTGTTGTAATATTTTTATTGTTTGGTTTCATTCAGGTATGTGATGTTGATGAAGCCTGGGCACACGCATCAGTTGGGCTGCTGACTGTCATGGATGAAGAATCTCTTTCTCTCAAATAAGCTATACCTTTGCCCAGTGTCTACTGCAATTATTCTGGATCGAGGTATCATAATGGATAACTTGCAGAACCTGCCTCAGGCCATTTGCGTCTTGTTTGGGCTGTCTTATGCTTTGAATTTGGACTACCCAAAAGACATGAAAAACACTCTTAATTTAATTCAAAAAGTGATGCTTGGTTTGGGACAGAGCAAACTCCCACCAAAACTACAATCTCTAAAAAATCTCCTGATGAGTTAGAATGTAATCGTAATCAAATGAGTGATGTTTGGCATTTGATTTGTTTATGAAAGTGGAAATAGATTAATTGATAGAAAACTAAGGCACTTTTTTAAATTGTCAGCCCATTTATAAGCAAGTTAAGCAAGCTTTATAAACAAGTGAAGTAAGGTTTATAAGCAAGTTTAGAGGCTGCCAGTGTATTACTTTTTAAAGTGCATGTGTGTCAGAGACATTTCTTTTTCATTTTAGCCACTTTGTGCACTTGTTATATTTAGCCACTTTGTGCACTTCTTAAGTTATTGGAGTAAAGCTTACTTGTTATTTTTAAGGCAATCAGTTTGCATGGTTTTAACAAGTAAACTGAATTGCTTTTGAAGTAAAGTCAGTAATTCCAAGTTGTATGCAGAAAACATCAGAGTTAACACAACTAGCATAAAATAGTAGTTAGGAATAATCACAAAGTATATTTTACTTGAAATTATTGAGTTGTTAAAATAGTAATTCTGAGTAGTCTATACTAAGAAAAGTACATCTAAAGTAAAGTATCAAGGATACTATACAAATTTGTTTTAAGTTACTACAACTCTATTGTAAGTGTACAATACTAGACAGACACTTGTTAGTACTACAGACTATTCCTGTTTCACTTTACTTGTTTTTTTTTTTTCAAGGCAATCGGTTTGCATGCTTATGTTAAGTACGGTTTACAAATTGGATTTTACAGTGAATGCAGCTCAATTCGAAAACACGAAATCACTGACAATTCATATTGCCTTATCTATAAGCTAAGGATTCAAGCTCTGTTTTGGTTGTGCTTTAATATGTACACTGTAAAACAAACAAAAATAGTAGAAAAACTGATTAGGCACGGGCAATTTTCTGCCAGGACAGTAGATGTTCAGTTTACATACATTTCCTTCAATCCTAAAACACAGCACATTCCAATGCATAATTCAAAATACATGTAAAACCCTTGTGTCCTGTTCTTACAGACTTTTCTTATTGTATCCCAAGATACCTACACTTAAAGGTAAGTTCCATGTGTAAAGCTGATGTAGTGCACGGTTGCTCCTCTAAACCACATTATGCTATGATTATTCACCAAGAAATTAATAGTTCAATGTTGAGCCCTCCTCAGCCCTCCAGCGGTGGGAGATCATCTCTTGGAGCAGGGCATCTCAGCTCACCGGACTATTTTTGAAGGTGCATTGTGCCAGTGTCTTTTGTAGAAAAGTGCTCCCATTCCCACAACCATGATGCAGGCGAATGCCAGGATGCCCACAGCTACGCCGAGACCCACCGAGGAGTCCACTGGTTTTTTCGTGCTGAATGACACATCTAAGATGAAAAGACATGAGGTAAGATTGACAAAGCTAAAAGCAAAAAGTTGTTATACTCTGAAAAAAATACTGGGTTGTTTCAACCCAACTTTGGGTCAAATATGGACAAATAATTACATTTATAACCTAATGTTTGGGTTTGGAACTACAACCTGTAGCATTTTTAGTGGAACATCGAAAGTTTAGAGTTTATTTTTAAAGAAATCACTACTTTTGTTCAGCAATTCAGGGCCTTTATAAATGTTATAAAATATTTCTATTTCAAATTAATGGTGTTTTTTTTATTTCTATTCATCAAAGAAGCCAGTTACCACATAAAAATTAAGCAGCACAACTGTTTCAACATTGATACTAATATGTGTTTGTTAAACACCATTAGAATTAAATACATTTCATATTAAAACATTTAAAAATATAATAAAATAGAACAATAACACAACATTACCATATTTTTGATCAAATAAGTTAGATTTATAGAGACTTATTTTAAAAACCATACTGACTAAGGGACATTTGAAAATTATTTAAGGGAGCATTTTGAATTTATATTCAAAATATATAATCTTAGTATTATTATTATTGTAAATTCATTTATTCATAACAGTGTTTCTATGGCCAAATAAAAAAAAAAAAAACTGTGATAGACAGCAGTGGTTACTGTACATTCATCAATATAAAGATCTGCCACACAAGTTTCTTTTTTTTATCTGGTTCATTCACATGATTTATCTGAACAAATTGATTTACTAAAACTCCCCAACACTGGACAAATATTACATTACATATCAAACAGTTAATGCTCACCTTCTTCTTTTGTTGCCATCACTGAAATGAAATAAACAGAATGGAATCAATTTCTCAGAAAGCAATGTAGACAACTTAAAACTCATAGTGTTACATTAATGATTCATTTTGTTTTCAAAGGGACTTGCCGTTTCTCTGCACGTATGATGATGGCTGGTGACGTGATGGTAGTGCTCTCTGAGACTCCATTTGAAGGACTGATGGGAGCAACGTCTCTCCTTTTTCGTTTGCGACATTGCTGTGGAAAGAGCCATAGATCCCGGTAAGTCCAAAAAGAGTCCCGTCCAATACTTGTCTGGGTAGGTGAACTGTGTGTGTGTATGTGTGTTCAAATGCCCTCACAAAAAAAGCAAAGCTTGGCAAAACCACTGTATAGTGACACTAACATATGATACAGCATAATGCAAACAATATGATCCAGACCAAGCCAGTAGGTGCTTCTTTTCTGGTTAGACTTAATTTCTAAAATGCTCATTTAATGGGACACTTCACCTCTGTAAAGATGAATGTGTATTTAAAATGGGTCATTTATGAAGAAGAAATGTGAATTATTTTTGAATTTGGAGCTTTCTAGACTGAGAAAAGCCAGAAAATGTATTGAAAGACAAAATGGATGAAAGACAACAACTCCCAGAATGCACTTGCTTCGCTGCCCTATTAGGCCACGCTTACCGGTAACAGAGCGCAGTAGTTAAACAACAAGTCTAGGCTACTAGTGAGTCTCCGTGATGAGTCTGTCCGAAAATGTGTTTCAAAATCGCCTAAAATGTCCAGGATTAAGCTTTTGCGTTCAACAGTCGCCATTCATCATGTTTACTGTGGCGAGCGGACGGAGAGGCCGCGTATCTCCCACGGAGGAGCGGGAATTTTCTTAGCAATGTTAAAACGCATAACATTGCTAAGAACATTGCTAAGATTTTTTCCAGACAAAAAAAAATGCATAAATCTCTCGTCTCAGGGGTATATGAGAGCATGGTAATTCAAAAATACAACATGTTTTCTACTAATACAAGCTTAATGCTATATCCTGAAGTATCCCTTAATTTAAGAAGAAGTGATGTAAATGGGGAGTTTATGTTGTATGTGTGTATGGGTTTACCCTAAATGCAGCGCAGGTTGATATTTCACACAGTCTTGTGATGCAGTGTAGATAGTACGTCGACACTGTCTGGTTCTGCTGCTCTGTGAAGCGGAAGGCAGGGAACGAGAACCGAGCAAGCTGCATCTCCCCGTTCACCAGCATTTTAGTCAGACGATCCATTTCACAACTAATCAGACAAATCATTAATCTAATTATTCTGTCTCAGGCCCTCCAAACACTTGCAGACAGATTTTATCATTACAAACATGGCTTTTGTACATGGTGCAATGGTGTTGTTTTGGACATGTACTCTGACTGTACTATGTACACACACAATGATATATGACTAGTAATTGTCCAGTACTTGGGATGCACTGATATGAAATAATTTTTAAGAGCCTGATTCCAAAAACAAAAGTACAACTGGTATTTAACACAATCACTGTACCATATACTGCCACAATACATGTTCAAGGGTTAACACACATTAATATGCTGATTTCACACGGCCGCCATTTTGAAATCGAAAGCGAGGCTCCAGTGGGAAGAACCCGGGAGTAAAGATAAACAACAATGCCTTGGCTACCTGAAGCTGCTGCCGCGATTTTACACTTTTGGGTGTTAATATCCAATATAGGATATGTATATAGTTTGTTCCTGATTCTTTTTTTAACTTTCTGAATTATATATGTGTGTGTATATATATATATATATATATATATATATATATATTATTTATAAATTAATTTCACTGTATATATATATATGGAAGTGTATTGCGTTCACTTGAGGAAAACAAAATGTACTTTCTGAATTAACAAGTTAAATTTCTCAGAATTACGAGATAACTTTTCATGAAAAAAAGTTTTTGCTCGGTTTTTCTGAATTAACTAGTTAATTATCTCAGAATTATGAGATATATTTTTCTTGAAAAACTTTTTTTTACTCTGTTTTTTTTTATGAATGAATTAGTTACTACAGTAACTACAGTAATTTTTGAGATAATCAAGTCATTAATTCAGAAAAACAGCAAAAACATTTTTCCGTGAAAAATTATAATTAACTTGTTAATTCAGAAAAACAGAGTCGATTTTTTTTCTTCAAGTGAATGCAATACACTTCCGTAAAAGTATGAGAGATGTACATTATTAGAATAACTCTACATTACACACAACAATACCCCAATGCATTCGCGACTCTCCTGTGATTCTCCTGGTTTACTTTCCACCGGAGCCTCGCTTTCGATTTCTAAATAACGGCTGCGTGAAATCAGCGTATACCGAATTATCCAACCCCGATCTCACGACCAAGTCATACGAATTCAACGAATGATTAAAAAGTGGCTAATTCGTAACAATTCATACGACCTCACTCGTACCAATTAGTACGATTTGGCTAAAATGTACATATTTTACGAATTCACCAATTCAGTATGAATTTGTTCGAATGACCTACCCCTTACCCTGCCCATAAACCTACCAATCACGTGAGTTTAGACAAATCATACAAATTCGTACGAAGTGAGGTTGTACGAATTAGACACTTTTAATCATTCGTCGAATTCGTTCGAATTGGTCGTGAGATAGTGTTGAATTATCCTGCATTATGATGTTTGTAGTTTGGGTTACATTTTGCATTGGATATTTTTGATGGGTCAGTCAATACTTTTTTTGCACTTCAATTTTGATAATTCATATTGCCTTATCTATAGGCTATGGGTACAGCATTATTATTTTAGTTTGCACATAAAAAACAATATATCAAAAATATATAAATTATCTATATAATAATAATAAAAATACTAGTTTTATGATTAAACTTTACAGCACGAAGAGGTTGAAGAAGTTTTTGGTGGTGGGTGCAATGGAAGTGGAGGCAAAGCATCTGTCCAGCAGCAAAAAGTACCTGTGAAGGACATAATAATGGTCAACTTCAACAAAAGATTGCTTGATTTACTGCCAGGATGATCTCAATGAAACATGTCTTACTGGGAGGTCAAGTTGGTGGCCTCCACTTGCACAAACACATTTGTCCTCAGCTCAATACCAATGGGAGGCATGTGGAGAGGCTGGGTGTAGTTTACATCCTGAGAAATGAAACGAAAATAAATTCAGATAAATAAATATTTGATATTAGCCTTTGTTTCTAGCTGATCTAATCTTTTGATGCATGAAGGTCCAGTTTAAGGACTGACGTACACTGAAGAGTCTAAGCCTCATAGTGCTGATGAAACTGCCATTGTTGTCTTTGACTGCAATCGAGGAGGACGCCCTTTGAGAAGACAGAACAAGGTTAAAGTTTACTTGAAACAGCTTACAGTTACTCAACAGACTAGACATGTGTATATGTGTCATAGTGTTTCTCTATTGTGAATTTGATATTTTCTCCCTGTCCCTTGATGGCAACAACATGGATGGATTGGATTTTGTGTTGCTAGAATGATATTACACCAAGACGCTTATTCCCAGTGAGTTTTGTTCTTTTATCCCAGGTAAACAGATCTTGCACTTGGTTTGCAATAGTGTGAGAGAAAATGATTGCTTACACATCCACTTGAGTGTTGTTGATCAAGTACTCGAGAGGATAGGAGCACGAGTAGTAGTACTTCAGCTCGGCATTATACGTCACGGTGCCTGTTGTGATGTCCCTTGACTTTACAACTCCACTGACGTTGACCGTCTCAATGTTGGAGAAATCTGAGAACACGCCTGTCCCAGCATTCTGATACGTCTGTGGAGAAAAGTTAGAAATGAATCTATCTATCTGTCCGTCCGTCTGTCGTCTAGCTAATCATCAGTACTTTTCGTATATCTTTCTAACCATCTATCTTTCTGTCTATCTGTCTGTCTGTCCGTCTATCTTTCTTTCTGTCTGTCTATCTATCTTTCTGTCTGTCTGTCTATCTATCCCTCCATCCATCCGTCCATCAGTATTTTTCATATATCTTTCTAACCATCTATCTTTCTGTTTAGCTCTCTGTCTGTGTCTGTCCGTCTGTCCATCCATCTATCCATTCGTCCATCCGTCGTCTAGCTACTCATCAGTACTTTTTGTAAATCTTTCTAACATCTATCTATCTGTCTGTCTGTCTGTCTGTCTGTCTGTCTGTCTGTGTCCGTCCGTTTGAGTAACTGCACAACTGACAGATGACATGATATCACATATCAGTGTTATTGATTTATAAATCACATATCTGTTATTGCGTCATTCTGAAAACACTGCACTGATGTTCTGAACCCCAATCGCATTCTTCAAGGTATAAGTACATACTTACAACATGTTTTCTGCAAAATGTGGATTCTGCAAAATGTATAAAAGTTGCAGAATCCATTCTGAAACTTAAAAATCTAAAAGTTGCAGAATGGACTCATTTGGAAACTTCGAAATTGGCAGAGATAGACAGGCAATGCAAAACAAAATCTTACAAGTTATTGCTTAGCTTCAACAACACTAGTCTGTTTTTTGGTCTCGAGTCTTGGTCTTCAACTTGGTCTAGAGTCTTTAATTCTAGACTTGGTCTGTCTTGGTCTTGGTCTTGTCTTGGTCTCGATACCCTCTGGTCTTGGTAGTGTCTTGGTCTCGTTTTCCAGGCGGTCTTGACTACAATCTTTCTGTCTATCTATCTTTCTGTCTATATTTCTGTCTGTCTGTCTGTCTCTCTCTCTCTCTCTCTCTCTCTCTCTCTCTCTCTCATCTATCTATCATATATATATATATATATATGTCTGTCTGTCTGTCTGTCCATCCGTCCATCTGCCTTTTTTAGATTTTTTGAAATGTACCAGCAATTTCTGAGTGTAAATTGTCTCTAAATCAAAAATAAAAAATCCCCAGTGTATTACTCACGATAAAATTGCTGCCACAGGCATTGGTTGAGTTAAGCGGGAATCTGAATCGGGCCACTGGAGGTGAGACGGTAGTGTCGACGGTCCCCATGCAGTCTGGGTTATTTATGACATTGTTGAGGATCAAATCTGATTCATTGTAGCCAGTGTATTGAACAGGACAGAATATGATAGCCAGATTGATGTATTCCGTTCCACATTCCACCGAGATGTCTGTGTACTCTATCGTGACAATAACGACCGGATCAGTTGTAGAATAACTGACATAAAGTCTTACTTGAGGCACACACAAAAACATTTAAATCGAATAAACAATTTTTGTTCATCAGAATTTCAACCTTCTGTGTGATTCATCAAAATTATAAATCAAAACTATACCTGGATGTCTGTAATCCGCTCCACATTCGCTCTGTGTTAACTGAAAGCTTTTGTCCAACTTTGTAGCTAGGAGGACGAGGAAAAGTTGAGGAGAATATAATTCCTGTTGTTTCCTGAATGTGAACCTGTTCATGGAAGAAAATAACACCGTATTCAAAATCAGTTAGTCACCATTGGTACATCCAAGAGCTCAGCGCATTTCCCACAGTTACATGTCCTGGGACACGTACGCACCTTGTATCATGTTTGCGGTTGGCTTTGGTATCCTCTGCCTGTGGGATCTTCTGGCGAATTGAAAGTCGTTTTATAGAGCACTTTCTTTTGTGGGATGGGATTGGATGAAATAAGGTCAGAGAAGTTTGGTGTGTCCACTGTTCAGGACCAGCCCTTTTGTAAATAAAGTCCCAGAGTCAACTGCCTGAGGGGACTTGCTGAAACTCTACACATGGTGGGCCTTCAAAGACATGCAGTTGACAATGGCCTGGTTTCTATGTCTACTTCACTTAAACATGGATATCCTTGGCATGTTAATATAAGACCTCATGGAGTAAATGTCTTGCCCCAGGGAGTGGAGACAATACGGTGATGGCTCTTTTGACACTACGAAATGTCAGGTATCTTTTATATCGATCCAAAGGTAATCCTAGAAACACAATAAATAAGGATTATAATGCAAACTCTCGTGATTTAGCAATGTAAGTCTAAGCATGTGACTCTTTTAATGGAAAAAAAAGAATATGGACAGACTGCTGAGTTATTTGTTGTTGTTTGTTTACTTCTGTTATTCGTGGATTATCTGTTTCCATGGTAACATTGTTTTCTTTGGACAAGGGTTTCCGAGATATGACCGTTTTAGGCATTGTTATTTGATTTCGGCGAAATGTTAAAGGAAACTGTACTCTTGACATATCCATTGAAATATTGAATATTATATTACAGTTTTTCTCAGTTGCTTTGTTGCATTTCTCAGATCAGAACTACCTGTTCAATCTTCACATCATTGTGTCACTTGTGAACATCAAAAAAGCAGTTTCTCATTTCTTTGAACAAGTTCATAACAAAGATATAGCCTATGACAATTTTTGTTGCTATTATTTATTAAGAAATCGATTAATGTATAATAATAAAATCTATATATCTTTCTATCCGTCCGTCCGTCCGTCCATCCGTCTATCTATCTATCTATCTATCTATCTATCTATCTATCTATCTATCTATCTATCTATCTATCTATCTATCTATCTATCTATCTATCTATCTATCTATCTATCTATCTATCTATCTATCTATCTATACTTACAGAACATATCTGTCTGTCTGTTTGTCTCTCTCTATCTATCATCTATCTTCATCTGTCTGTCTGTACTTACAATATTATGCATATTTTAATGCTTTTTTTATGCTGGTACACCTTGACAAAACTGTTGCAACAACTGTTTACTCAAATTAATTCTGCCCATGTTTCATAAAGTAAGCCCACTGGGCATTATTGGATAAACAATTAAATAGATAAGAAATCAGACAACATAATTGCAAGGGTGAGGACAACATTCATTAAGCATCTCAGTGCACTCCAGGGCTTTGTTTTGACAGTGATATCTCAATTTAGTCCTAAATCACTTTGTTTAGTTGATCCAATGTTTGACAAAATACAAATAATACCATCAAGCTTCACAAAATACAACATGTTACCAATTAATGCTTATTAGTCTCTTCACACTTTTACACCAACTATTCTTATTCCACCAACAGTACCACCTGCTTTACTTCAAGCCTGTCATTCCTTACTTGTCCGAGTAGACTAAATCTGTTATCACATATATCAACAGGTCCAAAAGAAAAACAGCCACTGCGTGTAAACACTGTTAAGTGGTGTGGGAAGGTCAGTGGATTATTCTGTAATGAGAGGGCTCTGCTATAAGCTGCAAACTAAGCACTTTGTTTCAGCACTTTTCTTTTCTTTCTCTGTGGAATGAGCCATAGATCCAGATAAATCTGCGGAGAATCACATGGGTTTAATAAAGCTTATCCCTGCCCGTATCAGATGCCAGAAGTGTGAGATCTTCTTCAAAACACATTTCCTATTGGCATCCACTTGTGAATATGATGCTAGATCTGGTAACTTTCACTGCTAGTGTCAAATCATAGGTTAAATTACAATATAAATATTAGATCATAATTCTCATTTACTGCCATAGGGCCACAGGGCCTTTGTTTTGAAATATTGGAAACGTTTTATTGGCAAAATTTAAATTTGTAGCCTCCTTTATAATATACAATAGGCATATAATTTATTTTTGCAATAAATACAATACACTACTGCTGCAAAAATGTGGTGTGAGTAAGACTTTTTTTTATTAATGCTTTTATTCAGCAAGAATGCATTAAATTGATCAAAAGTGACAGTAAAGACATAATGTTACAAAAGATTTCTATTACAAATAAAGGCTGTTGCAGAAATAGATGTATCATGGTTTCCATAGTATCAAAATTGATAATACAAAATGTTTCTTGAGCACCAAATCAGCACATTAGAATGATTTCCGAATGATGTGACGCTGAAGACTGAAGTTTATGTATAAAATATAATTTTTATACTTATACACAATTTTATATTTTGTAATAACATTTATCAAAAATGTGATAGATTCATAATTATTTAATAATATCATTGTGCTCTTAGGTTACTTAAATCAAAAGAGCTAATCCTTATTCTATCCATACTGACGCTCGACCCTTTAAGGCAGATGAGGATATTCATGTCAGGAACAAAAGTGGATTTTTATTTAAGAAGGGCTTCCTTGTATATCACTATGGAAACCAGCATTGACACAAATACAATAATAGGCTTATATAAAGCACATTGGTGGTATTATGGTACAGTGATGATTTCATACGGAAATATCATTACTTTTATATATATATAAATTATATATATAAATGATGGTACCTGAATGATCACCATGGTATTGGTAAAATATGTCAAAAATATTTATATTGTTTGCTGACAGCTTTTGCCTTTACACTGCAGCTCAGGACAGGGGAATTATCGTCTAATGGATTGTTTGTTTTTTCATATCCAGATGATCCATGATGTCTCATTCCTGCCATTCTGTACCTTTGATTTCTTCACAATTAATTGGGCCATTCATTCATTATGCCAAAATCCCATTCATATTTTCCAGTCAAAGCTAATAAAACCGGACGTCTTCAAAAGTCTGAATATAGGCTCTTTGTTTACCTGGCGTCATGATGATTACACTCACACACATCTTTAAAAGCTTGCTTTCTCATTGTGAAGAGCTTTAAAAGCTTGCTTTCTTCAACATGACAGGACTAAATACAATAGAACTGATTAACTGATTGTGATCCCTGTCTGTTTTGTAATTATTACTGCAAAATCACCAAACTAAATATTCAAAGCACATCTGAATTTACTTTATTGTTTAAAAAAAACTATGAAAGAAAGACCTACAATGTAATACAAATGTGTCTTTGGGGGGATAATAACATGGGTTGTTACATTTAATTAAAGTATCTTGGACATAAATTCCATTCAAATATCTTTAATAAAAAAAGAATAACTAACACCGAAAATTAGAGTATGTGAAACTACCTGCTAAGACTCATTATTGTTCAGCGGGTATCACAAAGACATATGCATACTAATGAGTAAACACAAATACAATTAATTAAAACTAAAAATATCTTAAACAGTCTTCACATCCACCTCAATCACATAGCATAGTGATTTAGGTTGCTGTTCGAACTTAATTAAATTTGTTCCCTATGGTCTCTCTCTCAAACTAATTAGTCGTGCACTTGGAATCACTGGTGTCCCATGATCCTTTGTGCCGTCGTGATGAATGGACTCCTCACATTCCATCTTATAGCCTCTAATATTCTCACTGAACTAGAAATATGTGTTCGGCAGGTCTATTAGATACCTCAGCTTATGTTCTTCATGTAACTGATCTTAAACCCTGCAATAATGAAGCGAGGGACTGAGGTATTAACGTTAAGTTACACTGCACCAACGGATTCCGGATCAATTGACATTTCAAATTAAATACTTGTATAAAACCGTTCGCTGCTCTGTTGATAAGTTAATTTACAAGTGTAATTAAATAAAGTGTGTAAAAAAATGTAAAATTTCACCCAAAAATGAAGATTCTGTCTTGATTTTTTTAATATATATTTTACACGAGTGCATGAATGCAGACTATGAGCACTTGGACATTAAAGTGGATGTGCCCAGTTCATTTGTTATAAACACTGACCAGCTTGCGTACCAAGATTGTGGTTAAAGACACCAAAAAAATGATTTTGTCATTATTTATTCACCCACGAGTTGTTAAACCCTTATGAATTTCTTTCTTCTACTTAACAAAAATATATTGGTAACCAAACAGTTGATAGACTCCATTAACTTCTATTGGTTTGGTTACCAACAAAATGTCTGGTTTGGTTACCATTTTCTTCTAAATATCTTCTTTTGTGTTCAGCAGAAGAAAGAAATTGATGAAGGTTTGAAGCAATTTCAGGGTGATTAAATGATGACAGAATTTTCATTTTTGGGTGAACTATCCCTTTAAAACTGCTGCTTTGCTATGGCACACTCTTAACAATGCTGGGTTATTTTAACCCAAATTTGGGTTAAATATGGGCAAACTCTAGCCTGGCAAGTCAGACCTACATCAAGATGTAAGGTCTGGTATCTCACAATTGGAATACCTCAATCCAAAGGGCGGGATAAAAGGTTGTCTTTCAATATCCCTCTGCCACAACCATAGGATAGCGCCACAACCAACCAGAGCAACGAACGGCTGTGGCTGAGTGAGTCCCTTGCGTTTTCCCACTAGCGGAGCTAGTTCATATATTAAACTTGTGCCGTATACGGTCGTCCAAACTCCGAACACATCTTCATTTTTTTTAAGAATGTCTTAAGTGACGTTCTCTTAACTCCAAGTCCTCCAGAATCGTGGCCAAAGCCAAATCGAAAGACCGCTGTTCGCTTTCAAGTAGCAGGGAAATCACCTATGGAAATCACGGCACAGAACCTTCACAACTCTACCGTCATTGTGTTAAGCCCGCCCACCAACTCTATACACGATGTGACTGGGCTGACCAGAGTTTGGTTTTTCCACTTCGAGTTGCTAGACCACACTGGCGGCAAAATAATTTTTGCTGCCGCTAGGGTGCATCTAGATTTCTAGGCTAGGCAAACACAAATGTTGGTTAATTTTAATCTTTCACTTTTTAACTATATTTTTATTGCATTTTTAACCCAACATTTGTTTTTTTTCCATATTTGACCCAAATTTGAGTTGAAACGACCCATCATTTTTTAGAGTGATCAGAATGAAAGAGAAATCTGATCGTAAAAGTGGACAGTTTTAAATATAGTGCCACTTGCATCAACGATGAGAAAGTAGTTGTGTTGGATAAGATATTGTGGTCAAAACAATGACACAATTATTCATTGGACCTAAAATTTGGCTTGTTGGTTGTTGCTTAGGAGGAAATCTTTTTAGATTTATACTGATACCTAGTGTTGTGGATGCAGATTTACACAAAATCAAATGTTTTCACTATCAATACTATTGTAGTTACCAATTCCATTGTAAATGCATTAACAAAATTGTCCAATACAAGAGGCGTTACCAAGATGAAGTCAGTAGTAGCCTATTCAGCTGGTCATGTGATCTCATCATGGCAACCCCTAAATTAGTTTGAGATACCTATGCAACTGAAATCTCATGTGTATACATGATTTTGCCAAAATTACTTTTTTCTGTGTAATGAGGGGAAAAATGACTGAGTGCACCTTTTAAGTGCGTTCCTGTTTATTTGTGTGTGAGAATCATTTCAAATTCCGCCTCTAATGATTTAGGATTGTGTGATTGTGTGTAAAGTTACAGGAATCAGAATCGCTGTATTGATGCTTTGTAACCCAAAATAGGGAACTGCGTGTAGCTAAAGGCTGTGTATTAAGATATTATTTCCCTGTATGGCATGATTGTGTAAAACCGAAAGGCTCCGCACACAGGTATTGTTGTATTGTTTAGCTGACTGAACAGCCGTGTGTATGTTTAGCTGAATGCTGGGTTGTGTGTTCCTGACAGAGGTGTTGGTGGCGTCCGTTTCCCCCTCAGCAGTGACAGAGACAGAATGAAGAAACACATGCTCATAACGCCAAGGATTGCGATGGCAGAAATCAAGGCACTCGTCACTGAATTCATTTTGAATGCAGGTCCGTTCAACTGTGCTGAAACACACACAAACACACACACACACAGTGTTAGGAAGACTTCAAACAAAATGAAGCCCACCGTTCAAATACTTATCCTGCACTCTCTTTCAATCCTCTTGTTCATTTCTTGATAACACCACCTGCTTCTACACTCTATTAACTTCTCACTGTTGGAAACCCTCCAACTCATCGTTATTTCGGTCATGGTTTTAAGCTGTGACATCCTTTGAGCAAAAAAACATTCCTCTATATTTTCAGGAGGGAGTAAGCATGCTTTTATCCTCCATCAGAAATGCTACACCTCTGAGATAGAAGGATTTAGCCTCCTTTAAAAAGAGCTAAAGTGGAGGTAAAAGGAAGCCTTACCTAGCTGGGAATTATTGGTGGGAGTTTCATCTGTGGACAGAGGAAAATTGTTTTAGTGAGAAGGCACATTTATTCCCCAAAGACTAATTCAAAGTGCTGAATAATGCCTCAACGTTTCAACCCAAATTTGGGTCAAATATTGACAAACCCAAATGTTTGGGTAAAAATGCTATTAAAAAAATTTACAATTGAAAGTTGAAGTTGGGGTAAAATTTGAAAGTACATTTGTAACCCAACATTTGAGTTTGAACTTATTTGAGCCAATTTTGGGTTTAAACAACCCAGCATTGTTTAGAGTGTATACGTAACAGGATCACTTTGAGAGTTGAGATACAATAACTTACAGTGTACTCAGTTTACTTTTTAGAAGTTTCTCTGGGAATCATACCTGTGAGATACTAAAACACTACATTATAGTTCATATCGTACCACTTCTGGTGATGATGGGTCCAGCGGTCATGACTGCGTTGTCAGAGGCCACACCGGTTCTTTCCGAAGTGTCCCTTTTCTTCCTCTTACCGCATATCTGTCAGGATAGTAAAAAATAAACACCGTTCCAGCTTGAAGTTTCTTTGCTTTTATTTGAAACAAAATTATATTAAATAAAGGTAATTAAGCCTATTATTAATAAACAATTAACTTAATGTTTTCCTTTCAAATCCTAATTACTTTAACTGAGGTGTTTTTGTAATTCCCTTTATTCTCACTGGTAACTCTCATTATATTCTCATCATACATTAAAGCCAGTGAAACCAAAACTGCATGACGCATATATAATTACCAGTTTAAATTTATTTTCACATAAAAAAATGTAGTTTGTTTGTGTTTTCTATATTTACTTCTGAAGGATCTCATGACACATGTAAGACTGGAGTAGTGGCTGCTGAAAATTCTGCTTTGCCATAACAGGAATACATTACAGTTAAAAAAAGATAAAAATTGAAAAAGCATTTTTTAATTTCAACTATATGTCACAATTTTGCTGTGTAACTAATTTTTTGACAGCCTTGATGAGCATAAGAAACTAAAATAAATAAATAAGTAATTTAAAAAATAATGAAAATATTGTCACAATTTGAAACACAATTTTTTTTTCAAACATTTTCAAAGTAATTTTCTTTGATTAATTTCTTAAGGTTTTAGGGTGAAGAAAGACCCAGATATGTTGGCACGTTTCACCTAAAGCAGCCATACTTACAGGCAAGAGCAGGGGGCAGTCGTCAGAGCGACACAGCTTGGTGACGCAGTGCAGAAACACAGTGGACATTTTCTGGTTCTTGTGCTTGACAAAGCGGAACACCTCAAAGGAGAAGCGGCCCATCTGGCTCTTCCCGTTCTCAAACACTGTTGTCTGCGGGTCCTTATCGCATCTGCAGGACCAGAGACAAGATACACTTAGCATTCAGCTTCAGTTCTGCTCATATACACCCACATATCTGAAGAAAACATGGAATTACCCAAAGAAAAGGTCATATCGGAGTTCATCATTAGGATTCCCAGAGGGGGTCGTGTAACAGTAGTCCATCAGAACGTTCCACCTGTGGAGAGTGACATGCGTGAATCAGTCACTAAAACATGGATGCTTGAATAGGTAACCGCCCTATACGACCAAACCACTGTTGTTTCATATAGAAGTAATTTGTCTTATCTGTACTCGGGACCCATAATAATCTTTCCCATTCATTTTAGTGGCGCCCTTCCCTGGCCCTAAACAAGGCCGGCATTGAGTCACTCAGCATTCTTCCTTTAATTGCGTAAACTCAGTTCTGGATCTATCTGATCTCATTTAGGGAAGTGCTCTAACAATGCAGTGAAAGTCCAAAGACCATGTGTCTGTCTCAATTTACATTTGACCTCCATCAGATTGTTCATTATGCAGTATCTATCTACAATATGTTTTAGTATGTTGGGCCTCTTTGCAAGATAGTCTTCCACGTTTAACTGTAGTTTACCTCCTGTCTAGGTTGGTTGCTTTTACGGCGGCGAACACTCGTGTCTTCAAAGTAAGTCCAGACATTGGGATGGCAAGATGCTGGATGTATGTGGAGTCCTTAAACATTGAACACCACAGGTTAGAATCCCACACATGTTTGCTGAAAAATGACTAAATGATTTGCTCCAAAAACATAGAAATAAGAAAAATACAGAAATAAAACAAAACATACCACAAACATGTATTATATATATATATATATATATATATATATATATATATATATATATATATATATATATATATGAAATGGCTCAATTTAGTTTTTTTGTTATATTTCGCTCATTTCTATAGTAGAGACTTGCGAAATTTTTCGTAAACGCTTTATAGGAATACATAAATAATTAGGTATGTATATTTATATTTAATGTATATTTAAGAAAAAATATTATTTATATATAAAATATTGATATATAATGTAAAATATATATAAATCTATATACAGTATATACATGAAAATATTTCTTAAATATATACAAGCATGTGTGTATATATATAAAATAATTATACACAGTGCACCCACATATATTATGTAAACACAAACACACATTTATTTTGGATGTGATTAATCCCGATTATTCATTTGACAGCCCAGGTTATATATATATATATATATATATATATATATATACATATATATACATATATATATATATATATACATATATATATATATATATATATATATATATATACATATATATATATATATATATATATATATATATATATATATATATATATATATATATATATATATATATATATATATATATATATATATATATATATATATATATACATATAATACAATGCTGGGTTGTTTGAACCCAAATTTGGGTAAAATATGGACAAACCCAAATGACTTTAAAAAATGTCATTTCACATTTTAACCCAACTTAAAACGTTCACTTTCAACTGTACATTACTTTATTGCATTTTTAACCCAATATGTCCATATTTTACCCAAATTTGGGTTCAAACAACCCAGCATTTTTTAGAGTGTGATATATATGCACATGTGTATATGTATGCATATGTATGCATGAGTGTTATATATATATATATATATAGCTATATACAAAAAAATAATGTTATTAATATTATATTATTTAAGAAATACATTATTAATCATTATTATTATAACCATTTAAGAAAAAACGTATGAAGTCTACTATAGAAATGAGAGAAATATAGCAACAAAAAAAAATTAATAAATAAATTGAGCCACATCAGACATGGACTGGTCACATTCCATTATTTCAATAATTATCAAAAACAGAATAACAATACTTAGTTAAGGTAGTGAGCACAGTGCAAAAGACATAGATAGATCTCTATACACGGCTTAATTAAAAATGATACTACATGTACTCACATTGTATAGAAGTAAATTCAACGTGCTCACAAAAGTGCCATTGCTGTCCTTCACTGATATCGCTGCAGCTGACCTTCGAACAAAAGAATCTATTAAAACACAATAAATATAGTTTGCAGGCCAATTAAGTCTGAAAGGAAAACTTGTGTAATAGTTTTTCCTGATTTACTGTCTGATGTCCTTGCAATCAACCGTGCATTAGGTTGTTCAGCATATTCCGGTGCATTCTAATTTAATTATGCCTCACAATTCAGCCCATTAAATCTGAACAATAAGTGCTAAATATTTTACAACATGCAATTTGTTACCTTTTTATCTTCCCCAAAATATTGTGAATAATTTAGCATGCAGTTTTTTTATAACAAGGACAGAATAATGCATTGGTTTTGAAATATATCGTCATTCTATAGTGATGAAGCCGACTTACGAAGCAAGCTGTGTGTTGTTGACCAGGTATTCCAGTGGGTAACTACAACTGAACTTGTAAAGCAGTCCTGGTAGGTAGCTGATGACCGTTGGGGGATTCGGAGTGTCAATGTATCCGGCTATATTCCCAATCTGAACCAGGGAAAGATTCCCATATGCGTTGGGCCCCTGAGCTGTTGAGACCTACAGACACAGTGGCACTAAACTGTGATTGCTCTTCCTGAAACTAATGTACATTCACCTCCATAATCCTCAGCCTTTTCATCAATGCCGTCACCAAATCAAGGATAAATCCACCTCACCACAGATGTTCCTCATTTATAACTGTCATAGAGAGAATACTGTCTCTCCAAACACAAGCTGTTTTACTGTAACAAATGTGTTTTCCTAAAATGAGTGAACCTGAAAGGAAAGTTCTAGGTCCTTAAAGGGATATGCTAATGATTGTAGGTCAATTAAAATTGTGAAAACAGGTGGTTTCTTACCACCAGTGCGTTTCCGCAAGCCTCCAACGTGCTGAGACTGATGCTGAAAAGCACAACCGTTGGGAATGTGTTGTTGTTGATGAACCCTCGGCAGTGGGCATCACCGTGACGCCCGTTGAGTGCCAGGTCAGTGTCGGTGTAGCCAGAGAAAAGCACCGGGCAAAAATTAATCTTCAGCGTAATGGTTTGCACTCCACAATACACGCTGATGTCCCGCTCAGCTGTTGAGAGAGAATAAGATATAATTAATTACATGTCACTGATTAAAGCTCACAAAAAAAAACAGAAAGACCTCACTCACCGGGGAAGCGGCTGTGAAAGTTGGCATCGCAGTTGAACCCATTGAATTGCGCGCTCGCTATAAAAGTTTTACTTACAAGCAAAAGAATCACACACAAACGTTCCATTTCAGCGCCTGAGAAAGACAATGTATGAGCAATTTCTTTGGATTCATCAGAAGATGCTTCGTTTTCTGAAATCAGAGAAGAAATGCATGATTAGACTCTCTTCAAAAGGTAATTTGACGGCATTGTTCTGTAATTATGCTATTAAATGAGAAGACAACGGATCGAAAATGAGAAATCCGATCCTTTTGTTGGTGCTTCTGTTCAATTTGAAACCAATAATGAATGGAAATTGCTTTTGCACAAACTTTGGGAACAAATCAACTCACCTCAATTTATACATTCAAAAAGCTGCAAATCTATTCAAACAGATTCCCTTCCTGTAGGCATTTGTTAGTATGATGCTTTTACACAGAGTTCTGTGTGTTTCACCCTGACCGTGGTCCACTTTTGCCCTCCGTCTGCTTTAGCATCCCTCACTCCGTTTCGGAAGACTCACCCGTTTCCGTGGCAGCTGTAGAATCAGCGGTATTCCATCTGTTCTCGGCTGTGGCGCGAGACTGACTGGATTACCCAGCATCCCGGCAAAACAACTAGAAACACGGCCTTGCTCTGAGGGGACAAAAAAAAAATAAACATAAGAGATTCATTATTTGAACACGTCAACAGCAAAAGCGCTGTCTGGGGGAACATGGGAAAGTCCATCAAAAGTGAATGTGTTATACAAATCCTTTCACGGGCCCAGAAACATGAGCAGGTTTTGAAGTTTCCCACTCATATCCTTTCTGCTTGATCTTGCTCTGTCAGCGCTCACAAGTGGCCCCACGCCGCATGTGGCCTGTGAGGGGGGAATTATCTTTTCATCGGCTCCGGGACTGGGCTCATCGCTGACTGAGCTGGCCTTTCTGTGTGTCAGGACGGTCTGGGTTGGGACCAGGATTGTCTGGACGCTTTAGATGCTTTGTTTGGCCCAGGCTCAGTCAGCACTTCCCCAGCCGCCTCCCATGATGGCATCCCACCTGTCTGGCCGCGACCCCCGATTGCTACTCTTGGCCTTACGTCAATTGTTGGCGAATGTATATGAGAATCTATATCACAAAAATGTGGTCTTCTTTGAATAAACCCTCGTGTTTCCATTATCTGCACGATGATTGCCTGTTCTAACCCTTCCAAATTTATAGCAGACTAATATTTCATCAAATTAGCTGCCATTTATACATCATCATTTCCAAAATGCCTTTAATCTGCATGATTAATTGCCTTGGAAATGTCTCTACGGTCCATCATTGCAGCAAAAGGGGAAACTTGAATGATTTCATTGTCCGGTCTTACCTGATTAATCAAAGCTCAAGATGTTCGGGCTGCAGGCCAGCTCCAGCTGCAATACATCATCAGAAAAGTCGCTTGTCAATTTGTGCGGAACACAATCCAAAGGAGAAGAATTTCAAAACTATGCAATAGCATCCCAAACTGTTTAAATCCTAAATCCTCCTCCGGATCTCACAGAGACACGGATCGGATGAAGCTCTGAGCCCCTTCGGCTGGGACTCTGACGAAGTTCACCTCACGTCTTAGAATTTCTTCAGATGGAAGGGATTGTGGGTAAAATGGAGCTGTTGGTCTATAGCGGGGCAATTCAGTAGCCTATTTGTGATAAGTATCTCTATTTATGCGCTTCCAGCAAATGTCATTCTTTCATTTTTCACACTTGAATGTCTCTATATGGCAGGCTATAGTGCTGTTTATCAGTGTGGCACAATCTCATTCACCTTGGCAAGATATCAGGGCAGGCAACTGTAAGGATTTCCACATCATGTATTATTGCATTTACACTCTAGGATGGTATTTAAGACAATGGAAAATAATTTGGAAAAAACAACAACTTATCAAAACAAAATACAATTATCTATTTATTTATTCTTTGCCAAACGGCATCCTTGGATAATATAAGCCTTTTAAAACATTATAGGCTATATTTTCTTGAATGTTTGACAAGCTGTTCATTGCCCAATTAATGGGTCTAGAACAATTACAGGATGGTTTTATAGTTTACAGATGTGTTTTGGGACACAAATAGAATGATGAAATGGCCTATCAAAGCCACCGGCAGGAATTGTGTTTACGAACACGATTATATCGTATCGCAACACAAATGCTGTATCTATTTTTACTTGGCTGGCATTTGGTCTTGCTTCATTTTCTTGTATTTTTTATTTAATTTTTTTGATGGCTTTTTTCAGAGTGCAATGAATAATGTGGGTCATTAGGAGGAGGAAAGTTAGAAATGTAATATAAAACCAAAAACAACTGGAATGAGTGACAATGGCATATCTAACCTTTCTTGAGGTCTTTAGTGTAACCAACAGTAGTATTTGATCACCCTCTCTCAGAGTACTATCTGCATATCATTGTGTCATAAATCAGAGTTTAGTTTCTGAGGAAACGCATGAGCTCTTTCTTAGCAGGGTATAAGTAATTACTGTTTTTCTACTTGCCCTGTGAAATGCCATCAGTTGGATGGCAAGCAGGCGTCAGGCCCAGTGCATCAATCACTGCGGCCTGCATGGAATTAGGAACTATGAGCAATCTGTCTCTGTTTGATTGTCATGGCAGACAGGATACGTCTGGTCTAGTGAGAAGCAGAAAAAAACAAAACAGGAATTTTAAACAAGGGAATACACTTTTGGTGGCATGCAAACCACAAGTTGTGTTAATTGCCTCTGTCTCAGAGAAACGCATGTGACCGATGAAAACAAACTGAAACACCATGAAAACAGAAACTAAAAACGGACAAGACTGAGTGCGTGTGACACAAAGATTCGGTTTGGTTTGTTGCTTAATTGTGCCATGTTTCTTCATAACGGTTTTTAACTGGAGGCACAGTTGAAACTTGTTGAAATCTTACTGAAATGAATTAAGGCCATTGGCTGTTAATGTTGCAAATCAGCCTACATTCAAAAGACTAAAGGGATACTGCAAGTTTTTGGGGAAATAAGCTCATTTTACAATTCCCCCAGAGTTAAACAGTTTGGTTTTACCGTTTTGAATCCATTCAGCCGATTTTCTGATATGTAGAAGAATGCCATATTTTTCTGATATGTAGAAGAGTATCATCAGACAGTTTCTGGTCCCATTGACTTCCAAAGTCAATGGGACCAGAAGCTATCTGGTTACTGATATTCTTCTACGTATCAGAAAAGTCGGCTGAATCTACTGTGGAAGTCAGTGGGACCAAAAACTGTCTGGTTACCGATATTCTTCTAAATATGAGAAAATCGGCTGAATCTACTATGGAAGTCATCAATGGGACCAGAAAATGTCTGGTTACCGATATTCTTCCAAATATCAGAAAATCGTCTGAATCTACTATGGAAGTCAATGGGACCAGAAACTATCTGGTTACCGATATTCTTCTAAATATCAGAAAATCAGCTGAATCTACTATGGAAGTCATCAATGGGACAAGAAACTGTCTGGTTACCGATATTCTTCCAAATATCAGAAAGTCGGCTGAATCTACTATGGAAGTCAATGGGACCAGAAACTGTCTGGTTACCGATATTCTTCTAAATATCAGAAAATCGGCTGAATCTACTATGGAAGTCAGTGGGACCAGAAACTGTCTGGTTACTGATATTCTTCTAAATATGAGAAAATCGGCTGAATCTACTATGGAAGTCATCAATGGGACCAGAAAATGTCTGGTTACCGATATTCTTACAAATATCAGAAAATCGTCTGAATCTACTGGAAGTCAATGCGACCAGAAACTGTCTGGTTACCGATATTATTTTAAATATCAGAAATTCGTCTGAATCTACTATGGAATTCAATGGGACCAGAAACTGTCTGGTTACCAATATTCTTCCAAATATCAGAAAATCAGCTGAATCTACTATGGAAGTCAATGCGACCAGAAACTGTCTGGTTACCGATATTTTAAATATCAGAAATTCGTCTGAATCTACTATGGAATTCAATGGGACCAGAAACTGTCTGGTTACCGATATTCTTCCAAATATCACAAAATCGCTGAAATAGCTGAAATGTTCACCCTGCTTCTAATATGGAAACAAGTCAGCTGTGTGCAGACAGAGAGATGGAGTGTGAAAAAGAGAGAGGAAAGTCTTTCAGTGACAGGACTATGGCCTCTGTCAGGTACAGTGCAGATGAAAATGTATTTTCTCTTTCTGTAGATTGTATTGTCTGTCACAGCGGCCAACTTTGTTACCTCCTATTCTTGTCAGCAAAGAGAACATTGCTAAGCCTTCATCCAACACAGACACCGTTATATCTGCTGTTGAATGGGGTCATATAGCACATGCTATAATAAAAAAAAACATATCCATGTCGAGCATCTGACATACTGTATATATCACTTTCTCCTCACACCCTTCGAATGACCCATTTTATACACTAAAAATATGATCAGTAAGTTATAACAATATATGTTTTTTACATTGCATTAACTATTTGCGACTATTTATGTTATACAAGAATCAAATCATTTTTAAATCAGTAATGCAATTTAAGCTGAAATGACTTAAACATCGTTTCACCTCACGTTGATTGTACTTAAAAATTTAAGGGAGCAACTTTTTTCACAGTTAGTTGTCTTTGAGGTAAATCTATTTCTTTAAATGTTCAGTTTCACAAATCAGACATTTCTATTAAAAATAAGATGTTTTGTAAAATACATGACTTTCACAAGGTTAACTTAATAATGCTTGAAGCAATAATTTTAGGTCAGAATGAATAAGCAATAGGGAACATCTTAATCTTTCCCTTTAAATTAATCAGATCATGTTCGATGATAGGATTAATTAATTTGACATTTTTCATTGTTTTATAAATAGTAAATTGTAAATAGTCAATATCTGAATTAAATACAATTTTCTTGCAAATTTTATTATTTTCATTTATAAGGGTTTTTACTGAGCACTACTGTGTAAAAAGTACTCTGAAGCGGGGGGTTTATAGTTCAGTCACTGCTGGACAGAGTTTGAGGAAACTTTTGTGCATGTGAGAGATATCTATTGGACTAAACAGACAGAAAAGCTGTGTTTCTGGTCCCAGGTGGCAGAAATCACAGGATGCCTTATTGTTCATGTGTGAAACACAAGCCATGTGGTATTCAGACCTGAGGGACACACCTTTTCATTATGAGCCATATCTATAACCAGCTCTCTCCTCACAGACAGAGATTCATAAAAACAGCATACAAAATATCAGTGTGTCGGGATTGTAATGCGAGATCTCAAAACGCAGTGTCTGCATTTTTAATAATAATAATTAATATTATATGATACAAATAATTATATGAAATTAAAAAGTAGTGTCTATAAGACAGATAATAAAAGCTATTTAGCATAGATTATATGTAAAATGATCCCCAACTTTTTTAACACTACTACTACTACTAAAATAAAAATAATATAATAATAATTAGCAGTAGTATACAAAATAATTATTTAATACAGAACATTATTATAAAGACAGTGTTAGTACTTTAATGCAGATAATAAAAGCTAGTGAATACATGTCAAAGTAACCTGATAGTTAAAGATAATACAAACTATTGAACTTTCTATAATAAGGTATAGATATCAGTAATAATGATAATTACAATTAATATTATTTTTCTAAAACTTATATATTATGATTATTTAAAAAAGGGTCTATCAGTACTGTAATACAGAAAATAATTAAAAACTGTATTTTTCTATATTATTATTATTATTTCGGGTGTTGTTTTTTAATAATAAAAGCTATTAGCATTTGGTGAAGGTTGTATGTCAACAGATCCTGAAAGTTATATATTATATGTAGCCTATTATGTAAAATATAAATACAAACTCATGAAATGTTTTTCAGAATTCTGGTAGGATATGTGCTAGAAAAAGATGACATGCACCTGCGATCTCTCATATGGATGTTGTCAAGATGCTCTTGAAAGTTTGTGCACAAGGACATAGAAACCTGCGTGTGCACATCGCCCTCTACCGGTAAGACTGCAACACACTGAACACTGCTCGGCCCATTTAACAGACGATTCTCGTCCTTAAACCGATCAGTGCTTTTGGCATTGTGCATTAGTGGCTCATTTAATCTCTGAGACATTCTCCTTTTTTTCTCAGTTTAAGTTCTAATTACACTAGTGAGTTTTATTGGGATGCTTTACTGCATGCACATATCAAATATGATTTTGATGTGTGGGTAGGCTATTTAAAAGTACTATATGTATTTTTAGCGGCCTCTATTGGTGATTTTCAGATTGCAACCAATTTTTACAAGAGCGCTCGTGCTCTTGCGCGTGCTTGAACACAAGAGCGAGCACTCATGGTACTGGCCACATAGTATAAGGCATTTCACTAAGTATTTGTGTATCTTTCACAATCAGCAGTGTCAACATAGGTGAATGTGTAATATGATACACGTATAATATGATATTTTAAAAAAGTAAACTACTAGTTTGCAAGTTTTCTTTTAGTGTACTCTTAGTAAACTTCAAGTTTTGTAGTTTTATAGTATGAGTATACTTCAAAGTGTACTTCAATAACCCAAATATTTTATACACGTATTCAAAGTAAACTACCTACTAGTATACCCATAAGTTCACTTGCTGTAGCCTACAAATGAGAAACTTAAAATTTAACTAATTGTGCACTTAAAGTTTACTACTGTTACACTTAGTACACTTAAACATATACTTTTATGTACTAAAAGTGGACCAATTTAGTCCCAAGATGTATTGAAATACTTACAAGTTTACTATAGCCTAGTAAATATTGAAATTAGTATACTTACTACATAATGTAGGCCCTAACTTAAAAATATACTTGAATATTAGTTTACTTAATAAAATTACTTTTTTTGTAAGGGTAAGTATAATCAACTACTGTAATTTGCGCCAATTATTTAAGCTCATTACTTATCGACTGCCTTAAAACACTGTTTTCCTCAAGTAATGGTTTCTGCACTTGCATATTTGTATCACTAGATGTCTCCCTTTTGTAATATTTTCTAAGAAATGAGCCAGAAAGCCAAAGAAATCGATGCACCGAGGGAAATGAATGTAAAATTTGATTGCCTCATACAAGTCAAACAGCTGTAAAGGAGTAAGAAGTAATTAATTTATTAATTGATCATAAATGATGAAAACGGGAAAACTTTATTTTTCCTTTTTTATTTTATTTTTTATTTTGATTAGATTACTATATTGTTGTGAAGATTTCTACTGAATACTGTTGCTACTTGTAAATTAATAGCCTGTATGTTTCACTATTAGGCTAAATAAAGAAAAAATAAAATAAAAATAAAAATTTAATTAATGACATGTCAATTATGTTAAGAAAATATTAATGAAGAAGAAAAGTATATCACAGTCACTATATAAAACCACGAAATCATGAATTTTGTTGGATAAAATTCCGTCACGTGAACCGTCGCCTTGGTAGATAATACACAGAATCTGTACATCTAGAGCCGCCATTTTGGCTCACGAGCCAAATCAGTAGTACTCTCCTTCTACGTAGTGTGAGGACCCCGGCCTTATGGTTAGAGCCAACATGGCGTCGTTACGCACAAACCATCCAACATCCATATAAACCTTGGGAGGATCCTCTGAAAAGAGGAAACAGACCCGCCATTTTCCTACGAGCCTTTTAAACCCAGCAGGGGGAGGCAAGATCCGATAGGAGAGCCACTGAGGAGGAAAAAGGGGGAGTTAGAGAGAGAGAGAGAGAGAGAGGGGTGAGAGGAGAGGGAGAGTGCGTGACAGAGGGGTTGAGAGAGAGGACGCGGCTGTTAATAGAGGAGGAGACGTTCGGTATGTAAATGTCGCGATCAGCTGACGGCATACATACAGAGCAAACTTAATTTGGACTCTCTAAAGAGCCGGATGCGTCTTCCTCGCAATCTCATTTATTTTCACCCTTTTTTCCCAGTCAGGTGGCGGAACAGCGCACATCCCAGGGACTAGCAGCATTGCCGTTGGATTTAACAGCACGAGTACATTTCCCCCTCTTTTGTTATTTTCCCCTTTTTCTGTTTGTTTAAAACTGCGAAGATGTCTGGACAAAGCATAACGGATCGGATAACGGCAGCGCAACACAGCGTTACCGGTTCCGCGGTGTCCAAAACGGTGTGCAAGGCGACCACGCACGAAGTCATGGGGCCAAAGAAGAAGCATTTGGATTGTAAGTGTCATGGGATTTTGTTACTATGTAGCTATCAGAACCGCGTTTGAAAGTTACGTCAGTCACTCGTCGCCCTGGAAACGAGAGGTTCGGTTCGGGGCTCGAGGCCTGCAAAAGGTTCCTGTTCAGTGCTACTAGTTTTATTTAAACAGCTTCCTCCAGCGACCTTTGCTGATGTTCAACCTGTGACTAGTTATCATTTGTGTCTCATTTGCATGGAGTTTTCAGATAGCATGAGTACAGTGTACATTTAATGTGAGTACATTTAATGATTTAAGTTGCAAACTAGGCTAATAATTAACCACATTTGAAAAACGAGCCCATCTGCTGTCTAATTAGGACACTTGCAGATGAGTCGAATGGATTCATTGAGAAATCTGCAAACAAACGTGCATTTGCTGAACAAGAATACCATTCATACTTTGTGTCTTTTGATTTGGCAAAACGTAAAATGCAGCATGTTTTATTAGTCACTTTGCCATGTTACTATTGTGGTTTTCTTAAGTAATGGTGCACAAAAATATAATACAATATATTTTACACTATAAAATACAATATACGTTTAAACTTCTCTTTTCCATACAGTGAAAAGAATAGGAATCATAGCTTGTGAGCTTAGAATTATAAGGGTCTATCTCCACTTTTGGCCGAAATTGAGTTTTTGACATAATCTGATCCATTAGGTGTTTATTAATGTGTTATTTTTGTAAAAAAACAAGATTAAATATAGCTGCGAGCAGCGATTGCGGGCCCAAGCCGGTGGCACCGCAACCCCGGTGCCTAAAGGCACCGGGATGGCGGTACCGCCGGCTTTGGCCCTCAGTCGCTGCTCGCAGCTTATATTTATATATATATATATATATATATATAAAGCCGGTGGCACCGCCACCTTGGTGCCTTTAGGGTTATTCATGCACGACGTCCAAAAGCGTAACCCCTGCTTTGGAATACATACTAGTATGTATTCCACAATTGGAATACATACTAACATACTAGTCAGAACTGAATAGTTGATATCTGAATGACAGATCACCATAGAAGTCACTGGAAAAAATGTGACTAGTAACAAAAGAATAGTTACTAGTCACCATTGAAATAAGTACTAGTGTCTAATGAATAAGTACTAGTATCTATTTAATAGGTACTAGCATCTAATGAATAAGTACTAGTAACTAATTAATAAGCATTGGTATGTAATGAATAAGGACTAGCATCTAATGAATAAGTACTAGTATCTAATAAATAAGGACTAGTGTCTAATGAATAAGTACTAGTATCTTTAAAAAGGTACTAGTACCTAAAGAATAAACACTAGTATCTAAAGAAAAGGCACTAGTATCTAAAGAATAAGCACTAGTAGCTAATGAATAAGTACTAGTACTTAATGGAATAGATACTAGTATCTAAAAAATAAGTACTAGTAGCATGAAAATAGAGACTAGTAGGTTAAAATGATTAAATGTTAAAACGGCTTGCCATACTCTATCTGTCGTTTCGACTAGTCACAATTACGTTACAGATATCTTAAATGATAATACAAACTATCCAAAATGTAATTACGACTAGAAAGACGTTGTTGATATCTACAATGTTAATTACGAATAGTCAAACTTAGCTTTTAAATGTTAAAAGGGCTTGCCATACAGAAGTGTAGGCTCAGAGAGACACTCAACATTTTCAAACCAAAATATCTGACTTTCTGTGGGTCCTAGCTCATGAGTGTAAATTAGAAAGTTGTCCGGCTTGAGGAGAATATATGAATATATGAAACGATGAGTCAACATGTGTACTGAGTTTCATATTATTACATGCAAGCGTGTTTGATTTATGGACCAAGTTTTTGGACCCCGTTCCAGGGGGCGCTGTCTAGCCCCCTTGCCACACCCGGGTACCATCTTCCCGGCTCTGATGGCTGTGGGATCTGACCTGTGTGCAAAGTTTCAAGAGTTTTCAAACCCATTAAGGGCCCCAAAAGCCGCTAAGAGACTCAAAATCATCAAAAAAAAGGAATGTTAAAGTTTGATGCGTTGCTATGGCAACATTATCTTAGATATTGAATAATGCTTTCACAGCTCTTCATCTGGCGTGTGTTTACATTATACAGATGAAGTTTGAAGCAAATCGGGTAAAAGTAAGAGTGTGATTTCAAAGCATTTTGCAAGTGAAACACTTTCTGCTGCCAGTTGGTGGCGCTATATATTTGACTCACAATAGTCACATCCATGTGATCGGCCTCTTACAACGAACACACTGCTGAAGTTTCATCAAGATCAGTTAATGTATGCAGAAGTTTTAACACACTTCCTTTTGATTTATGGACCAAGTTAATTTAATTAATACACTAATTATATAAAACTATTGTCAATGCACTACAATTAAACAGGTTATATGTCTTTACTTATAAAAAAATAAAAACAAAAACTTATTTAAAAAATACCAGGCTTAAGAAATGTATTTACTTTAGCAGGCCAGACACACAGTGAAATTATTAAGCCCCCTCCCCCTACACACACACACAGAGACTGTGTGTCAAAAGACTCAATCACACACACACACAGACTGTGTGACAGGCCTAGGCTCAGAAAGAGCATGATCATATTCAAACTACAATATCTGACTTTCTGTGGGTTTGAGCTTATTATTGTTAATTAGAAAGTTGTTTGGCTTGAATAGAACAATATACACGGCAAGTTTTGTAACTGTCAGTAAAACTAACCAAGTTATAACACACTTTATGTGTCCTTTTTTAGTCAAAAAAATCCGCCACGGCCAAACCGTTCGAGATATCAAAAATCCGTCCGGAATATAGCATCCTCAATGTCTTGACTTCATGCACACCGAGTTTGGTGGTGATTGGTAACAGCATGGGTTGTAATTTGATGTTTTTCTAGGACAATTATTTAAAAAAAAAAAACATAATTCCCGACTTCCGTTTGAACTGTCGTAAAACTTAGAGCACGAAAGTTGTTTGGCCTGATGTGATCTATGAGTGTACCGAGTTTCATATTAATCCATGCACGTGTGTTTGATTTATGGACAAATGTTCGAATCCCTAAAAGAATGCATCCTAAAAGAATGGTAAAGTTTGATGCGTCGCCACGGCAACAGTTTCAAAGATATCAAGAATCCATTCATAGGTCTTCATCTGCCGTGTATGTACATTATACAGATGAAGTTTGAAGCAAATCGGGTAAAAATAAGAGGGTGATTTCAAAGCATTTTGAAAGTGACACACTTCCTGCTGCCAGTTGGTGGCGCTATAACTTTGACTCACAATAGTCACATCCATGTGATCGTCCTCTTACAGCGAACGCACTGCTGAAGTTTCATCCAGATCAGTTAATGTATGCTGAAGTTATGACACACTTCCTGTTTCACGTTTCTCGCCATAGTTTCGTTTCCTCGCCACGGCCAAACCGTTCGAGATATCAAAAATCCCCACACAAACTTTCATCCTCAATGTCTTGACTTCTACGCTGACCGAGTTTCGTCGAATTTGGATCAGAGCTCTAGGAGGAGTATTTAAAAGTTCATTGCGTGTGTTTTACAAAAAAACCTCAATAGCCGACTTCCTGTTGGGCTGGGGTAAAAAGCAAGAACGCGAGGTATAGATGAAATTCTGCTATCGACATGTGTACCGAGTTTCATATTATTACATGCAAGTGTGTTTGAGTTATGGACCAGGTGTTCGGACCCCATTCCAGGGGGCGCTGACGGAGCCGCCCTGCCACGCCCGGGTACCAGCTTCAGCCCGGCTCTGATGGCCGCGGGTTCTGACCCGTGTGCAAAGTTTCAAGAGTTTCGAGCATGTTAAGGGCCCCAAAAGTGCCCGAATAGTCGCTAAGAAACAGAAAAAAAAAAAAGAAAAAAAAAAAAAAAAAAAATAATCGGAAGGAAAACAATAGGGCTCTGCGCCCTTTCAGGGCTTGGGCCCTAATAAAAACTTATGTAAAAAATACCAGGCTTAAGAAATGTATTTACTTTAGCAGGCCAGACACACAGTGAAATGATTAAGCCCCCTCCCCCTACACACACACACACACACACACAGACTGTGTGACAGGCCTAGGTTTAGAAAGAGCATGATCATATTCAAACTACAATATCTGACTTTCTGTGGGTTTGAGCTTATTATTGTTAATTAGAAAGTTGTTTGGCTTGAATAGAACAATATACACGGCAAGTTTTGTAACTGTCAGTAAAACTAACCAAGTTATAACACACTATATGTGTCCTTTTTTAGTCAAAAAAATCCGCCACGGCCAAACCGTTCGAGAATATCAAAAATCCGTCCGGAATATAGCATCCTCAATGTCTTGACTTCATGCACACCGAGTTTGGTGGTGATTGGTAACAGCATGGGTTGTAATTTGATGTTTTTCTAGGACAATTATTTAAAAAAAAAAAACATAATTCCCGACTTCCGTTTGAACTGTCGTAAAACTTAGAGCACAAAAGTTGTTTGGCCTGATGTGATCTATGAGTGTACCGAGTTTCATATTAATCCATGCACGTGTGTTTGATTTATGGACAAATGTTCGAATCCCTAAAAGAATGCATCCTAAAAGAATGGTAAAGTTTGATGCGTCGCCACGGCAACAGTTTCAAAGATATCAAGAATCCATTCATAGGTCTTCATCTGCCGTGTATGTACATTATACAGATGAAGTTTGAAGCAAATCGGGTAAAAATAAGAGGGTGATTTCAAAGCATTTTGAAAGTGACACACTTCCTGCTGCCAGTTGGTGGCGCTATAACTTTGACTCACAATAGTCACATCCATGTGATCGTCCTCTTACAGCGAACGCACTGCTGAAGTTTCATCCAGATCAGTTAATGTATGCTGAAGTTATGACACACTTCCTGTTTCACGTTTCTCGCCATAGTTTCGTTTCCTCGCCACGGCCAAACCGTTCGAGATATCAAAAATCCCCACACAAACTTTCATCCTCAATGTCTTGACTTCACGCTGACCGAGTATTCGTCGAATTTGGATCAGGAGCTCTAGGAGGAGTATTTAAAAGTTCATTGCGTGTGTTTTACAAAAAAACCTCAATAGCCAACTTCCTGTTGGGCTGGGGTAAAAAGTAAGAACGCGAGGTATAGATGAAATTCTGCTATCGACATGTGTACCGAGTTTCATATTATTACATGCAAGTGTGTTTGAGTTATGGACCAGGTGTTCGGACCCCATTCCAGGGGGCGCTGACGAGCCGCCCTGCCACGCCCGGGTACCAGCTTCAGCCCGGCTCTGATGGCCGCGGGTTCTGACCCGTGTGCAAAGTTTCAAGAGTTTTCGAGCATGTTAAGGGCCTCAAAAGTGCCCGAATAGTCGCTAGAAAAAAAGAAAAAAAAAAAAAAAAAAAAAAAAAAAAAAAAAAAAAAAAAAAAATAATCGGAAGGAAAACAATAGGGCTCTGCGCCCTTTCAGGGCTTGGGCCCTAATAAATAAAGCTATAATAGAAGATTATACTACATAACAGTTTTGACAGCTGGGATGTAAAAACTTTGATGCTCAATATCTCAGAACTACCCTAAACAGAGATAGAACCTTATAATTCTAAGCTCACGAGCTGTCAAACATGATTTTCAGTGATGAACAAAAGGGTTAGTTCGCCCAAAAAATGAAAATTATGTCATTAATTGCTCACCCTCATGTCATTACAAACCCATAAGACTTAAAATCTGAGACCCTTCGGTCCCTCCATAGACCGCTAACACTTTGACACTTCAAAAAGTTCATAAAGAGATCATAAAACTAATCCATATGAATTAAGTGGTTACAAATTTTCTCAAGAGACTCGAGTGCTTTATGTGATGAACAGATTTAATTTAGGCTTTTATTCACATTTAAACATTGATCAGCCAACATAAACAGAATCGAACCTGCTTGATGACGTACAAGCTCAAATGTACCTCATAACGTGAATAAACCTCATTGGTTCTTGCGGAAGCCCAAACATGCGTGTGTAAAGGCTCTTTAATGGTCTAATTCGGATGCGTACACGGACTAGCCTACTTGTATTTTTACCACTGGAAGTGTATGCTAGGGTCCGCTCAATGGATGTGTTCCACTCCCACATTCACAGTAGATTGGCGTGTACACTTTCACACACGCAATTTCCCTCCGCTAATTATTGTACATCTGGCTGTCTTTATATTGTTTTAAAAGAGTAGTTCACTTTAAAAAAAAAAAACTTTTGCTGATAATTTACTCAACTTCATTTTGTCCGTTGAATGAACCAAATGACTCAAAAAAGGTTCGTTAATTTTGATGAACGAGTTCGAACAGGACAGTCACGAGTCACGACTCACAGAACAGAGCAAGGCGAGCATGTGTGCTTATAAAACTTTAACTTTTTTATTTATTTTTTAAATGACCAATCATTTCGCTAGATAAGTCCCTTATTCATCACCTGGTGTTGTTTAAAACCCTTTGAAGCTGCACTGAAACTGTCTTTTGTACCTTGAACCGTCTGGTACCCATTGAAGTCCCTTTTATAGAGAAAAATCGTGGAATTTTTTTCATCAAAAACCTTAATTTCATTTCAACTGAAGAAAGAATGACATGGACATCTTGGATGACATGGGGGTGAGTAAATTATCAGCAAAAGCTTTTTAAAAAGTGAACTACTCCTTTAATGACGGATTGTAGAGGTGTAGTTAGTGATGGAATTCTTCACACAGCCTTTCTTCAAATTTGACATCCATGTTGTTTTCTAGCACATGCACAGTTGGCGTTTTTGTTGGATAGTGTGATTAAAAGCCTAAATTCAGTCTGTGTATCATATAAAGTGTTTTCAGAAAATCTGGACTCAACCACTAATTTCACATGGATTGGTTTTATGATTTCTTTATGAACTTTTTGAAGTGTCGGCTGCATAGCTGTCTATGGAGGGACCGAAATCTCACAGATTTCATCAAAAAGATCTTCATTTGTGTTCCTTACGGGTTTGGAAAGACATGAGGGTGAGTAATTAATGAAAGAATCTTGGGTGAACTATCCAGTTGCTTTAAAAGACTTGGAAAATATAGTTTTGTAACTGAAGTGTGTGGATTTGGTGTTTCATGGCATTGCATGGTACTTTATGGACAGTTGTGTGGTCATTCATCATCCGCTGTACATTGTGGAAAAAAGCAGTTTAGACATTATAATACTGACAGACTTTGGAGTCTGCCACAAACCGTCTAGTTTTTCCAGCTCTTTGGTTAAGGTTAATATCACAATTAAAGTGAAGAACATGCTGACTGTGACAAGTTATGCAACATAATACCATGGCAGGTGTTTATTGAGGAATGTGTTGTAAATGACAGTTCTGTCATGTTAAGTTTTAACTTTTAATGTAGATGTCATATTTAATGCAATGCTGAGTAAGATTTTTTCAGCCTCCCATAGGTGCTGGTGCTGACAGGTTTCATAGAGCCTGAATGATGCAGTGTTTTCTTAAATTTCTAAAGAAGAATGGCCTCATTTAGGAGTCAGGACCCATCTTGACCAGATTTTAGAGTTTTGTGAGATCTGAAGCCTTTAACACAAACTGCATTTGGCAATTAATCAACTGCAGTTTGTTCTTAGATATGTATTTTTTAACTTGCAGTAAAATGCTTTTTTATTTATTTATTTTTTTATTCTGCTGTGTGTGGCAGTGTGCAAGTATTTTTGCACAAATGTTGGTGAATGAGGCGCCATATAATTTGAGTCAAATCCAAGCTGGTGGCATGGCCACATCAAGCCTTTCGCCGCACACTGCTTGTTTACATATAGCTTTTTGCTTTCGTTCCCACCCTACAGTGCTAATTTCCTCATGGCGAAACTATTTTTAACTAGGTATTCTTGACAATACAGAATGGCATGTGTGCTGACAGACAGTTTTAAAGGGAAGAGAGAAGTTCGGAACTTCGGAATCGCCCTCCTCCCATAAAACTATGTGCTTAATGCTTATGTTAAGTTCTTTGCCATCAAGAACGTTGTTCCACGGTTGGCCGGTTACCCTCAGGTTGGTTCCCGTAGCGTGGCGAGTGTGACGAGGTCTTATAGGTATTTCAGGACAGCAGTGCGTTCTGTGTCTGGAGTTTCCTATGGGACCGAAATAGCAGTTTGTTTCACTCTCCTTCTGTTTGATTGTACATTTAGATATGGCTCCGGCTCCGTCTCCGTCCCACAGCCTCTTTGATTTGGGCCGGGTTTCCGGGGTAGGGAGAACATTCCTCTTCAACTACCCTTATTCCCAAAATGACCAGCTGGCTGAAAAAATGTACTCCAATTGTTTCTTCATGTTGTAAGTTTAAGAAAACATTTTAGGTAAAAACAACATAGTAAAAAATAGATTACGTTTCGTTTAGTCACAAAAATGTCTTTGTACTTTCACTCTAATCTAATATACAAATAAAGAGATGTTGATTTAAAGGAGTAGTTCACTTAAAAAACAACAACTTTTGCTTATAATTTACTCACCCCCATGTCATCCAAGATGTCCATGTCTTTCTTTCTTCAGTCGAAAGAAATTAAGGTTTTTGATGAAAACATTCCAGGATTTCCTCCATATAATGGCCTTTAATGGGAACCAAACGGTTCAAGGTCCAAATGAAACTTTAATGACACTTTTTTTTCATCAAAATGAACAAATCTTTTTTCGTGTCATTAGGTTCATTCAACGAACGAAATGAACGAATTGACTCGGAAAAAGCTTCGTTGGAGAAAAGATTCGATAGAGAAAAATCCTGGAATGTTTTCATCAAAAACCTTAATTTATTTTCGAACTGAAGAAAGAAAGACAAGGACATCTTTGATGACATGGGGGGAGAAAATTATCAGCAAAGTTTTTGTTTAAAAGTTAACTACTCCTTTAATACATAATATTGTATAAATGTCATATAAAGCATTGATTTATTAACTTTTTTTAATACATTTTTTATGAATCATCAAAGTTCAGTGGAGGGACATCTCTGATTTTATTAAAAACATTTATTTGTGTTTCAAAGATTAATGAAAGTCTTCCGGTTTTGGAATGACACAAGGATGAGTAAATGATGAAATAGGCTAATTTTAATTTTGGTGAAATATGCCTTTAATAGTTATTCAATTTTAAATCACCATGACACTATATTGTGTTGCATCTATTTACAAACAAACCTTTTTTATACTAGCAATTGTTTAGATTTTTACAGTATATTGCCTATTTTGTTTCTGGAATTCATATATATATTTTATTTGGTCTTTACAGTGGATGGAAAGTTGACTGATTCTAAATAATGGCCCATGGATATAAATAGAGTGCAAACTTCCTTGTGCTGATGGTTTAGTGTTTGTAAACCGGTGGATTCAGCATGAGAGATAGGATGGGCAGTTGTTGAATTTATTTAAAGGTGATCATCACACACACACATACACAGTACACACACACCATCCACCGCAGACCTTCCACTGTTGGAAGCCATGACTTGTGTAAGTCATGTTGGCTGGCCATCCGTGCCCCAGTGCTGTGTAAGCAAGTTCTGTGGGATCAAGGCTTATTCTGGGTGCTCATTCATATGAGTCAGTTCTGCAATATGATAGACGCTTCCTAGAATCTGCCTGAGACCAAATGCCACACACACACTCGCTTATCTTTATAGGTTTAAAATACACAGCCACTCCTAGCAAACTTTGTGCTTGAATTAAATTAACTCATTGTCTGTTTTCAATCAGATAGCTTTATTTCTTACAACTGTAAAGGAATGTTTGAGATTATATAGTGTTTATCACGCAGTGTAGGGTGCTTGATGGCTGGTTCAGAATGTAGTCCAAGCTAAAATGATATTGTTTTGTCCGCTTGGTTACTGCTGAAGTTTTTCAGGATGTGAAATGCATCTTGTCTGATGAACCGTCAGACGGCCAGCGGAAATCGGATCAGTTTTGTTGTAATCGTAGATTAAAGTGCTCTTATCTTGATTGGTGTTCTACTGTTTAGTCTCCATATTTGCAAATACACCCTTAAGCCCAATTTTGAGGTTGAAGTCACGAAAATGGCAGTCTGTGCATCTACCAGGTTTCAGGGCGGGAAAGCTTATGTAGCGTTCTCATCCCATCAGTGTGGTTACAACACCCATAAAATGTCATCTGTTCCAAGTTCAACACAGTGACCCCCTCGGACCTGTTTTACGGTGTCCAATCTCTCTGGCAGACATCCACTGTAAGTCAGTCATGTGAGTGAGTGTGTGTGTGTACCTGTGTAGAAATGTAGCATGTGACCAGAAGGGCTTCAAATGACAGTCGGTTTGAAAAGAGTGCTGACTCGCTGCCCTGCTGTGTGTGAATGGAGACCAGTACAGCTTTTAGAGTCACTGTTTGAACCTCCTAGCCGAGCCCTAAAGCATTTGTGGTTGGCTTTCTTAGCGTTCCATTTCCTAAATTATTGACCCAGTATGCCATTAGCAAAGTGCCTCTTTACCTCACCAGTTTTAAGTGATCAGATATTATGTAACTAGTCACACCAACCCAAATACAGCAGAGATGGAAAGGTTACAACACCTCTCCTTACTGCTTTTTGTGTGATGATGACGATATTTAGTAGAAGCCCGAATCCAATACAAATATTTTTGGATTTTAAAATCCGATATATCGGCCGATATTTTTTAATTTTTTTATTTTGATTTTTTTCAGAAACGCGCAACAAAACATTAACGTTTCCCTAACATTAGTTATTTGTAATTATTTGAGTTTTAACTAAAATAATATAATAATGCATTTTAAAAGAAACTTTGTTTTTATTGTCACAACAGAACAGACTGATGATGGTAGCATTAGCTAGCTTTGTGGTTCGCTAGTCCATGATGAGCCATAATTTAGCAATGGATAACGTCATACTGCAAATTGTAAAACATACATTTTCAATATAACAGGCCAAGAGGAGATGATGCGTCTCATTGCTATAATTGTCACGCGGTATTAAAGAAATACATTCGGTCACATTGTCAAAAGTTAAAAGGACAGTCAGTTAACTAACACTGTAACAAGTGTAACTATTACTAGCTAATTCCACTTCACTCTCTGCTTATTTAACAGCAGCAAAACTGGACATGATAGTCACAAATGTTGTCATGCTTATTTGAGTTAAGAGAACTGATGGGAATGTTCTTTTAATTGTTATTCAAGCAATGTATGTCTCGTGACCAACTCAACGAGTGTTGCCAACAGGGACAGTGTAGAGTGCCCTCTGGTGGACAAACTATACAACTCCAACACTCATTACATGGTTGAAGCATGTTTCGTCCTTTTTATTTTATTTTTGAAATATTAATTTATCGGCCATTATAAGTGCCGAAACCGATGTTTTGGAAAATGCCTAATATCGGCCGATAATATCGGTCTGCCGATATAGCTGTCTGGCTCTAATATTTAGGGCATAACGGTATCGTTCTGTTGGGTTACGCTTACCAAGCATCACAAAACCGTTCCAGAATAAGTTTTTTTCCCTAAGGAAAATGTATAAAAGCTACCTAAATCCCCTAATTGTACTAAGGCCTAATCCTGGCTTAGTCTAAGCCCTGTCTGTGAAACCGGGGCTTATTGTTTTAAATTCATAACAACATTGACGGAATAATTATTATTTTTGCACTGAGTTAGAACCGAGAGTTGATAAGCATTCCTGCTCCCACACGCCTCCCAAACTCCAGACTGCAAAGTGTCTTGTCCTGGATGAACCTAGTGGACCAGTTCAAGATACTTCCTGCATTCTTGTAGGCCGCCAACTATTTAGAATCTAAACAGCCAACAGGAAGTTGTTCCGTAAATCAGAAAAATGTCGGGAGCTGATTAGACGAGAGATGTCTGCAGATAGGAGAGTGTAGCGACTTCCATCAAGAGCTGGATCAAAACTTTTTAAGTCTAGTCAACATGCTACTTTCTGAGCGTCACTGTCTGTATGTGGGAAAAGTCCAGTGGGGAAGTAGTCTAAGTGATTTTAGATTTTCTGTTTATTGTCATATTAAAAAAAAAAAACAGAAAAAAGAAAACAAGAAAAACATTAGCTTGTTTGACATTTTGTTTGCAGCAGTTAATTTCTTTGTTTTTCTGGCACATCCATGTTTATGTGTTGTGTTTCCCTGATTTCTATGCAGCTGTCTCCTTCATTCTCCCTGTTGATCCCTTCTCTCTCTCTCTCTCTCTCTCTCTCTCTACTTCCTTGGCACGGTCTGGATTCTACAACACTGAAGTCAAGCCTGTATTCCAGCCCAGATATGTTCTTCTTCCTCTAGCCAGTGAGCTCTGTACATGTGGCATTTTTCTTTGCTTTTACTGGCGCTGAACGAATGTTTACCACATGGTCTGCATGGAAAGCAATATTGTCTGGTTATAATGCATTTTGAAAAGTTTACTCACAGCACTTAATTATTCTCTCTATCTCTCTCTCATATATATATATTAGTGCTGGGCGTTTTTTTTTTTTTTTTTTTTCATGCATAATCGGGTGTTCAAAGCATTTAATAAAATAGTTATTTCTTAACATTCAAATAACATTCTTATAACCAGGAAATAACGTTAAAATACAACGCTTATATAACGGAAGAATTGAGCGTTCTAATGACGTTTGAATGATGTTCTTATAGCCAAGCAAGAACGTTCAAGAGTAAACCCTAAACCAACCTTTTTTAGTTAATGATTTATTACTTTATTAATACGAGTCATTGATTCGAGTAACTTTTTTTGCATTTCTGTATAAAGTGTTATTTCTACAATATATGGTGTGAAAATGTCTCAGTGCTGCCCTCTTCAGGTTGAACGGTGGCTCCTGCAGTTGAATTTTCCTATTGGATGTTCCGCACTTCGTGACGTACGCAGGTTTCAGCTCACCACGCTCTTGGTACGAGCGGCAGTATGAAAACCAGCTTGTTTCGTCAAAACCACTGTAGCGAGTTAGGAGTTGGAATTGTATTGAAAACGATCAGGATAGAGTGTAAGCATCTATTTCGTCCCCTCTATCTCCGCTGGGGTCCGCCCACTTTCAAATATTGCTAGTGGGTGGAGTCAGGCTCTGACCAGGGGTTTAGTCACCCTTTAATACAACGCTTGTATAATGGGAGAACTGAACGTTCTTATAACGTTTTGAATAAAGTTCTTGTAACCAAGAAATAAAGTTAATAGGCTAGAACGTCTCAAAAACAGGACCTTTTTAAATGTTCCAAGAACATTCAGTAATTACGAAATAACATTGCACTGAAAACATTAATTGTGATTAGGGATGCACGATATATCGGCCACATTATCGGTATCTGCCGATAAATGATCATTTTTAATGTTATTGTTATCGGCCCAACAAGAACATTTAGCCGATATCTAAAAGCCGATAAATAATGTATTATTTCCTTCAGCTGAGGCACTTTAGATGCGCACTATTTCAAACTGCTTGAAATACGATTGAAATCACTGTGAAAAAGGAAAATCCAGTTAAAGTGCAAAATGTGCAGTGCAAAAGTCTGTCATATCGGCTACGCAACATTAAAATAAGAACATCATCATTGTTTGTATCTTGTCTTTTAATGAGGAGACTTTTTATAATCAGGCTCTCAAAAATTGTCTAAAAATTTGGATTTAGATTTATCAGCCAATAAATCGGTTATCGGCTTTCTAATATAAAGAATTATCGGTTATCGATATCGGCCAAATTGGTCATATCTGGTGCACCCTAATTGTGATTATCTTGTGTAATGTAATATGACCGCCCCAAAAGTCATTATTAGTCGTGCATTGTTTGAGCTGGGCGTGCTAAAGATCACGTCAATTCTTAACTAAATGCATCCAATATGAGATAAATCAGATATAGATAGGCGTACACAAATTGTACTATTACAACTTACATTTGCACAAAACAATAGGCTGTAAATGCACACACAAACTTATAGTCACGATGAAGGTGTAAAATAGTATTTCATTCCGGTGTGTCATTCAGTGGGACTCAACACTTCACCACACTACATGTTTCACGGTTGAGCAGCACACACACGCATGATCATGCTTAATCGATGATCGAATAAATTTTATCGACTAAATGTATTATTGACAATTAATCGATCGTCGATTAATCGTTGACATCCCTAGTCTTGAAACGCTGTTTCGCGAGCCTGTAAAATGCCCAACAGCACCTCCTTTTGATATTGCAATGATTATTTTATCATTTTTTAAATTTATTTTAATCATTGCCTTTTGAAGTTTAATAATCACATTGGGCTGTATCGCAATTTATTCATCCCCCAAATATAGATGTTTGTTATATGATTTCATCTATTGAAGACTCTTTATGACGTTAAATTTTGACCTTAACATACTATTTGGTGAATCACAGGCACAGGTTATTGTATCTAATCTGATATTGATAACTCTCAAGAGTTCTTCTTGATCAAGTCGTTGACCCGTGTTATTGTTCTTTCCCTTTCCGTCCAGGTTAGTCTGCAGGTATAGTTGGCCCGTTTGTGGATCGTGTTTATGTGATGCAGAGCAGGATGCTGTCTTCTATCTGTCTGCGAGTTAAAGCCTTTGAATCAGGGGAGCAATCATTCACTTAATGGTTTCCTGTCCTCTGCCCTCACAAATGGGTCTGCCTGAAGTGGAACAGAGCCCAATGGAGAAATATACCCATGTCGGCCTCACTATTCTCCGTCACTGATTGCTTCTACCTGTTTTTTCTGTTTCTTGGTCTGTGTGTCTTGTAGCCTCCTGGCGTTTGTCCACTTCAGGGATCAGAGAGTCTAAATAGCTCCATCATCAGTCTGTTTTATGACTGACTGTTTTAAAGGATTCATGTTGAATAGGTTTCCCTTCTATGAACTGTAGGAAGTTTGCAGCATCCTGTTGCTGAGTCAACTGTTCTCCTGTCCTTTTCTAAAAAGAATTTTTTTTTTTCAGACTGGAGACCATTATTCTGTATGGATGTCATTAGGACTCCACTAACATCATCCATCTGTTTAGCTTGATGATGATTTTTTTCGTCAGGCACACAATGCATTAATATAACAGTATGTTGCCCAGCCCATCACTAACATTGAGATCAATGTCCCTTGACAATCAACAGTTCTCCTTGTTAATTATTAACGTTAGTCACGCTCTACTGATATTGATGCATTATGAAATGCAAATGGGTCAATGACAAATAAGGGTATGTCTTTACAAAATCTATTTTAAAATGCAAGCGGAAAGTTCTTAAGGTGTAATTGTTAGTCGTTCAACTGATCTCAAAATTAAAGGTCCGTATCATATTACGTTTTTGAGTCATGGATCGGATCATTTTTCTGGTCCGCAAGAAAAAACAAATTGGGGGCAAATGTAACTTTGCCTTCAATTTATTAAAATGATTAAAGCACACTTTAATAGGGTTTGATACCACCACAGCAAAACTATTAGCTTAACTATTAAAGTTCAAACATTATTAAAGGCAAGTGAACAGTAAGAACAAAACCAATAAATACAAGCATAGATAAATATAACAAAGTTACAAAAAAGTAAGGTCTAATTGTAGTATGCAGGGATATAATTGTAGTATTCAACTACAGAAATGTAATATTTTTGGCCTAAACACTATAGTGTTCACTGTATTCGTTTATATAAATCCTTGTTTTGTTGTATGATTTACATTGACAGACGCAGTAGGTATTTATAGGCTGCTGTCACTTTAAGAACGAATGCACGAATCCAATAATGATACACATTCGATTTCTTAAAAAAAAAAAAATTGGATTTTCACTAAAATATTAATACATAGTTTTATGTTATTAACTAACCTTGATTATTTTTATTTATTTATTTTTTTAATGCATGACAACAAAAATACTTCCTGTAAATTGGTTACACTGTGATGACTTTCATTTAGCAGTCAAACATTTAAATTTATTTAAAAATAAAAAACAGTAATTATAAAATATTAAGCCAAATATTTACACTCAAATTAATTCAAATAAAATTGTTTCTTGAGCACCATATCAACATATTAGAATGATTTCTGAAGGATCATGTAACACTGACAAATGTTGAAGTTTAGCCAAAACGGGAATAAATAAAATTTTGAAATATATTAAAATAGTTTTGATCAAATAATTGCAGCCTTTGGTGCAAGAGCCTTACATTAAATTCCTACGACCGACCCACAATTTTAAACAGTAATTTGTTTGATTACAGAACAGATATGTCACAAAATTGTAAATGTTCATCACAGAGGAGGTATATTGCATTCATTGATGGTACAAATTAAATTTGTAATGTATTTTTTGGTTAATTCGGACAAAATGAGTGTGTCCTATCATTGACTCAAATGCAAATACATTGTTACCATAAGGAACTGGGTATTTATTGGTGTAGTTTTGCATAAAAGAACCAGCACAGCAGTGACCTGTTATTCTTAAGTTTCGGAGCACACAATACATTTTAAAGGAATAAAACATGAATATTGGTCATCATTTACTCACCCAGATGTTGTTTCAAAACCATCTTGACTCTCTCTCTTCTGTAGAACACAAAAAATAACTTTTTTTCCCTAATAAATCTTACAGTTAATAGAGACTAGAGCTTTCAGGATTAAACAAATAGATGCATCTTAAATGTATACCATTTGCGCTCTATATTCCAAGTCCTTCAGAGTTCAAGTAAAACATTTGATTTGGGTTGACATGAGGTTGAGGAAATGACCATTTCTTTTGGGTGAACTATCCCTTTAATATCAACCTTTTCCTTCAACATATTTTATGGATGCAAATAAAGTCAGGGTTGACACTGAGAGAACACTGTTCACATTTTGAGAGTGCGGCTGCTTTGAATATTACTATATTTACCCTGGAGGCATTTCAGATTATTAGCACTGATGTTAGAATATCGTGGATATTTTATTAGGCAAGAAGTTTGGTTTTTTGCTTTCAAGTAGGCTGAGCATCAAGGAAAATGTCAGATGCTTTGATGTTCAGGCAGAGCAGGTCACATGACTGTTTTTTTTACTCATCACATGACTATCACATGGTTGGATACACATGCAACCCTCTAGGCCATCCATCATGTCTCCACTCCAGAGAGATAGAGATACAGACTGGGTGGGTCTAGATTGGAAATGACTCCCTCAGATCTCTCATTTCTCCTGTCAAATGTGCTTGTTGGCATCAGGGAGTGTAGGGTAAACCCAATGAGTGTTTAGTTACCCTGTCAAAGGGCGATAACACCATCACACATCAAGTCATCTTCTGGCTTTGATCGTTCACTTGAGCCTCGTGGACATGTAAACTTTCAGCGCCGTCATGCTCCGCACAGGCGTTTTGTGTTGGCTCTGAAAAGTCTTTTGTTGTCACGTGGCCAAGCCTTTGTTCAGGTTTAAATGGTGGATATTATCTGTAACAGAGTGGGCATTTGTTGACCACCCATGCTCACTGTGCACTGCAGCATATTTTTACAATCCCACTTCAAAAGGCTGCGTATGCACTAATATCAGCTTGGCAATTTGTTGGGCTGAGTGTAATTACTTTTTTGTCTTTGAAATGGGTTGTAGAGAGGGGTGGAAGTGGCCTTTTCATTTAAGTATGTCTAGAAGTGGTTTCTATGAAAGCTTGTGCTCGCCAAGGAATAAAAAAGCTAAGTATCTCATAATTCGAACCTTTTCCTTATGATCGTGAGTTTGTATATCACAGTTCCGAGTTCATTTCTAAACTCGTCATAACTGGGAAGGGGAAAAAATAGAGAGTCAAAATTATAAACTCGTAATTCTGAGGACAAAAGTCAGAATTGTGAGAAATAAACCCGCAGTTGTAAAGGTAAATACAATTAATTGTGAGATATAAAGTTGCAGTTGTTGTTTCTTTATATATATATATATATATATATATATATCTGTGGCAAAACCAACTTCCATGGTTTTCGCTTTCATTTGATTCCAGAAAAATGTAAAGGAGTTGTTCACTTTCAAATAAACTTTTGCTGATAATTTACTCACCCCCATGTCAAGATGTCTTTCTTTCTTCAGTCGAAAAGAAAATAAGAAATTAGTGTTTTTGATAAATTCCAGGATTTTTCTCCATATAATCAGTGTTGGGTAAGTTACTCAAAAAAGTAATTAATTACAAGTTACTAATTACCTCTTCAACAGTGCAATTAGATTACTGTACTAATTACTCTCTCTAAAAAGTATTTAGTTACTTTTAATTACTGATTACTTTCAAAATCCCATGTCAATCTCAACCAGCTGAATAATACAAGGATAGACATGAATCTGTTTTAATTCTTTCAAATACAACTATAAAATTGCATGAATTATCTTTAAACTGACCAAGTTGGAGAAGGTTACATTATAAAAACATACTTTTAACATACATTTTGATGTTAAACCCACTATTGTTTTATGTATGATCTCATGACATTTCACACTTTTTTCATACATATTTTACAAGAAGCTAATTCTTACAAATTTGTACAAGAGTGCAGTTGTATCAAATTTAGAGACCTCATAAAATGCATACGAATCGCTGTGAGATCGGACCGATCTATTACCTCAATTACATCAGAAGTAACTGTAATTAAATTACAGATAAATGAAGAGTAATCCCTTACTTTACATTTTCAATGGAAAAGTAATTAAATTACAGTAACTAATTATTACTTAGTAATTAGTTACACCCAACACTGCGTATAATGCACTTTACTGGTAACCAAACGGTTCAATGTCCAAAAGACAGTTTCATTGCAAACTGTTCAAAGGGCTTTAAATGATTCCAGACGATGAATAAGGGTCTTATCAAGTGAAACGATCGCTCGTATAAAACTCTCCTGTTCGAACTCAGTTTATCAAAATGAACGAAATCTTTTTTCGTGTCATTTGGTTCATTCAACGAGACGAAATGAACATCATTTGGTTCATTCAATGAACTAAATTAACGATTGAGTCGGAAAAGATTCATTCATTTTGATGAACGAGTTCAAGCAGGAGAGTCGCGAACGGTGCATCACAGAACAGAGGTGAGCATTTGAGCTTATAAAACTTAAACTTTGTTATTTTATTTAATTTTTTTTAAATGAGCGATCGTTTTGCTTGATAAGACCCTTATTATTCGTCTGGAATCGTCTTAAAGCCCTTTGAACAGTTTGCACTGAAACTGTCTTTTGGACCTTGAACCGTTTGGTTCTCACTGAAGTCCATTATATGGAGAAAAATCCTGGAATGTTTTCATCAAAAACCTAAATTTCTTTTCGACTGAAGAATGAATGACATGGAAATCTTGGATCACATGGGGGTGAGTAAATTATCAGCAAATGTTAATTTTGTGCACTACTCCTTTAAGATGATCTATACCCGTTCCGATCTGATTCCCTGTGTAGAGAGGCTGCATTTGTCCTCCTTCAGACGTCTGTGGGAGGTTTCATGAATGGCATGATAAGCTGCAGCCCTGAATGAGTCTCACAGTGTCGGTGGCGTAGAGAAAGCCTTGAGGGATCCCGCTCTTGCTCTCAGGAGCGCAGATGGCCGTGGAGCCCAGCCAAAGAGCTAATAATGCACAGGATATCAATGCGTGCGTCTCACTCTCACCATGTCAGCTCTGAATGCTAACGCACTGAGCAGCGGCACCTTAGCATCACACACGTTCACAGAGTCAGATGGTTCTCTGGAAAACAGCGGCTTTTTCACTAGGTTAGCCGACCTTTTTTATATAAGGTCACTAAATTGGAAACTGTGGCAGTGAGTTTGAAGGTTAACATGACACAGTTTCACACATCAACCAGTGTTTTTTTTTTTTTTTTTACACAAATGGTCTTAATACTTTGGCATGCTATAGTGATTAAATTTCTTAATACTAATGGAATTGTTATAATGACTGACTAATAATTTGTCAACATAAATAATGCATAATTAATATATACTTTTATTGATGAGATTCACACTGGTGAGAAAATTCTCATTGGCTATGCATTTTTTATTTTTGTAATTTTTTTTACTTGCAATAATACGCAACAGGATTTTTGACCAACAAATTTTGTCACAATTTGCAAGTGATAACTTTTGAATTATTTGAATATTTATTTTTGTGAAATCAGTAATCTAAGATTTATTTAATCAAAAATACAGTAAAAAGTAATATTGTGAATATTATTACAATTTAAAATAATTGCTTTTTAAAAAAGAAAATTTAAGTAATTTATTCCTGTGACCTCAAAGCTGAATTTTCAGCATCATTCCTCCAGTCTTCAGTGTCGCATGATCCATCAGAAATAATTATATATGCTAATGTGCTGCTCAAGAAACATTTTTTTATTATTAGTATCATTGTTGTGCTGCTTCATATTTTTGTGCAAACATGATCATTTTTTTTCATTTGAGCAGATATATTTTTATTGTTCATCTTTTGTAACATTTTAAATGTCTTTTGCTGTTGCATTTGGTCAATGTTTTTTTTTTTTTTGTTTTTCATTTGAGCAGATATATTTTTATTATTCATCTTTTGTAACATTTTAAATGTCTTTTGCTGTCGAGTTTGGTCGATTTAATGCATCCTTGCTGAATAAAAGTAATAATTCCTTTTAAAAAAGCATTTTGAATCATTGTGTCCATCAACCACCCTGTTCTCTTTATGTCAGTATCATCATCTTCTGTCATTGCATAACCCATCAGTTCACCACTAGTTTGGATACGGTGTATGCAATTTGAAGAAAATCTGGAATGGTAGGGTTCGAACAAATGCTAATAAGTCAAAACGGTTTCAGTTATTTAGGGCACAATATAAACGCTGTGACAGTTTGAATTATTAACACATTGACCTCCTTCAACTCTCTCTCACCAGATCTGATCCAGTGCACCAACGAGATGAATGTGAACATCCCTCAGCTGGCCGACACGCTGTTCGAGCGCACCACCAACACCAGCTGGGTGGTCGTGTTTAAATCTCTCATCTCCACACACCACATCATGGTCTACGGCAATGAGGTCAGCCACCCCCCACCCCCCACACACTTTTGTACACACTCTCCACTTTTAGCCTGAATTCTCTAACCCAATGAAACCTCCAAATAGCTCACCCAAAAAAGTTAAATCTTCTTGTGATTCCAAACTCATACAGTTTGTTTTATTTTATTTATTTATTGTGTTCTCTATTTTTTACTGTAATTACTTTTTTTATATTAGTTTCAGAATGCTTTTAGAACAGTGAATTAGAACTGGGGTTTTTAGTCTCAAACATGACCATGCTTTTTTGTCATTTTGAAGGCTTTTCAACCTTAGTCAACATTGAAAAAGAGGGGCCAGGATTCACCCTTTGTTTTCATGGAAGAAAATAAGTCAACTTTGAAATGACATGAGTAATTAATAACTGAATTTAAATTTTTGGGTGAACTAATCCGTTAACTCTTGGTATTTTCATCAGTGTTAGATGGTAGTTTTGTTTTAAGGCTTTAGCTGTGCCAGTGTCAATCAATTTTACCCTCGTGCCTTCGACAATACTATTTATTTGCATGGTGACTAACTTCAGAATAATTTGAAACATGACTTTATTGTTCATTTTGACAGAGATTTGTACAATATCTGGCCTCCAGGAACACATTATTCAACCTCAGTAATTTTTTGGACAAAAGCGGGTTACAAGGTAGGTGCTTTCAGCCCGACACCTCATTACTCATTCAGTTTTTTTCCAAACACATTGCAACTGCGTTATCTATTTTCGTGAGTAACCAAACCTATGACAAATGCAGAAATGATGAATAATTGAGGAGCTGACAGAACACGGGCTGCCTTTTCACAGTTCTATTATTTTAGTGTTAGTCATGGTCAGTCCTGGTTAGTCCTGTTTTACTCACCCCCATGTCATCCAAGATGTTCATGTCATTCTTTCTTCAGTCGAAAATAGAAATTAAGGTTTTTGATGAAAACATTCCAGAATTTTTCTACAGATAATGAACTTCAGTGGGAACCAAACGGTTCAAGGTCCAAAAGACACTTTCAGTACAAACTGCAAACTGTTCAAAGGGCTTTAAAACGATTCCAGACGATGAATAAGGATTTTATCAAGCGAAACGATCGCTCATTTAATAAATAAATAACAAAGTTTAAGTTTTATAAGCTCAAATGGTCACCTTGCTCTGTTCTCTGATGCGTGTTCTTGACTCTCCTGTTCGAACTCATTTATGAAAATGAACAAATCTTTTTCCGAGTCAATTTGTTCGTTTTGTTCGTTGATTGAACCAAATGACTCGGAAAAGGATTCGTTCGTTTTGATTAATTAGTTCGAACAGGAGAGTCACGAACTCGGTTCATCAGATTTGTTCGCTCATCTCTGAACAGAGCAAGGCGACCATTTGAGCTCATAAAACTTAAACTATTTTTTATTTTTTATGAGCAATCTTTCGCTTGAAAAGACCCTTATTTATTGTCTGGAATCATTTAAAGCCCTTCGAACAGTTTGCAGTTTGTACTGAAACTGTCTTTTGGACCTTGAACCATTTGGTTCCCATTGAAGTCAATTATATGGAGAAAAATCCTGGAATGTTTTCATCAAAAACCTTAATTTCTTTTTGACTGAAGAAAGAAAGACGTGGACATCTTGGATGACGTGGGGTGAGTAAATTATCAGCAAAAGTTTTTTGAAAAGTGAACTTTAATAGTTGAATAAAGTCTTTATTTTTGTTTTGTTTGTTTTTTGATAAACTTAATGTTGAGCAGATAGAATTACCTCGCAGCCTATGAAGGAGTGAGCCAGCTCTCTGATTTCATCAGAAACATCTCAGTTTGTCTGTTCTGAAGATGAACAAAATATCTCTAAATTTTGCATAATTATTGTAGAAGCTGTATTTGTAATACTATTATGTGTTGTATGTGTCATGCATTATACTGACCCTGTGGAAACAGGAACATTTTTTCCTCTTAGCAATAAAAATGAGTCACAATCATCCTGAAATATTGTGCTGAGGATTCAACTAAAACATCAAAGACTCACATTTTTAAATATCTAGAATCAGAACACAAGAATATAGTTTGCTGTATGACTAAGTTCAACTACCCGAGGGTCGCTGTGAACCCGAGACAACATGTTCTGTTCTTCGTGCAGGATATGACATGTCCACCTTCATCCGGAGGTACAGCCGCTACCTGAACGAAAAGGCAGTCTCATACAGACAAGTGGCTTTTGACTTCACAAAAGTAAAACGAGGGTAAGTCTATTTTCTAATTATTAAAGGGAAAGTTTACCCAAAAATGAGAACTCTGCTGATTTGTGTGCTTGTCGTTTTTGTTAAAGGGCTGACGGTGTAATGAGAACTATGAACACAGAGAAGCTCCTAAAGACCATCCCCATTATCCAAAACCAGATGGATGCGCTCCTCGACTTCAATGTGAGTTTATGACGACAACAGATAGACTTTGCTACATGTCCGCAGACAGCTTGACCTTTCGTCAGTGGTCTTTTCCACTTGTTTTTGTAGAATTATCTTGCAGAATAACCGTCCCAAATCAAATTGAGTTTGGCTTGTTTTGTGTCTGCAGGTAAATGCCAATGAGCTCACAAACGGGGTCATTACGCCGCGTTCATGCTTCTGTTTAAAGACGCCATCCGTCTGTTTGCGGCCTATAATGAAGGGATCATCAACTTGCTTGGTGAGCTGTTATCCTACTTGAGCTTTCAAAACTCACTGTGGGCTGCCCTACATATTGGCTTTTAGCAGTTATCTCTGCTGTTGGTTCCTGTTTCAGAGACCTTTAAACTCACAATATCAACCCACTCATCAACAGCCGCTTAGGACTCTGACCCGACACGTCACTCGGTTTTATGACGGCTTGTTTATTGCCTGGGAGTTTTAGCTCATAAAACAAACCCTTCATGTACATATCGTTAGTCTCAGAATGAATTTTTTGAGCCAAGTAAGATCGACATTACTGTTTAGTGCAGTAAAACTGAGCAAATTTCAGCTTGAAGAGATGATTAGCTTGAGAGTGTGATTAAACTTGGTTATCCAGACCTTGTGATATTGACTTTAAAGATTCAAAGATTGATCATTTGATGTTGAACACAGAATTTAATTACGAAACATATAAGTAGGATTGCACAAGTAATTAAAATAAGATATGACTGAAATGAAAAAAAAAAAAACTTTTTTATACTTTCTTGTAACTTAAAAATATTAATAATAATAATAAAGAAATCACGATTAACACATTAATTTTATTCATTAGACAATTACAGGTATATTTCAGGTGAATGGGTTCCAAACAGAAACTGTGCAGCAAAAAGAGATCCGAGTCCATTTTCAAATTCAGGAACAATGTGAATGCAAAAAGATCTTTGTACGTTTGTGTCTGCAAAAGCGGTTTTGTTCTGTTCTGATTAATTCAGAGCCGAAAGACATTGCTTTCTAGTTAAGTGTTTGCAATTCCTGCTTTTTTTACTGATTTAATTCTGCCTTATTTTGTATGTATAATATCTAAGCAGCAGCAATATGAGATTATCATACTGCAGTTCAAATCGCTACTGCAGTGTTTATTAAAATAGCAGCCCTACTTAGAGTGTGTGTGTTGGGTGGCTCTATACAGTGGCTTCGGCATTTGTTGGCTTTCGTTCAGTGGTTACATGTTGGAGCGTTTCTGTGAAGACTGACACACTAGTGAGAGCTGCTTCGGGTCATGTTGTGATGATGACAGATGCCAAGCATAACTCGGTCTAGTGAAGTCACAGAGTGAATCAAGCAAGTCCCCTGATAATGTGGTGGGAAATGGACAACTATTACAAAAATGTGACTTTGTGGGAAAATGGCGGGAACGGGCGAACATTTAACTAGGTCTGCCTCTAATGATTATTTTGATAATCGATTAATCGGACAATTGTTTTTTTTTTTTTTTTGATTAATCAGATAAATTCTATTTTTGTTTATTATAACTAAATAAAACCCTAAATCCGGGTTGTGGCAGTACAGGACGAGGTCGAGGACATGAGAGATGCGAGATTGGAGCGAAATATTGATTACTAATATCAATATTTGCATTGTTTTTAATCATAATTGCTGATGGCAAGTTCCAGATGTAACGATATAAACTAAAATCATCTCGTATGTGTGTGTGTGTGTGTGTGTGTGTGTGTATATGTATATATATATATATATATATATATATATATATATATATATATATATATATATATATATATATATATATAGTAAAATAAAAAAATATTTATTTAAAATTAATTTAATTATACGGATAAATTGATAAAATAAATATAGAATGATTGAAAAAAAAGCATTTGAACGTAGAGCTGCAGTAGGTCGCGTTTGAAAAACAATTAAAACATAACCTGATGCTCGAGATTTTATCCATTAGTTGTTGCTTGCAGCCCTACATTTAACACACAATTTAATAATAAAATAAACAAATACTAAACGAAATTAAACGACGATGGACGACTGCTGTCGCATATAAAACGAACACAACATAAGTCCTGGCCTATCCTCTCTAACCTTCACTGTCGTCGCTCCTCCTTTATGCTTCCGCTCCTCTGTGAGAGATACGGGAGCGGTGCATTGCGCAGGTGCCGCCCATCATCAATCACACCACTCGTCCTGCTCACCTCACTGACTTCATTCCTTTTCCCATCTGCAGAGAAGTACTTTGACATGAAGAAAGCCCAGTGTAAAGAAGGCCTGGACATCTATAAGAAATTCCTCACTTCGAATGACGAGAATCTCAGAGTTTCTCAAAGTGGCAGAGGTAAGATGGTGTAAGCCAGCATGTGTGTATAAATATAAATAATGAGCCAATATGTGTAGTGCGCACATTAAAAAAAACTTTCCTGCTCATTACAGCAAGTGGGAATCGAATCGAGGGGACATACCAGACCTGTCACAGGTGAGGACACATATATTGGTCTTGGTTTTGAGGAAAACCTTACACTGACTGACTGTCTTCCCTTTCTGCCTCTCGGCTACTTATCTGTCACTCTTCTTCCTGCTTGAGCTCCACAGCTAAACTTAGCACGGCTACATTGGATTCACACGAGTGCGGCTTGTAGAACTCTCTAACCTGCAGTTACCTAGAAATCTTAATACTTAACTTGAGTTGTACACGGAAAAGTCATCTGAGAGTTCTAGAACTGCAGTTAATTTGCTTGTGCAGTGCTGCTGCAAACCGCTGGTGCATGCGGACATCTCTGCATGACACTGGTGGAAACTATTCTAACTGTCCTTAATGCTTGATTCATACAGCACATAAAGGTGTGATACTGGACGCAGCTTACAGGGTTGAGACAGAATCAGGTCTAGGTTTAGGTTTGATTTATTTTGTTTTCTGTTTCTTTTCAGAACTCCGTTTTTACATGTTTGTGTGTTGAGGAGACCGTATTAAAAAGAATGTGACTCATTTAGTAAGATTGCAGCAGGGCATAATCATTAAAACTAAGTGGGACAGGTTCCCTTCAATATTCAGATGCAGTCAGATTAAAAAAGCAAAATCATTTACGTAAAAAGAAAAAACTTTAACGTTTGCAAGCTCTTTGGGTTTGTTTTTATTCTACTTCACTATTTTGCAGTTTCTGAAATACTCTGAAAACACCTTTGTTAAACTACCACCTTTATATTCTGTATCTTTCCTTATCTTTCGTTTTCAGTTTACAGTTTGTGTAAGTACCTGCATCTCACTCTCTTCTCTCTGTTTCGAAGCCTTTGGTTTGTTCCTTTGCATGCTATCTTTGTTTTTGTTCAGTAGTGATTCTCCAATTAGGGGGACATTCATATTTGTTGTTTTTTGTTTTGTGTATGTCTGTAAAGAAAATTATAAAATTATATTTAATAATAAAAATAAATAATTAATTATTATGTACTGGCTTTCAGTTATTTAGTATTTGTGAACAATTAATATTTTTGTAATATTGAAAATATAGCAGTATTTCGTCATTACCGTAATGCCAAACATTTTAGAAAACATTTTTTCAAAAACAAAATATATGTTCTATTTAGGTATAATGGAATGAAAAGCGATGAGAAACAAATATAATTAATTTTTAAATCTTAATCTGTGAGTAGCTTTGTGTTATTTATTTTCTTATTTTTTTTTTTTTCTTGATATTTTGACGTATAAGAGGACTTTGGATCTGAGGCTTATGTTTGTTTGGAGCATTTGACATCTGAATGTTTTGTAAATGAGGCAACGTAATGCAGTTTGCAAAGAAAAGTTTGCTAAAAGAGAAAGCTGCCCGCTGTATTGGATATAACGACATCTATATATTTGTGTGCTATAACCTAAAAAAATGTCATTACCGCTTTAAACTTTTTTTTTTCCAAAATGTGACGCATCGAATTGTAACATCATTACCATAAAGTGCAACATGAAAAACGTTATTTTTTTTAGGACGTGATCATTTTAGATGCGTCGTTTAATTTGTCTAGGTTTCATGTTGTTGAATGTGCCCCCAATTGAATGATCACCTGTACTGTGTGTTGTGTGTGTGCATATTTGTTCTGTGGACTGTGAGTGTGTCCTGGCCTGTAAGATAATGTAATGTTTCCATTCCTCCAGGCCCCTAGTAGCCTTCTGGACGCCCTCGAGCAGCATTTGGCTTCATTAGAGGGGAAAAAGGTCAAAGACTCCACAGCTGCCAGCAGGTACAGTGATTTGCAAAGCAGTTAATTTTGAACTCTCTGTGAGGGGGTTGTTGTCTTCATGCTCTGCATTCATGCATGGATCTGCGTGTGTGGGAGAGGTGTTTCAGGAAGTTTTGTCAGGTTAAAAACAAATTATGTGCAGTTTTTTTAAAGTAAGAGGGATTTCCAAAAGTGTTATTGATTTTTATGCTGACAACAATATTACACTGACATCTAGAAATCATATTTACCTAACTTTACAAGATTTTTTTTATCAAGATCATCTATCAAGGCCATAAATGTATAATTTAATAACCATTTATTTTTCTTATTTTATTCAATGCTACATATACTTCTAAGATCAGTCAACGGTGTTTAAACTAAGAATTTGATGACTTTGCAAACTTTGCTAACATTGACCCTGGATTTCCACAAAAAGAGTCAAGTTGGTTCCTGTAGCGGAAGCAGTAAAAATGTGCTCTGTGCCAATGCTAGTAGCGCTGATTCCCACTAATGCAACCCTTGTGTATTCAACAGTGGCATGTTAACTGTATCAGATCCTCTGTCTGTCTTTCCACTCAGAGCCAGTACGCTGTCCAATGCGGTGTCCTCCTTGGCCAACACGGGTATCTCTTTCACCAAAGTTGATGAGAGGGAAAAGCAGGCTGCTCTGGAGGAGGAGCAGGCTCGAATTAAAAGCACTTAAGGTACGTAACGACCATCTACATTAGTTTTTATAACACGATTGACAAGGCAATTAACCTGTTTGGTTTTACCAACACCAAGGAGCAGCGTTTGAAGGAACTGTCCAAGAAGCCCTCCACATCCTCCACGACTGCAGCATCTCCTGTTTCGACGGCGACGGGGACCATCAGTACCGCCCACGCTATTGACCTGTTCTCCACATCCAGTAGCTTTGCTAACAGGTAATAGTTTTATATATTTACAGATTGGGGTAAGTGCCCCAAACCATTTTTGTTTTTTTGTTTGTTTTCAGCAGAAATGCTTTAAATTGATCGAAAGTGACGGTAAAATAGTTATAATGTCACAAAAAGTCAGATAAATGTTTATATCCATCAAAGAATCCTGAGAATACAATGCATCACAGTTTTCAGTAAAATATTAAGCAGCACTACTTTATCAATATTGATTAAAACAATTCTTTCTTGAAATCAGCATATTAGAATGATTTCTGAAGGATCATGTCACGTGATTTTAAAGTGTAATATTTCATATTTTTGTTTTTATTGTATTTTTGTCAATTAAATGAAGCCTTGGTGAGCAGAAGACATTACATTCAAATACATTAATGGGGTGATGAACTGAGAAAGATCTACCTCAACACGCCCGGTTTAGCCCCGCCCACCGATTCGCGCATTACACGTATAGCTAAATAACATTGGCCTACCTCGCGATGACAAACCGGATCGAGCTACCGAGCAATAAATATGCACTGATGAGTGAAACTCATTGTAATATGCGAAACTGTTATCCACTCACAGCAGTGGGCGTTTACTTCCAAGTCTTCAGTGCGAGACGCCCATAAAAACAGAGCGTTTTTCTGCTAGGCTCAAAACTAGGGTACAAAATAGCCTATTACTTATTTATGTTGATGTTTTTAATGTAAAAACCAAGCGAACGTCAGAAGTTGACCTCAGACAACAATGTTTTTTTTTTTAAGCCAGTTTATGACCCCTTTAAAAAAAATCTCACTGACTTCAAACTTTTGAGGAATTTATATGTCATGTATTTGTATTGTCTACTTGTTGAATAGAATTTGAATCGTTACACATCCTTTGTATTATAATATAAATTGTCATTTTTACATTATTTAGTATTTTTTATACTGTACAAGTTGGGACAAATGTTGGGAATGCCATTTTATGTTGATTTTAAATAACAGCAAAGTTCACTGATTTTCAGCCAGTTAGATTGTGGCCAGAACTAATTGCTGTGTATTTGATGATGGATTCCACAGTCTTTCTGTTCGGATGATACGCGGCTGGTAGTTATTATTTTCCCAGTTGGTGCATGAGTGCACATGTGCAATCGTTTGGCATCAATCTTTAGCTTTCAGTGTTTTATTGGGGTTCCATGCAGGACTACACAGTGACGGCAAGTTAAACTCAGCAATTACGTTACAGGCGTATGTGCTTATGATGATGTCATCCAAAGAGGAACGGGGACATGCGTTATTAATGGTTCTTGCTAAGGCGATCATTACCATTATACTTGCATTTAGGGGTTTGTTTCAAATCAGATTAATCTCTGCTGTCGTGAACAAAAAAAAGTTTAAAATCAGTCTCCGGTTCTCTTGTTTGTGCTGTAAGTGTGTGAATTCCTGCCCAGTCTGGATTTGGCTGTGAAGGAGGTATTGATTGCATGTGAATTTCCCCTCAACTCCCTAAGTCTCCACTTTAAGCACTTCAAATCTACATGCCAAGTTTGTCTTTGCCATATAACTGTGAAATGCTTGGCGCTTCAACTGCCGTTTAATGGAAGACATTAATGTGATGCGTGTGTGTGTGTTTGTCTGGCTCCAGTGCTCCGAAGGTGCCGAACGATCTGTTGGACCTGCAGCCCGCGTTCCAGCCCTCCCTGCCTCTCTCCACCGGCCTGCCTTCAGCCAACACATGGGGAGGTGAGCGGGTCACACCACAGGAACTCACAGATCCATATTAATATGTATCTCAAAGAAATCAAGCTTACATCAACAGTCTTCTCCTCTGAAACCATGAATTTTTTCATGAATGAATGCATTTCTTGAGGAAAGATTCTGTGTTTTTGTTGCATACATCTAAATAACATCTAAACTGTTAAATGAGGGGCTAATTTTTAACCTAAAGAGCTCATTGGCTGTGATTAACATGATATTTAACCTGATGGCACTGGCGTTGTATTGGTTTCCGATATTAGCCAGGCAGATCCAGATATGTCCGCAGCTTTCAGTGTTTATTGAATTATACTACGTAAAACATGCTCGGAAACTTTTCCAGATGGATTGTCTTGATGTGAGTTGAAGCTTGTTGGGGTTTCAAGCAGGCTTTACTCTTTTCAACACCAGGGCGCTGTCATGTCCTACTGCATTTAAAGGAATATCTCACCTAAAAATAAATATAAATCTGTAATCATTCATTCATCCCTATGTTGTTCCAAACCCATATGAGGCATTTTAGATGGCTATCCTGGCCACATTTCTCCAAGATAATGGACTAAATCTAAACTTGGGTTGTCCACTCCAAAAACTTCTTGTAAAAGTGAATCTTTCAACTTGAACATATTCCAAGTCTTGGAACAACAATTCTTTAATATTAGGTTAACAGTGAAAATGATATCTAGAAGGTATCATATATAGGTATATCTAGTTATAGATGCGTTAAATTTCACATTGAATTTTGGGATATATATTATATACAACATGATTATTTTTTAAACTTTAATTAAATATTGTAGTAAATAAAAGCTGCATTTCAGCTATACATTTTTACTTAATTAACTATAATAATATGTAATCTGGTGTGTATTATTATTATTATTATTATTTATTTTTATTAAAACATGTCAGGCTAAATGTTTACTTAAAAATGAACTGGTACTTTTTGAAGTAAATAAATTCAAAAATACCCCCAAAAATAATAATAAAAAAAAACACTAAAAATGGATAGACAACTTTATCAAAGACAGTGATTTAACATTTATAATAAATAAAAATTAGGATCACACCTGAATCTTCTGTGCCCACATTTGTCCACAATTACAGGATTAAGGGCTATATAGGGGATTCCGTTTGATGGCTAAGTTGTACTACAATAATAATGATAATAACAAAAAAATGTTAAAAATAATATATTGTTGAAGTTTTTTTTATTATTATTATTTACTACAATTTTAAAGCTGCAAATAAGGCTAAAGTTTTATTGGACCTTATGCATAACCAGTAAAAATAAATAAATGAATATGGATTTGCAGCTTTGAAAATGTACAATAAATGAGTAACAAAATATAAATGTGCATAAATGTGTATACACTTAATCATTTTAGTACAACTTTAAAGCTGCAAATCACACAAAGGTTTGCTCAATGTATTTGATTGCCAGTCAAATACAATTTTATGCATTATAATATTTGTCCTGATTCATTCCTGTCCATTTAGCTTAGATGCACGATTTATGTTACATGTACATTACAACCCGTGTCATTCAATCCAGTACCCAGAAAGCATCCAAAGACCAAACAGACTCCACCTCATTTGTATGTTAGTCTCTGTTTGCATGTTCTCTCTATCTTGCTCTCTCTTTCTAACCACCTCTTGTTATTTTCTGTTTCTGTCTTGTCTTTGGCCGTGTAGATCCTTTCACGTCTACAGAGGCTGTTGACGACTCCATTCCAAACTTAAATCCTTTCCTTACAAAACCTGTTGTTGATCCTGTCCATCTGCCTGTTGTGTCTTCAGATGCTGTTAGTTTTCCCTCTAGGACACCCAGTCATGAAATGTTCGGTGGTAAACGGCTGTTCTTTTCTCTCATGTAGTGCACGGTTTGCTTTCTCTCGCCCTCTGCTGCTAGTCTGTTTTCCCTCCTCTTTCATTTTTTACTGAATGCTCCACTGCATCAAGTGTACAAAGACCAGCTGGGCAGTGACCTGAGTTAACCCCTAAAATATCTCATACGTGTGTCTGGAGTTCATATTGGCTGTGTACTCAACCTAGTGAGCTGCCTACCTAGACAGTATTTTTAGACTCAACTTCAAATGCGCCTATAAAGCCCAAAAAGGCTGTCTGCAAAGGGAGAGCTAAATAAAATACTGCTTAGGTTGTATTCAGGGTGTACTACTGAATGCATTTTTTTCACAAAACATGAATTAAATTTAACATACTAATTAGTTAAATAGTTTGTAAAACACTCCAAGCATTACATTTTTTATATAGAATATATAGTAACATTATGATTTGACTTTAAGGGCCTTATTTTAACGATCTACCGTACGGGCGTTGTGGACCTGCCTATAGGCGCACATTACTAACTTGCTCATTAAATTAAAAAAAAAAAGATAAATGCATTTGTGTAGTTAATTTTGTTAATTTAACAAATGTGTGCAAATGCATTTGCTCTTTAAACAACATGGCACAAGACGTGAAAAAGATAGTTGCGTCGGGCTGAAACTAGGAAAAACACTTGCTTTGCAGCTGGCGCTGCGTTGCGGCGGGTGTATGATAGGGCCCAATGACTTTATTAATTGCTTTTTAGTTATCGAAAATGGGGAAAAAGTCATTTTATGATTGGCATATGTACAATACTTTCAATTCATTGATGCACAACAACAGCAGTGACAAGAAAATATGAAAAAAAAATAATAAAAATTAATAAAACAAGTGGAAATTAATAAAAAATGGATCGTCAAGCGCATTGAATTATGGAAACATTGCTTCTTGCAGTGTACTTGGGTTGTAATTGTATAATGCACATTTTGGCAAATGTAGATCATATTAAATTCTAATTTATAATATTGTCATATGCAATACTGCAGAGATGGTAAGAGAAGTATGCTATTATGAACCCAGCTTAGGTTTTGAAAAACAGCCAGTGTGTGTGTGTTTGTGAATGTGTGTATGGCTTTTAATGGTTGTCAAAGCAATAGCTTCTGTGAGTTTGTTATATGCTGAGGACATTATTTATTATGTTTCAAAGCGAACAATAACATATTTGAGAGCGTGACAGACAGATGTTTAGTTGCTACTGTAAAGAGTGTTTGTGTTTGTACAGCTGTATTATGGTGGCTCAGCTTTTATGGTCAAGTAATGCTGGTCTAATATGAATAAACGAGTATGATCAAGAGGAAGAATGGCTGTTATCAAGTACAAATTAACTGCTTTAAAAAGTATGTGCCCTATTTGTGTTTGGTGGTCCTTTTTACCCACACTTAACCTCAAATTATTGCTTTTATGGGTCAGTATTATGGTCTCTGGACCACCTTAGTCCAAAACCTGCTTGGTTGTGCTTTGCTGCCCTTTTCCTTTTAGCCTTTTCAATTTTTCCCATCCTTAGAGTGTTAAGTTTTAAAGTTTTTCCCAAATGTCAATTTCATTTCTTGGTTCTCCAGATAATTACAATCCCTTTATTGATTCGAGCAGTTCGGTTGCTGTCATCTGTCGAGCCCTCTGCTCGGATGGGCTGCTTCCTCTCAGGTACAGACGTCCCAGGTTGATTTATGTTTTCTGACCTCAGGAAACATAGTGACGTTTTTCCCGTGGGTTCCCCTCCAAGTTTTTTTTTTTTTTAACTCTCCGCAAAAAAATTAACTACAGTTTTGTTTCATCTTCACCCTCTTTAATTAAATATAGAATATGCAGGCTTTATTTAATTTCTTTCCCTGATATTAGTTTTGCTTCTTTATTCTTTATTTCCTGTCTCACTTGACTAATTTTCCCATTTCTGGCTCTCCTGTGCTGTTATTCTGGGCCTATCAGACTCGTTCTGCTCTCTGGCTGCCTACCCTAACACTCTCTTCCACTCTGAGCCCTCCGCTGTAGCTGGACTATTCGGAGGTAGGTGTCGTTCCTCCAGCCTGTCTCTATCTTCCTGTGTCCTACAGCTGTCTCTTGTCCTTTGTTGTTCCATTCGCAGGTGGGCTTAGGTTAAACTGGTAGGAACAGGTTGGAAGTTGATTCAGACTTTCGGCTCACAGTTCCAGTTTGCAATGTGTTTAACTTTTATAATTAACATCATTTTTTTTGTCATTTTATGTGCATTTGTCTTTTCTTATTTATATTTAGCTTTATATTATTTTTAATTTCACTTAGTGTTTTTAGGTCAAGTTTAATTTAATTTCAACTTTAATTTGATTTCAATTAGTTGGCAAGGCAACATTTTTTTTCTTTTAATCTTTATATATAGGTTGGCATGATGTTGATGCTGCTCAAGTTAAATAGCTGCTTTTTTGTTGTTGCTACTGGCTACAATCATGTTGCGTGCTTAAAGGGATAGTTCACTTTGAAATAAATTTTTGGTATGTTTTAGCTTACCTCAAAGGCATCCAAGATTGTAGGTGTCTTTGTTTCTGCAGTTTCAATTGGGATATTTTTAGGTCAAACCGTTCTTGTCGGTCAGTCATATAATGCAGGTCTATGGTCACCACCTCTAAGAACATGCACCGAGAAGTCCAAATTAAGCATGATTTAATGACTCGGAAATGTAAGTACACATTGATGGCCTGAGACACGAAAGAGCGTTTTTCTGTGAGAAAACAAACTTCTCTGTGCATGCTCTTTGAGGTGGTGACCATAGACCTCCATTATATGACTGACAGACAATAACGGTTTGACCTAAAAATATCAAGATTTAAACTACTGCGGAAACTATTAATATAAATTAAAATAAAAAATAATTTCAAAGTGAACTATCCCTTCAACAGCTGACATTTCTAGAAGTCTCTCGACTACAACAGAAATTATTTATTTAAATGAATGATGCCAATTATGCATTACACAAGAACTGGAAGAAAACATTAACCAGTTTAAAATGACTTTTCTGGCATTTTTCCAGCCATAACGTGTAGGTGAATCTGCCTGTGGTTGTTGTTTTTTTAGGTCTGACCTTGTTTCCTCTAACACAGGGTTCTCTGCACCTCCCGCCGCCCAGCCTCCCAGTTCGACAGGCCTTAATGTCGACTTTGACTCAGTGTTCGGCAATAAGCTCGGCCTGCCAACAGCACAGATCTCGAACTGGTAAGGGAGATGTTAACCCAGTTCCTGTGACTCACTCATTGCTTATCTCTCCACATGATGCTTCACATCCAGCTTAATGCTGAAAGCCAATGTGTTTTGGGGGCCCAGAGCCTTTATGGAGTAAATCTTTAGACCATGCATCAGCTAGATGTGTGATTTTCATATGACAATGATCACAGTGTGATTAAGCCTTGATCTCTTTTGTGTCATGTTCTCAACATTGCATGTTTGGAACTTGCTTTTCAAACACACATCTTATTACTCTGCACTGACAAAATCACACATTAGGCTTCTCATAAAACAACCTTCTAGCATTAATTTGTCTTATAAATGAGTCTTAGTTTTGATATAAACCCATGATTGGTTTGAAATCAGGATATCATTTGGTGCAGTGGTTAGCGCTCTAAAACATTGAGCCTTGCTGCGAGGGTCTCGCTATATTGTTTGTGAATCTGTGTCAAATAAGTCATGTTTTGGGATTTTCCTCATCCTGTCCTCTTTTTCTCCTCTCACTGTGTGGTTTAATCTGTTTGGGCCGCTGGCTTTGCATGGCACTGCATGTCTGGGTGAGTTGACTGCACAAGATTTTACCCACATTCTTTCACTTTCAGTCCTTCAACATTGCTCTGCCACTTGCTCCACCCTACCAACCTAATTGTGCTTTTTGTGTTTGTGTGTGTTGTCTGTGTCTTTTATCCCTCTCCCATTCCCTCTCCTCTGTTTGTTTAAGATGATATTTTAGGTGGCCTCCTGAAACCCACAGTGGCCTCTCCCAACCAAGGCCTGACGCCCAGCACCCAAGCTGGCAAACTGGTTTCCGATGACTTGGATTCCTCTCTGGCCAACCTTGTGGGCAGTAAGAGTCCTGTTCTTGTTACATCAATCAAACTCTCTGTATTAGGGCTGCACCATTAATTGAAATAAAATTGGCTTGGTGCTCATGATCCTCTTTTTAGTGTCTCAGAGCAACTCGGTTGATAGTAATCAAAATCCCTCCCAAATCATGCAGCCCTGTTTGCATTCTGGTATTAATAATCAGTAGGGCTGTCAAAACGATTAATCACGATTAATTGCATCTAAAATAAAAGTTTGTGGTTACATAATATATATGGGTGCACTGTGAGATGAATTGAATCTGAATCTGAATTTTCAGCATCATTACTCCAGTCTTCAGTGTCACATGATCCTTCACAAATCACTTTAATATGATGATTTCATGCTCCAAAAACATGTATGATTATTATCCATGTTGAAAACAGTTTTTTACCTTTTTATTTCAGGATTCTTTGATGAATAGAAAGTTCAAAGAACAGCATTTATTTAATTAGAATCTTTTCTAACATTATAAATGTCTTTACTGTAACTTTTCATCAATGTAACTCATCCTCTGATGAATAGAAGTATTGATTTCTTATTTATTTCCCCCAAAATAAAATACAAATTCTTACTGACCCCAAACTTCTTAAAAGGTAGTGTTTAATGTAACAAAAGCTTTCCATTTCAGATAAAAGCTGTTCTTATGAACTTTCTATTCATCAAAGAATCCTGAAATAAAAATGTAAAAAACTGTTTTCAACATGGATAATAATCATACATGTTTTGGAGCATAAAATCATCATATTAGAGTGATTTGTGAAGGATCATGTGACACTGAAGACTGGAGTAATGATGCTGAAAATTCAGCTTTTTTTCAGAGGAATAAATTACATTTTAATATATATTAACATAAAATTTTGTCATAATATTTCACAATATTACTGTGTTTTTTTGAGCAGAAGAGACTTCTTTTAAAAACATAAAAAATCTTACCGACCCTAAACTTTTGACTGGTAGTGTATATATATAAATTATTTATTTTTATATAATATAAATTATATATAGTATAAATATATACATACAGTATATACATGAAAATATTTCTTAAATATATACAAGCATGTGTGTATTTTTTTATATATAATAATTATAACACAGTGCACCCACATATATTATTTAAACACAAACTTTTAATTTGGATGCGATTAATCACAATTAATCGTTTGACAGCCTAATAATCAGGAACAGCAACTTTCATGCTATTTATTGATCTAGGATGGTAAAAAAGGCAAAGTCCTAACATGTTTTTTCTCTCTCTTTTAATTTTTTTTATAGATCTCGGTATTGGAAATGGAACAATGAAGAAGTATGAACATTTACGGTTCATCTCAATCTAAATTCCTAGTGTTCTTCAAACTTTATCATGATTGTTTCTTCTGTTCCTCCTCAGTGACATTCACTGGATTCAACCCGGAGAGAAGAAGTTGACTGGAGGAACCAACTGGCAACCAAAGATGGCTCCGACCACAACATGGAACCCTGCCACCATGGTGAGGAAACAATATGTGCTTTCTCTTACTCAAATGAAACCAAACTCATGCTAGGAACAGCCGTCATAAACCAATAGACGGATAATAGTTGGAGATCTTCCGCTGATTCTGAAACATGGGCTCTGTTCCAAACCCTGATGAGCTACCTTCTAAGCATTGTACATTAGCAAAATCTAATTTCATGAAACTGAAATGGCAGTCCAATGATTGGATGACGATGTATACAGACACAAAATGGCTAGCTAACATTTGTTCTGTAGGTGTACAATGATCTATAGATCATCTGTCTCTTTAAATATTTGCTTCACAGGTTTTGTCATGTAATGGAACTTCGACTTGATGCATTTCATTTACTTCATCTTTTTATTATTAACTGTGAATAACTTTGGTGCTCTTGTGTCATCTATTGTGTTTAACTATTTCAACCGTTGTACTTTTCCATTTCCATACACCTTGAAGTAAGCATTTGGCTTGAGACTTTACACAAATGTTGGATAAAATAGTATTTTCATTATTATTATTTTCATAATAATTAAAGTTGTCACAATGCATTCTGGCATTGCCTTATTTCTAAATTATATATGCAATTCTGCCTTTATTTTGACCACATTGAGGAATCTTATAAAGCAACATGATTTTGCTGCCTACTTGTTGTTTAGGTATGCTGCACATTAGCTTTTGGAACAGAGCTGTAATCCAGCCTTAAACAGCCTGAATGTATTGTCTTGTTTGTGTGAGCTTACAATGCGAGATGTTTGTTATATGTCCTCTAATTGTGTTTGTTGCGTTGTGTAACTGTTCTCGTCCGGGGATAAACAGAACGGCATGATTTTCCCACCATACGTAAGTCTAATTGTTGAGTTGAACGTTTCTCTGAAACGCATGAGATTATTAACCCCACCGCACCGCATTTGCTTTGGTCACAGTTTATGACCTGTGCGTGTGTTTGAGTGACCAAAATTGCACTGAAACCCATCAAAAGCTGATCTAACAAAATGTAATATTGGCATGGCTGACGGTGCTCTTCCTCTTTTACCCTTTCCTCATTGGTTTCATTTGTTTATCGCCATCAGCAAACAACTGTAGTCATTTTGGTGTGGATCAATGGGTTAGTGTTTCCAGTGCAGGGTTTACTGGGCAATGTGCAAAGTCCAATACAAGGTATCGCCCAACTGTTTGATTGCGATCCATAACGTGCCTTGGTAAACATTCTGATGGAAACACTTCCACCAGAGATTTGTTTTCTTAAACGGGATACTGATGGATTTAGTACATCAGCATGATTTAGTCCCATTAAATCCAGCAGAGTGAAATGTTTCTCCTAGAATGCAGTACAGCATGAACTGTTCGCTGACCCTAGTCTAGATACAAGTTTACATTTCCTTGTATCACAATGAGATTCCACATCTCTGCTAGCATATTAACCATGAGATTAATTTCAATCTGTTGTGTTTCAGTGTGATATACACTAAAGCACACAATGTTTAGTTCAGATAGATTCACAACTGTGTTCAGAAAATTTGTAAAACTTTAAAACTCCCCAAAACAAGGATGCTCACTAAGGATGTGTTTATTTGATCAAACGTATAGTAAAACCATAATATTCTAAAGTATTATTACAATTTAAAACCGTTTAATATACATTACGGCTGTCAAACGATTAATCGCGATTAATCACATCCAAAATAAAAGTTTGTGTTTACATAATATATGTGGTTGCACTGTATATAATTAATATATATATATATATATATATATATATATATACACACACATGCTTGTATATATTTAAGAAATATTTTCATGTATATACTGTATATAGATTTATATATAATTTATATTAAATATAAATTTAAATATAAAATCTAAAAATTATTTTATATATAAATAATATATTTTTTTCCTAGATATAGATGCATGTGTGTATTTATATATTTATATATATATATATATATATATATATATATATATATATATATATACACACACATATATATATATATATATACATACAGTGCATCACACATAAACACAAACTTTTATTTTGGATGCGATTAACCATTTGACAGCTCTAATATATATTTAAAATGTAATTAATTGATTATTACAACTTATTACAAAGCTGTTTTTTTTATTATTTTTTTTTATTATTTTTTTGCCATAACACATTAGCCTACTTTTGATTCCTTAATTAATATAAAGTTTAAAAGAACAGCACTTTATATTTTCTTTAAAACATTTTTTTACAAATATAGAAGTCTCTACTGTCACTTTGTTGAATTTATAGGGAAAATAAGCAGGGACAACGAAATATGTCAATTAATTAAATTTCTTCATAAAGGGTTTTGACTTCAAAACAATGTCCCCTGCTTTTTCTAAAGTTGTCATAGTTCATGGGTAAATTACCTGTATTCCAAAAAAATGTTTATTTAACAATTTATTGGTCATTTGGTCACCATCATTGAATTTCGAAGGCCGTTCAGAGGAGCGAAGCACCAGGGGAAATAATGGTGTGTCTGTGGCTACCGAAGGCCTTCTTGAGAATCTCACAGCTCCTTCACAAAGAGCTTCTCTCTTCCACCAGAGCTCTGCACCTGCAACTAATCACTCTGCCTTCAAAGAGGTCACACACACGCACACTTTTTCTCACTCTCTTCCTCTTTATCTCCTTGCCTATATTCCTGTTTTGATGCTCTGTGTGTAATGACATCTTTAAGGTTTCCCAGATGTGAGCTACTCTCCATGAAGAGAGAAAGCTAAAATACTGAAGTAAAATACATTTTGAAAAGAGCATTCTGTTAGTCCACTTGCACAAAGTTGCCTTTGTTCACCGTGTGTAAACGTGGAAACTGAGATGGCGTGTCTGGGGTAGTTGTGATCTCATGGCTGCATGAGTGGAAATTTCGCACTTAAGGTGTTCAGAAGAATCGCTCTTTCATGCTAAAAAAAAAACTGATGATGTTTCACCTGTGGTATTTCTGTTCTAACATCGAATGTGTCCTCTTAGGCTCCCTCAGTCATGGCCTTTCCTGCCACGACGCCCACAGGAATGATGGGATACACAATGGTGAGTAGAAATTACCGCATTACTCACTCCATCAGTGTCAGAAGTATTATCTTTTGTACTCCTGTATATTCGGAGACTGCAGTGATGCCGCACCGGTGTAGTGTGGGTGTGCAGAACACGATAAAGGGCTCTCTAGAGCTCCAAGCACCTTTTCATTGAGTGCAGGTCAACGATACAGAGACTTTTTTTATTCATCACGTTTGTGGGTTTCTCTGCATTGCTGCATCCATGAGCCCTTAGCTTTAAGAAAAAAAGATGGGCATCATTGAGTGTTTTTCATGTTTTTGAAAAACACTTTTTCCCAGTGTAAGACTGGTCTAGTGTTTGTTTACTTATTTATTAAAGGGATACGTCACCTCTGGAAAGATGAATGTGTATTTAAAATGGGTCATTTATGTAGAAGAAATGTGAAACTCTAGACTGAGAAAAGCCAGAAAATGTATAAAGACAGCAACTCCCAGAATGCACTTGCTTTGCTGCCCTAGGATGCAAAATGACGATTTTTGCTCGGTTTTTAACAAAAAGGAAACGTTCAAATCGCTTAAAAACAGACACGATAGCTGATTCGAGCGAGCGATGTTCGACGGCGGCGTCCATCTTTGTAATGTAGTAGGCTACAAAATCTGCTTCAAAATCCCAGCGCTGTCGTCATCGTGTAATTCCCGCCCCAACGTTTCGCTGCCGGTGGCGCGATTTCTGCGGTCTGGAAATGAGTTTGAATGAGCTCTTTGCCAGACTAACTTTCAGAGCAAATCTAAATTTGCCGGAAGTTGTCTGTGTTTTCCCAGGCTAGGTTTTCTTCTAATACAAAGCTTAATGCTAAATCCTAAAGTATCCCTTTAAGCATGAGCAGGAACCAATGTTATAATTCTGGTGTAGCTCCTTATTTAATTCATAATTATATATTCAGTTTTTATTTTTAATAAAACAATTTAATTAATTATGTTTTAAGTTTTCAGTGAATTGTATTAAAGTATGAAAGAGATCCTGATGTAGCACCTAATAATTATTACTAATAGTACATTTGTCATTTTTATTTTTGATAAGAAATATTTATAATAATCACTATTATTCTTGTTATATATATGTTCTAAATATATTCTAATTTGATTATTTAATTTTATATTTGAAATTATAATAAAATTGAATGCATTATTTGTTTTATTATTATCATTTGCATTTAAAGGTCCCGTATTATGCCCCTTTTCACAAGATGTAAAATGTCCCCAGAATGTGTATGTGAAGTTTCAGCTCAAAATACCCAACAGATAATTTTTTACACGTTTAAATTGTAATTTTTTGGGGCTCAAAAAACGCGCTGTTGGTGTGTGCCCTTTAAATGCAAATAAGCTGCTGCTGTCGGCACAGGGGCGAGCTTCATGAGCTCGTGCTCAGTCTCTCAGGAACAATTTCATCTCACGGAATGATGATAATATCAGAAACTCTCAGTAACGGTGATCATTTCGAGTCGGACAATAATGCCTACAGAGTCAAAGCGCTGTATAGAGATGAAACGGGTATAGTTTAGTAGTTTAATTAGGGTTATGATAATGTATTTGTCATCTGCTTGTATGTAACGATTATTTATTAATAGCCTACAAGTCTGCTGTTTCAGACTAGGTCCGAATGATGATCAAACATATACTAATGAGATTAATAAAGTTTATTGTACATCATACAAAAGATGAAGTGTCAGTTTTACTTCAGAAAATCACTGTAAGAGCTGAGTAAACACAGTAAGTTATTAAGAAGTGCGCGAGTTGAGGGAGCATTCCTGTGGCGGACGTTAGTCAAAAAACTGTTCTACTGACGTCATTAAAGAAGGAAGTAGAGGGATGTAGGCTACTTCTGTTAAATAAAATTTATCGCTTGGCATTTAACTTTGAGCTTTATAATTTTCCAGATATTTTTTATACTCTAACAACAACATTACACACTAACTAAAGTTTGAAACATGGGATCACGAAGAACGGGACTTTTTTAAATCCACTTGGACTGAAGAGGGCACATTAAGCTACTATCTATAATCAACACTGAGTCTTTCCTCTCCTCTCTCTTCTTTTAGAGATACTCGAATAATAGAGGTTGAGTAAGCCATACAGGTGAAGTAGCGCAGGCCATGGTTAATGGTTAAAAGAGGCACTTTGTCAATGACGCTTTTCACAATGATGCAATAACAGCATCTGCACTTACATAACTGCTATTATGACTCATACATTTTAGATTCTCCAGTCCAAATCTTGTATTTACCACAGTTTTTCTGTTAAGAGTTAGAACTAATGTAGAAAAATATGAATTGCTCCAAAGAATCCCTCCTTTCTGTGGTTTCTGTGTAACTTTTCCTGTTAGCTCTGTAGTTTAGGTGAAGTTATACAGTAACTTTAGTCTGATTCAGATGAGAACATTGAGTTCAGACTGGCTCACATTCCTCTTTGATGAGTTTCATTACTGTCAAACACAATGTGAACAGAGGAACTCGGCATTTAAAATTCCAGATGCTAACACTCTGTCCCATAAATTCATGACAGGACAAAGTCATGACATTGCACATTGCTTTCTGTTTCTTTATCCCTTTAATTTTTTGTTTTATTTCCTTTCTAGCCACCTCAAATGGGTTCCATGACCATGATGACCCAGCCTACTATGATGTACACACAGCCTGTGATGCGGCCGGCCAATCCCTTTGGCCCAATCTCAGGGGCACAGGTATAACCTCACGCATAATAAGGTTACAAATCAAATTGGGAAGCCTTAAGGTGTGGTCAGATTTACTGTTGAGTTCGGAGACAAAATCCAGTCATGTCTAAAGGAATTCACACACTCTTGGTTCCCCCGCACAGATTTCAAGTTCAAATTGGTTATGCAAAATTGCCGCTTTCCTCAAAAGAAAGTGATTTCTGTGCGAGTTCTGCTTCCTCACTAGATTAAAGATAACAGACAATATTTTCCTTTTGCCCGTGGATTAATTTTACAAATGTTTTACTTGAACTTTATTGTCCTCAAAGGCAATTTTTGGTGTAGACAGCAATTTTGGTAATGTGACCACACCTTAATCCAATCATATTTGCCCATTTTAGAGTACAGTAGTTATCCATAGGTCTTTGCATTTATCCAGCCCCATGATTCTTTTCGGAATAAAGCCATCAGCTCAACCCTGACTGATCACGCTCTATTCTAGAAGCCGCTCTAGAGGCTTTATTCAGAATGTGCTGTAGTTAGTTCATCCTCATGTGCCATCGCAGCACTGTTCTGAATATGAAAGCTAGCATGGTGGCCTTCACACATCTCTGGGGAAGCATATGTATTCCACAATCGGACCTAAATCTCTGCTCGAAATACATATGGTGCTCCCCGCCACTCCTGCTTCATTTCTGTAGTAGTGTTGGCGCAGGAAATCAGTACCACCCCGCAGCCTTGCAGAACGAGAAGTATTTTAGTGGCTACCAAACACCCTTTCTCTTTCTGAGCCTCTTTTATTCTCTAGCCTGTCTGGCTCTGAATTTTCCTCGTGTGTGTGTGTGGCAGTCCTCTGGCCCCTTCAATCTTTCTCATTCTTTCTAAACTAGCTCTCTACAGCCTCTAGTCCTTCCAGTTCAAGCCCTCTCAGAGCTCCGGGACAGGACCCTTTTGCACAGCTGTCTTTGAAGGATTTCCTTTAGAGCGTCTTTAGGTACAGCGTGTGTGTGTGTGTGTGTGCGTGCGTGTGTGTGTGTGTGTGTGTGTGTGTGTGTGTGTGTGTGTGTGTGTGTGTGTGTGTGTGTGTGTGTGTGTGTGTGTGTGTGTGTGTGTGTGTGTGTGTGTGTGTGTGTGTGTGTGTGTGTGTGTGTGTGTGAGATTGGCGCTTTGTTGTTATTGTTTCTATTGTCGAATCTCTTACCCCTGTTTTTCTATGTGCTTCAATACTTAAAGGGGCACTTGGCAACTTTTTGAACTTAATAAAACTGTTTAGAAATCATTTCAATGGTTTAATAACTTGGGTAGGGTTACACCAGCCGTTCGTTAATTCTTTTTTAAAGGGATACTCCACTTTTTGGAAATAGGCTCATTTTACCACTCCCCCAGAGTTAAACCGTTGGGTTTTACCGATTTTTCTGATATTTAGAAGAATATCAGTAACCAGACAGATTCTGGTCTCATTGACTTCCATAGTATATTTTTTCCTACTATGGTAGTCAATGAGACCAGAAACTGTCTGGTTACTGATATTCTTCTAAATATCAGAAAATCGGCTGAATGGATTCGAAAATGGTAAAACCCAATGGTTAACTCTGGGGAGTGGTAAAATGAGCCTATTTCCAAAAAAGTGGAGTATCCCTTTAAATTGTAACGGAAAGTCCACACTGAGAGGCTTAGTAACTACAAGCTAGTTTGTAACCAACCCTTTACTTTATTCCGTTGCACTATTTGTTTGTAAGGTATAACGTTGCTTGTAGGTCTATGGCTAGAGTTGCCAAGTGCCCCTTTAAATTTTCTATATCCATCATTATGATGTGATTTGTAACTGTTCAGCTTGTTGAAATGATCTTGGAAGTTCATTTACAAATCATGCATGCTTTTGTTCTCCCTGGGATTTAAAGGGGTCATATCATCCAGAATTAAATCTTTTAAGGTTGCAATGTAACGCAAGTAGCGACAGATATTTTCTCCTAAAGCGGATGGATATGGTCCGTAACGATACCCAATTGGCCTTAAGGGACCTAAAGTGTGCCAAGAAAACATCGCCCACATCATTACACCACCACCAGCCTGCACAGTGGTAACAAGGCATGATGAATCTGATATTCGTAACGTATCGTGATTAACTGTCCGATTTACACCCCTACTCAAAGCACATAATAATGAACATATAGAACTTAAAGAGCACTGACCTGTACCATCTGACTGCTGCAGATTTATCAGATCCGAGATAACATCACCGGTTTCCATCTCTTTCAAATTACTGTAGTTATGTGTGAACGCAGCATCAGCTGATTGTTTTGGTTCAGGAGGAACTGGTAAAAGCTACTGCTGTTTTGTTTGTGGTGCTCTGTGACTTTACATCTGCTGAACTCTACATAGCATGAGCTAAGTGTACAGTAGAAAATCTACGTGCGTACAATGCTTATGATGAAATGTCGTTCACTGTACTCCATGCATGTAAATTGGAGTTTACTTTGTGCATTAGTCTTTTTTTTTTAAATAAAATTGGAAAAAAGTGATATGACCCCTTTAAATTAAATCATTTTTAGAAGGTTATCTGGAGTTGCAGCCTCATCCTCATCTCATCATTGATTTGTTGCTTTACTCTGATGCATTTGCATATTCAGTTCATTTTGTGACTCTAAAATCAGAATATTCAGTCAGTCATCCAACAAACATCCAAACATATTGTCCTGGACACTGTCACAATGGTTTCTGTTATCATAATGTGTTATAAAATCAAATGTCAGATGCAGAAACAAGTCCCGGCAAAACAAGTCCAAATGTCTGTTGATGGCATCAGTAATGCGATTTCTCTGATTCCAGATGCAGTTCATGTAGGTGAAGGAGGATTGACGCTTCCCAAGGATGAAATCTACGGCAAATCTCAAACCTTTAATCTCTCTCCAGTTGGGTGTTTGGCACTTCAAGGAGAGTTCTGCCCCAGTACAAACCTGTACAGAAATCAGAGGGAGGGGTGGGAGGGGCATTATGGGATATGATGGGTGGGGTTGGGAGGGTAAGACTTTGCCCAGATATGGAGGACACAGCACTCTCATTTTGTAATTTGTAACGCGGTAACAGTAATTGTACTGATATGGGTCCGTGAACGAGAAACAAGGGTGTTGAAAGAGTGCAGGAATGTGGTGGGTTTTCACAAACACAGCTTCACTTTTTTTTCCATGGAATGGAGAACCTCGGGATCGGGAAGTTGTCTTTATCCGATCATCAAGCAAGCATTACGTGATTTAACTATCTCCAATTACATCGGTTTCTATTATTTCTATTTTTTTATGTTATGACATTTGCAGTAGACATTCCTTGTGTATTGTCTGTATTTATTTATGATTTTCCCTCGGAGGATTTTTCTTTTAAGCTCTTCCTTAAGGGAGGCGTTTCAAATTATGCGTTCATATGGGTATGATTGGTTGTATAATTTGGATTTGAGTGACTGAATTATGATTGAGATATACACATATATACATACACATACATAATATAAAAAATGGGGGGAAATGGACACCTATAAACTGACTGATACAGCACTAAGTATTCTCGAAGCAGTTATATGTCTAGTGCAATTTCTTTGTTGCCCAAACGCTCACCGCCTTCCATTTGTAAATGGACATAAGATAAAACATACAAATCATTATGCCACATAGTCAGTTCTGTGCCCCGGGTGGGTGGTGGGGGGGTTGTAGGGAGCATTTAGCAAAGCACTACATTTGTGATTCAGCGAAGATCTGTATTGCTTTCTGCTTGGCATGTCATTATTTTACATTTCACAGTTATATGGCTGCCTATTCAACCTGAATGTGCAGAGTCGCCTTTGTTTTTCGGGCCACCCAAAAGCAGTTGCGTGAGTGTTTGTGGGTGTGAGTGTGTAAATGCGAGTGAGAAACGCAGGTTGCTATTGGTATTGGATGGGGTCGGTAGTGTTAGATGTAGGTCCTGTAGTGTGAAGAAAGGGGGCACTGTTGATCAGTGCTCAGTGTACATAAACAGGCCCTGTCCAGTAGGGAAGTACACAAAGGGTGGTCCGAATATGGGGGCGATTTCTATCCATTGATTTTGCATATTTACTGCATCATCCCTGCAGATTCTATTTTGTTTATATGACAAAAAAAATGAAGCAGTATTTGGGTAATTTTCAAATAAAGCGCATCTTCCACAGAATTAAGTGTTTCTTTACTTATTGATCAGATTTTTTTATATTGTTTTGGGTGTAAAAAATAGTTTCTTGGAATCCATGAAAATTGGCATTCTTGCATTTTAATTCTCTTGCAACTTCTGAATTTCTCAGGTGTTGTATACAGATCTTATTCTGCTGACTGCTGAAACTTGCTATCGATGATCTTTGTTGTAATCGGCCACTGCAGTTTGCAACAGGCCAAAGGGCATCTCCTCGCTCACATCCACTGGGTTGATCGGTGGTGGGTGCAGAGGGGATGCTTTACCTATCACGTGCAACCGCATCCGCCCCATCAGGTCCAGATGCATCGATCCTCTAACACAAACACAAATGCAGCATGCTTAAAGCGGCTTTAAAGTTTGCCTTCATTAACAAGGGCAGTCACTGTGTCCCCATCTGTGCTCATTTCATCTATATTCTCCCCATGATGCCTGGAACTGGCGGGACAGTGTTTCCACAGGCCTTATCTCCCTTATGTGCCACTGAGAGGGCCTATTTAAGATTTGCTGCCTTTGGCAGAGAGCCTTTTTGGGTATTTTACCGGAAAATATTTGCTATAGAACAGATCGGAGGTGGTGTTTTGTTTATTGATGCCATCTTCACTCTAGATGTGACAAGGTGGGGCGAACACAGCTAGTATTGTCTATGAATGTAGTATAATTAATTTACCGTGAAAGTAGTTCTGACTACTGATCATGTCGCTGAGGTCAGGTGGTGTGGAAGGAGTTCCTCCATCTCTTTCCTGTTGAGCCTCTTCAGCTGACGGCTGGAGGGAATACGGGGGTCTGTTGACCGGTGCTGGAATGAAAATTGACATATGAGTGAATAAGTATTTGCTGTGTGTAGCTGTTGGCTCTATAGATGTGCACTCAGAGGCCATTAAGTTTAAACTGCTGAGGACATGAAGTTTTGAGCGCTAATGAAAACACTGCCGCCCTGTAATGTATTGTGTATAATGACGAGACTTCCTCTACTTTGGGAGCATTTAGAGAGGGCTGAACAGTGCCAGTATTAAGAGAGCTATTAAAGTCTCCCAAACTGGTAGGCTAATACTGGGCTGTGGTGGATTATTTAAAGTGTTGTACTTATATGATTACAATAAAAGTCTTATTGCTATATTTAATTTTAGTGCTAATTAATGGAAACCCCAGACATAAAAGGTCTATTTGCTGTTGTCATAGTGCACAGATGAATGAAGCATTGTTCACATTGAAGTCACCTTTAACCCCCAGGCTCTTCGTTTCAGAGTCACACTTGTTATCTTCCCGGTCAAAATTGACCGGACACCTAAAAATGAAACTTTCTCTCATCCCAGTAAAACCAATGCAATTTATTTTTGTTCTGTAATATTTATTCTTTTTAATTTAGTATTTTGAGACAATTTAATTGAATTTATTAATATTTATGCAATATTTATGGTTTATTTTTGCCATGGAAAAATATATATATCAAGAGCACCTGAGGGTTAAACCAAGCAGGCAAAATCTAGTCATTTCAATAGGAATTCGTGCGACTGCAATAGTGAAGCTTAAAAAAAGTGACTTTTGTGTGGAAATCTTTGCGTTTGCTTGCAAAACTAAAATATTGGTGGGAAGAAAGAAAGACTACATTTCAATGATTTTGTGAGCAAATGCAAATAGGAACTGCAATATTACAACTTCGTTGTCTTCATTGTGAAGTTTTTTTCTATTTCGTCCTCAAAAATACATCAAGTTGTTTATTAAACTCTTGCGGGCCCTGAAATATTTCTACATTCAGGATTACAAGCTTAAATAATCAGCCAAGTGTTGTTATCCTTATATAGTACAGTTTTTGTCCCCAAATTACACCTCAGAATGGTTCAAATTTGAGACTGTTTTCCATTGAAATCAGCAATGTCCTGTCACATTTCTGTCTCCAGGCTAAAGTAAATATCTGATGATGGCACAACTGAGCTCCCTTAAACAAAAATGATGGATGAACAAAGATTTAAAATCACATATTTCCAAGTGACCAAACTACTGCCATTTAAATAGGAATGCTTATGTTGGAGTATTTCTGCTGTTATGGTGCCATCTATTGGTTATAAGAAGGCAGTGCTGCTTAGATAAAAAGCACCAGGTGTTCAGTTAAGTCTTGTTTTTATTCTTAGACTGAACACTGCTATTATTAGCGATGTTTGGATTACCTGATGTTTCCTCGAGGCTTATTTTCGTTATGTTCCTATCCATACTACGGGTGTCATGGGACCCAAGAAATTCATTGCCTTGGCTGAGGGAAACGAGAACACTGTGAATTCATACTTTATGGTTTCACAGCTTCAAAGTGGAACTGATACCTGATCAGATGATCATTCATACAGTGCATTTGAAAAGATTATCAATATGTTCCAGGTTTTCCTTTTGTAACTGCTGGACGGTGGATTCCAACACTGCAACCGTTTTAATAAACAGGGGAACCTGACATGGGAGATTAGATACACTTTATAATCTTTACATGCACGATCAGGATGCAAGTATGATAAAATCTTAAATCTAGACCACACCTGTTCATTCAGCTGAACATTTTCTCTAATCAATGATTTTTTGTGTTCATCAAGGTTTTCAGCAGCTCTCTGAAACAAAGACAGTTTCAGTACCTCAGAATATTACTAGACAATGTGTTGGCATACTGCAGTACCTTAAGTGCAAGCTGATTTATATCCTCGATTTGTGCTTCAATTTGCTTGTTTTTTTCGACAGCTGCAGCCAGAGATTTCTGAAAAAAATCTGAATTTTATATTTATTAAATTATTATTTGTGTTATATATTAAATAATGTTGTCGTGGCTATAAGTTTGCGAACATCTATAAAATGTTAATAATTTCAAGTAGATTGATCATTTTATTAAATATTGCCCTGGATAAGCTCTTCACATACCAGTATTGATTATTAATACTGTGTTTTTTACTTGGAGCAATCTATGTACTGTTTTTATGTTTTGTGATAGTTCATTTTTCTTCAGTCTTAACAGCCTAGGACATAAAGGGAGCTCTGAAACAACTATCACCAGAAATAGATAAGCCATGGATCATCCAGATAATGTAACAAGAACTGCTTCCAATAGGTGAGAAGCTGCCATTGGTCTTGTGGGCTAAATGTAAACATCTGTTATGTGGAAGTTTATTTAGGGCGGTAATACATATTAATAATTTTACATATAAATGTGCCAATTTTGCAAGATTTACATTTCTGACCGCAATTGGATGAAATATAATAAATATTTAAAGATGGAAGATCGCACCTGATAACTCCTGGAAATTCATATGTGCATAGGCAATCTTTTTTTCCAGTTTTTCTATCTTTTGATGGTCCTTAATGCTGCCTCGTTTTTGTACTGTAGCCATTCCTGCCTCTCCGTCTGCAGTTCCTCCACTTGCACCTGCAGCCTTGCAAGTTTACAGCGTAGTTCTTCTCACACAAATGCACACGCGACAAATATTACAACACGGCGTAAACCATACAAGAAAAGCTCACTGAAGCACAGACATCTGCATTAAAATAATATAAAATAGAGCCGTCAAACGACCAATCGCATCCAAAATAAGTTTGTGTTTACATAATATATGTGGGTCAGCAATACGTAACTGAACTCAAAGTAACTGTGC
>JAQIUQ010001476.1:0-70000 GCA_030378365.1 Hybognathus amarus
TTCTTTGTTCCCCATATTTGAATCCTTCATCTCCTATGCGAAAGGGGCGGGGGAAGGGGGCTGGCGAGGGGCAGGGGGAAGGAGGGCGGGCTGTCATCAATCATCTTTTGATTGACAGTTTGACTCATAAAGTGAATCCTAGTACTACTCACTATATATGATGTTAATGTATAATTATGCAATGGGGGAATATTTGTGGGTTCTGATAATGCCAAATGTCTGATATTACCAGTAAAAAATGTTTTCGGGACCAGACATTGCGCAGTCGTGAGCAGGAAGTAAAACCGCGAAATCAAGGCCGCGACCTCACTCTCGCTGGATCAAGCGCAAGCACATGCCCCGCACTTTCATTAGGTGGCCTGTGTCTGCTTCGTCCCTCTCCAATGATGTCTGCTGATTGCAATACCTCGTTAAAATAAGGTAAATACAACTACTAACCACATAATCAACATTTATTAAAGAAAGTCCGCTGGTGCTTCAGATTGCGTCTGGTCTCGCGTCCCGTTGAATAACATGGGGAGGTGGGTTCTTATGACTTATACTAGGACCGGTGACCGGTCACAGGGAGGCGATTCGAACGTTTTGGCTTCACTTTTGAGGGCTCTGTTGGCACGGCTTGATAACCCCCAATGTAAAGATCAAATTTAGTATTTTAATCAACAGTATATTTTTTGTTAACCTGTTACCATTATGTCTTGGAGTATCACAATAATATTGTATCGTGAGTTCAGATATCGTGATATGTATTCAAATCGTAACCCCTAGTGTGGACTGTGTGTGAGGTTGCGCGAGGAAGTGACAGAGTGACGGAGCTTTGGAAGTCGAGTAGCGAAGTCTAGAGTCATATTGAGTCTCCTCTGTTCTTTCTTGCCACTTTGGGAAATCGGTAGAGTGAAAAGTTAACCCTCTCCTTGATTTCAGTTGTTTACGGAGAAGGAAATCCAGGGAAATTAGTTGGGGAAATGCTATCATTTAACGCGTATTTTTCGAGAGGTGCATGTCGGGCGGGGCGCATCATAAACAAAATATCGTATAATTAGCACAAGACTTTCGATATAATATAGGGCAACTTGATTCGGAATAACGAATACCTAGTTCGATATCGTGCACCCTCAGAGAAGCAAAACTGTCCTGTGGCTTTGTTGAGAATTATTTCCTTCTGTAAAATGAGAGCAAAAACTGTCATTATTGTGTTTTAAATGTAAGTCACTTAATATAAACTTCTTGTTTATTGAACTGTTGTATACATTTAATAACACATGTATTCAAATGCTGATATTGTGAGAAAAAAATGGCACTCTTCAGTGTAGATGTTGATTAACTATATTAAATTATTTAAACATAAAAGACATGGACACCGTGGTGAATCGGGTGAATCAGTTTTTAATAGATGAATCGGGGACAGTTCCTAGAGTTTAAAAATGTTAAAGGGATACTCTCACATTTTTTGGAAATAGGCTCATTTTACAACTCCCCCAAAGTTAAGCAGTTGAGTTTTACCATTTTCGAATCCATTCAGCCGATTTTCTGATATTTAGAAAAATATCAGTAACCAGACAGTTTCTGGTTCCATTGACTTCCATAGTAGGAAAAAAAAAATGTACCATGGAAGTCAGTGGGACCAGAAACTGTCTGGTTACTGATACTCTTCAAAATATAAATGGTGCTTTTATGCCGGGCTGGATGTGACTACTGATTGGGAACAGGTGCATGTGATTAGTAATCCGGGGAGAGTGATCGTTGTGTGTTGACTGCTGAGGACTCTGATTGGCTCCTGACATTATCCCCCACCCCCTCCCCTCAGAGTCCGCACCAGCGGACCTTGGACTCTCGACCGTCGTGGGGATCTACCTCTGGGCCGTGGTGCAGGTTTCTCAGGATGCTGAGCATGGAATTCAAGGAGCAGACTGCGATCAAGAACATCATTCCAGGGTACCCAACTTCTTTCTTCTGGTCCATATCCCTCCCAATCAATGAGATACTCCAGTTGACCCCTCAACGTCGAGATTCCAAATACTTCTTAATTAAATAAATGGACTCTGGTTCAATGGGTGGTACCGGGGGATTGTCTTCGGGACCGGGCTCTGTGACTGAGTGAGGTACAGGTGGATGATGGGGCTTCAGAAGGGAAACGTGAAACGGATCACGATATTCTGGGGGCAGGTGAAGTTGGTAGGTGACTGGATTGATCTGTTTGACAATTGGAAATGGTCCGATGTACTTGGGATTTAAGTTTGCGACATGGTTGACGTAGTCGAATGTCTCTTGTGGAAAGCCAGACTAACTGCTCAGGTTGATATTTCAAGGTTTGGGCGGCGCAGCATCAGCGAACTGTTGGTGACGATTAACAGCTTGTCGAATGTGATGGTGGGTCTGATTCCAGACTCTTTCGCTTTCTTCAAACCACTTGTTAACTGCGGAGTATCTCTGATGGTTCACCGGACCATGGGAATAACGGGGGTTGGTAACCAAGGATGCAATGAAACTGGGTTAACTGCGTGGATCCTTGTCGAAGAGAGTTCTGTGCGCATTCTGCCCAGATGAGATAACGGCTCCAGATGTTTTGATTGGAGTGGCAGAATGTGCGCAGGAATTGTCACGATATCTTGGATTTTCCGCTTGTTTGACCATTGGTTTGTGGATGGTACCCTGAAGACAGACTTACAGTCACATCCATAAGATTGAAGAATGCCCGCCAGACTTGGGAAATGAACTGGGGTCCTCTGTCAGAGACAATGTCTCTGGGAGACTCGAAATTGCGGAAGGCATGTTCCATTAACAACTTGGCGGTGACGAAGGCTGTAAGTAAGTCCCCTGAAGAAATTTGTTTGCATGCTTTCGAAAAGCGATCGGGAACAGGTGCATGTGATTTAGTAATCCGAGGAGTAGTGATCGTTGTGTGGTGACTGCTGAGGACTCTGATTGGCTCCTGACAATCTGTTGTGGATTTCCTCAGATAAAATTGGGGAGATACCTGACTATTAAGAAGGGTTCTTTATTAATACATACAATTATAATTATGGGGAAGGAAGAGGGCAAACTAGAGCATGTGTAATATGAATATCATCTCTCTTGCTCTTTCCTGATTGGAGAAATAAGCCATCTTGCAACTGTGAAATTCCCCAAAATTACACAGTGAAAGCTGCACTCTAAATGCACAAGCGCACTAGTCTAAACTGCATCACTGCACTCTCTGTGTGTCAATTAAAATTGTCATAATAACAATTAAGATAGTATCTGATATAAATTCCTCACCCCTATTTGCATTGTTTCTCTGAAATCACAGCTGTGTTTTCAAAACTTTATCTCTCTACAATGAGTTTGATGATGTAGCCTTGACATATTTCATCTCTACAACAAAAGCCATTGCTTTGGTGACATGCTTGGTGTGATTCATTTGAATTGGGTGTGTGGGTAAATTCACTGCTTGACTCATGCATTTGGCACTTTATCTTCTTGTTGATCATTCGCTAAAATGTCTGTTTTGGTCTGTTTTGTTTCAGTATGGTTGTTAGCTACAGACATCTGATTTTAACATATTACTGGAAAAAAATTAAGTAAAAATAAAACGTAAAGACAAACTATATGACTCAGCAAGCAGCCAGTACAGGTTCCATTTTTGATGGAAATCACATGGTTAATGAAAAATCATGTTTACTGACAGTGTTCCAACCACAATCTCTTAAACTGTTCTTTCCAAAATGAAGCAAAACATATTCAAAGCAAGTTTTACGTATTACAACTGTAAATATAATAGCAACAATATGAATTCAGTTTTCTATATAATTTGGAAATAATGTTTCCATATTTAAAGCTCAAGCCCGTAACTTTGTTAGGTTATACACATAAAGAAGATTATCGGTTAGTATAAGCTATGTTGCAAGTAAATAAATGCTGGAGGTGGAGATTTATAGCCTTTTCTTCACAGCACTTGATATCATTAAACTTATTAATTTGATGGCGGATCCAGAAAGGTTCAAAGGATAAAAGAGACTTTGGACTAAGAGTTTGGAAAAGAGACTGCAACAGGCCCTTGCTAAAACAATGATAAACAATCCTTATTTAATCAGTGCGTTTTAATGCAATGCTTTTCAGATCGAACAAAATAGAAACCTGACTTACTTGTTCTGATGACATTTTCCGTGAAAATTCTATGTTGGTCAAACTTCCAAAGAGTAGAATCTGTGATTCTGAATGCCAGTATTGACACCGGCGTGGTGATTGACAGCCTCACACTCTCCTCAAACATTGTGTTCATCCCACGCTGTGCCGTGTTCAGGTACAACTCATGTAAAGTTGATAATTCCGTAATGACGTGCTATTGTGACATTTCAAACACAGATGGCACAAAGAGGAAAACACTGTGGACTGCCTTTATGGTGGTCATATGCATGTCTTTATTTACAGTAGATCAATTATTTTTTATGGCAGCCTTGTTTTAAGTTTTTTTATAAAAAGTGGGTGTGATCACTGTTTGACTCATTCTCTCTACACATAACCAGCTTTGAAATGGCAGCATTAGTGTAAGTTCTAGACTCAACTGTTACGTCACTTATTACTTTATCATCTGCACATACACAACACACACACACATAATCACACCTACGGGCAATAGTGTCTGACTCTAGCATCTCTAATACTGCATGTTTTTGGATTGTGGGGAAACCAGAGAAACCCAAGAAGACAAAGGGAGAACAGGCAAACTACATAGAAAAACACTTTATTTATTTAAATTAATCTTAAATAAATGATTATTTATAAATGCTTTCAAAAACAAATGTTACTTAGCTGAATGTCAGATAATTCAAAGATTTATTTAAGATTCACTTAATTAGTTCATCTTTCTAAACCAAATGATGGAATCATTCTAAAATGCATTGGTCCGTTAGATGTTTTGGTCCATCACATGCTGTTGCCCGTTGCTCATGATTGTGCAGAAACACACAGTGGCAGGCCTCCAGCAGGGGTGATGTCACAGACTTTTACTATCTCTCCTTTGAGTCATCAGTGCATTTAGTTAGCTCTCCTCACTCAAACATATTTATGTCCCATTTGAGACAACTAAATGTTTTTCTCAGGATAAAAATCTGAGAAGAATTTAATCTCCATAAAGTCATCAGGGTGTGTATACATATGCACACAGAGATATAGTACAATAACTAGATCAAACATGTAATTTTCCTGGAACAAATAAGGATTTTTATGGCAGTCTGACACCAGATGGCAGCACAGAAACAGTTTTACAGAAAGCTATACAGTTATCCAAAACCGCACTGAACTTTGTGTTATTCAAATTCACACATTTATGATGCTTTTATTTACTACATAGATTTTTCATTTACCTTTGTTTATCATCCCGATTTCCTGACCTTGCTTTTAAAATACTATTTTTTCTAAAGTAACTGTTTTATGTTGTTCTGCAATGCTGCATTTGTTGAAAAGAATATAGAAGCTTATGTGTTTTAAATGATTTTATGTTAGTTATTTAGTTAAATGATTTGAAGTTATTTCAGTTAAGTTAGTTGGTTGGCTAATAATGGCTATACATGTTTACATGCTTAGTTCCATCTTTTCATAAATGTGTTAATTCTCAGGCAGACAGGCAGAGCATTTCCCATCAACTCCATTAAGAACTAAATTTAAATTGGCTGTGAATTTTTTCCTCAACTTTAGCCATTAATTATAGACCATTTCGCAAGATGTAAACAACACTGGTCCAGGAAACACTTCCTGTTTCAGTTTGTAACTGTTTTCTTTATTTCACATGTAAAGAAAACATCTTAAAGATGTTTGTTTAACTTTTTGATTCAGTTTTAAATGTTCTGATGGTTGTATTTTATCCCAGCTTTTATGTAGTGTTAAAAAATGAAACAGGAAGTGCTTCTAGACCAGTGTTGTTTACATCTTGTGAAATGGTCTATAGGCATTCAGCATTACAGTATAACTGAAAACTTACAATTTTAGATATTTATTAGATTTTTTAAAAATATAACAATTAATTTAAGTGAATTTAAAACAATCTTCACATTAACCCTTAATAAATGGCACATTTACCACGTGCCTTCAATATATCAGGGCTAATCTATTTATATTGGCCCTGTAAGACCATCCATATTTTACTCTGACCAGTCAAAATGCAGAAGTATTTTTTTGACCCATGTCCTTGTAAACACTTCACTGTACACATTCTAGATTAATCCTTAATGATCGGCATTCGTAGATCGAACTGGTAGAGACTGTTTCAAAGATGGCTTCTTCCTGTATTCGCGAAGTTGACTGTGTGTATAAAATATCTTCTTATTAAACTGTATGGACACTGACAAAGTTCTCAATGCTCAGCTTGAATGTAGGGACCCTTATTGTGCTACCGTGTTACTGTGGGGCTAATTTTGAGCCTTTGTTAGTGGTAATAACAAGGGATTTTTATTTGTCATTACTCTATGCCCTATATACGTAGCATTATACTAGCATTATAGACCTTATGCACCAGAAATAGACGCAGGCACTATCTTTAGAATATTGTCTTAGAACTTCCGGTTTTGCGGTCGCTGTATATTTCTATGGCGTCGCTGTTGAGGAATAATTAGCTGGTGAAGTGGATTTACTTATTGTAGAGTTAACAAAAGTTATCATGAGCATTGTAATGTTTATCATAAGCATTGTAAAGCAGATGTCTTAACAAATGTCGACCAGGAATTTTTTTACGAGCAGTTGATTCATTTCTATGCAAGATTGCTGTGAAAATACAGACCGGAAGTCAAAAGACAACGAGCGAATCGCTGAAAAGGGCGGGGCTACATAAGGTCTATAGGCTAAACTGTTTTAGGGAGAAAACTATTTACATTTGGCAATCATGAAAACAAATCTCAGAAGAACGGTTGACTAGGTAACAATGTGTAATAAGACCAAAGGTTCATTTTGCGTCGGAGTTGTCCTTTAATGACAAACAGCACCAGGTTTATTAGGCAGCTGTCACTTTAAGACGTGACATAAGAGTTAATTTAACTAATATAAAACTGCGCTTGCAAGGATACAGCAACGGGCATTTGCTCGGAAAACGGGCATTTTGGCGTAACTGTGTGTGTGTTTTTGCCTGTTCAAGCACTGTCAGAAGCGGCTTTCAATGCGCACAAGTCATGTGTGTCACACAGACAGGAAATTCACAGATGCATGCATACGGTGACCAGGGACATGTTCGGTTCATTGCTTTTGTCGTGGACATATCAACTCTTGGGAACGTGATAAAAATTGTGGCTATGAGATATTTATTTGTGGAAACATCATATTAACTCATATGGGATATCACGATAATAAAGTCATGGCTACTATGAGATAATTTTTTCTGAGGTAACAAGTTTCTTATGCCGTGTCCATGCTGACTGTAAAGTCGTGGCCTTGAGATCCTATGTTGAGAAAACAACATATTTTTCTTGTGGCCACGAGTTAAAGGTTGTGTAGGTCAGAATTGAAAAAAAACCTTTTTTTTCCAAATTTCTTTAAAATTTCTGTATATATCAATGCATAATTAAAATCTAAGTACTCTGAAAAAGAAAGTATAAAAATCGAAGTGTCTGTAGACCTCTCACTGAACTGTTTTAAAGACAGCTCATTATTTCCATTCACTTCACCCCCTCCCTTCTTGGCTCCTTCCAAAGCCACGCCCCCAAAACACATGAACGCTCAACTCCGACAGCTGAGCTGAAGACGCATTATTTACCTCAGACGAGCGGAGAGGGGAGGAAGAAGTGCATGTAGTGACATCATGTCAGAAACACATGTAAATAAAAAAATCTAACTATCATTATGAAGATAAACAAATAAGTTGTATTTTATTACTCTCTATCAAGCTAGCATATTGATATTGGTAAAGCTTACAATATTGATTCGCTGAATGAGCTAGTTAGTTATCTATAAGGCAAAGCTAAAACAGGTTGCATGATAAACGTTTTTCCATTGACATCATTTACACTGTGATGAAGAGGAATTTCATGTAAGATTCATTACATATATATGGTGTTCTGCATGTAGGCTGCGTTTACACTTGGCATTAATATGCGACCTGTATCCGGATGTTGTCCACATACACATTGAAAAGACAAGTGTAAACGCGCTTCCTGATTCGGAATGTTATTCGAATCGGCGGTGTCCAGGTTCGGAGGTAGTCGAGGACGCTTTGTGATCGGATCTCAGTGTAATGTAAACGCAATCCAGCCATCGTGTCTGCATTCACAGGTGGACGTAATTTAAATCCCACCCAGTCTCCCCGTGGCTGTGAGAAAAATAATGGCCAGACGCAGTTTAGACAAGAAATTAAACTTATTTGAATCTCTACAATAAACGTTTATCTTTAAAACAGTTAATTTAGGCTTACATGATACTATGTGTGTCATTTTTCATTTTAATTGTGCAACATTATCCGAATTCAGGCGAATCGCCTGTACATTCACAGTCAGTCATGAGATCTTAAATAAGAGCTGCATGCTGCTTTGCCAGAGGAATAATTCGCAATCTATTTTTTAAATGTTTTAAATGTTGAATGTTTTTATTGAATGTCTTTGCATGTTAATCAATCTCCCATTTCTGTCAATATAGTCATTGCATGCTATAACCTTAAAACCAGATGATCGATGATATGACTTGTTTTATGATCAACCCAGTTATTTTTGTATGATTAACTCTGGAAGTATAACTTCGTTAACATTTTTTTTATCTAATTACTGGAGATTGCAAAGCGAATGAGTGAAAGCAACTGGGACATTGTTTTATTTGCATCATTTTTACTCTTAATCTGTGTTGTGTACATATCTAATTTAAATATTATGCAGGAAACAGAAATCCGATCTGTTATCCAGATACAGAGGCTACTTAATGTGACCAAATGTAAACTCACCATGTCCTGATTGGCTAATGATCCGATCTGCTTTATCAGATCACGGTGATTCGCATGTCAATGCCAAGTGTAAACGCTGATGTATGAGTTTGCTTGATGAAAGCATTGTTGATTCTGATGAGGACTACACACCCGAGACAAGTGAAGTTACCCATAGACAGTATAGACAGCAAGTACCGCATTATCTAGCTCGAGGACAGATCCGTGGTCGAGGGCGAAGCAGAGGATTTTGCTATTAGGGTCCGAGGAAGTAGAGGCCGAGGACGGGTAGTCGAAGTGCAGGGCAAGGAGCACTTTTTAGACAAGAGGACCTGCTGCGTCGAGTTTTGCATCTTCAAGCTCAAACAAGCACGCGAACAGGTACGAATCTGGATACGCGCAAGTGGGCAGGTCCTGTGTGGCAAACGGGTGGTTGCCATGGTTGCGAGAGAGTGACAGTCGCCTAAGCCAATCCATTGTTTCGTCCTGATTCGAAATAATGAACTGTGTTTAGTGCAGATTAAACGGTCTAGGGTCACTCGATTTTTATACTCTTTTTTTTTCAGAGTACTTAGATTTTAATTATGCATTGATATATATATAGAAAATTGAAACAAATTTGGTAAAAAGTTTTTATACAATTCTGACCTTCACTACCTTTAAATGCGTAAACAACCTGCATGACCATAGCAACCTGGAATTATCAGAAATTGATAGGCCTATAATAAAACGTATTATTATTATTATTATGCCTATTAAACCTAAATTTGTGGTGTATTATTGTAGGCCTGCAGCAACTCTGCCACATTCTGATCCCTGTTTTCTGTTGGATCATCCCTTAATTTACCCAGCATACTCAACAATGTCCAATTAAAGTGTTCACATTGACCATTTCCTGCTGGGTAGTAGGGAGACTTGTGAGACTTACTGAAAATTGATCAAACACGCAAAAGGCTTTATAAAGTGTTTCCACAACACCCTCGCGGTAGTCACTGCTGTTTGGACCAAAGTTGGCACATAGCTGCAAAATGAATGAAGTGGTCCATCATTACTAAAATAGAATTACACATTCCACTGCAGTCTCCAGTGACAAAAATTCAACAGAAATGATTTGTAGATGGTATTCTGATACTATAGGGGCACCAACTTTATTGGCTGGAGTCTAATTCAGGTTGCAACAAACACATTGGAGACACCACTTCTCCACTCCTTGTGCCAGCCCTGGCCAGAAGAAACGTCAACGTTTGTCAAATGTCTTTGGATCACAAATCTCCCTGAACAGCAGTCCCTGATCTACACAAAGGCAGCATTCCCAATGTCGCAATAGCACTTGAGTAGAGCAGTCATCAGCTGCTCAATCTTTTGGAACTGGTCCTCTCCCTCTGTTCATATAGACCCATAGTCTTGAAACCACTGGAGCATTCCACTGGACCCTTACCCACTCGCCCAGTAGGCTGGGGCCAACTTTGTCTTCTTGATTTATTTGTGCCCCAGCCTCAATCTTCTGACCCTCCTCCAAGTCTTCAATCACTGGAACAAAGCCATGGACACAGGCCCGGACCAATTCAGCTGCTAAATATCCACCCTTACCACATGAGGCTATCCCCTCCTGACAGAAGTCTCATTCACAGGCCACCTGGAGAGGGCATCGGCATTTCTTTTTTGGACGTTGCAGTCTGCAAGTGGGGGCAACCCATCATTTCTCCACTGCACCCAGATTTACCATATTCAAATGAGCCAATTGATTATTATCTGTGAAATCAGTTAAGGAAGACACAACAAGATATTCCCTGAAACTGTTTTACGATGGCACATTTTAACACCAACAGTTCTAGTTTGAATGAGCCATAGTTTTTATCATTTCTTTCTGTTTGGCTTCTGCTTGCATAGGAGAGATCACTCTCTCCCTTCCTTCTTGTACTTGTGCCAGCACTGCCCCCAAGCCTGTCTGACTGGCATCAGTGTACAACAACAATGGTCGTAACTCTGAAGCTCTTTGCAGACTTGGACACAGCTCAACATCAAAAATCTGCCCTGTTCGACAGTGAAAGATTTAGGCCCCGTCCACACGAAGACGCGAATTCGCTGGATCGCGTATAAATTTTTTATCGTATTTGGCGTTTCGTCCACACGGATCCGGCGTTTTGGGAGAGTGAAACCGCTATTTTTTGAAACCGGGTCCCAAGGTGGATAAATCTGAAAACGAGCCACCCTTGCGTTTTCGTGTGTACGGCCAATCCGTATATTTTGTGAAACGATGCTGTCATTACCCCACGTGTCGACTTGTCAGACAACAACAACTGCCAAACTGCTTGTATAATAATAATATAATATAAATCGGCAGAAACTTCTGAGCCTCTTGTATTCCTTTATTTATTATTTACTTGAATGTTTTTGTTTTTTAGGCCTATATTTTCTTTCGTCTGCTGCTTGTCTGTTGTCTGGTAAAGACATTTCGTATTTATAGGGATGGGGATTTAAAGCAAAAAAATATTCGATGATCGATGGGAATTCTCTAATTATTTTGGCTATTCAAAAAACGCACCCTAAATGTTCCATTTTCTACATTGACGTCTTTCTGTAGGTTAGGCGTAGGCTACGTGGTTATATCCATTAAAGAATGTAGGCCTATTCAGTTTAATATGTATGTCTTAAATATGTTATTCTTTTATTGAATCTATGTTGATTATGAAAAGGTGAACTGCATGCATATGCGCAATAGGCTATATCGTGGATACCTAATTTTGACCACCATTAGTTTTGTTTTCTATAAAGCCCTTCTTTGAATTGAATTTCATCTTTTTAACAATTTTATCTTTATTTTAATAAATGTTTCATCGAACCAGTTACCTGGATTTAATAAATAAGAAGCAAATATAGGCAGAGAATAGCCATAGCCATCAGGACGTGGACGCCCCGGCGCGAAATAACTTGGCATTGCTCGTGAACTGGAGCTCGTCTCATAAATGAACCGAAAACTCAGAAATATATAGAAATCTTGAAATGGCTACGTTTAAACAACATCGACAAACAACAATTAAAAACGAACAGAAACAGATAGGCTACTCTCTGTATAGCCTAATCCGTATGAAGTGCATTAGCTACGTTACTCCATAGGCGCGTTCACAATTACTGTGAAGTGGCGAGTCAGCATCATCATCAACTTCCTCTTTTCAGTCAAGAATGACACAGAAAACATTAGTTTATTAATAACGAATTAAAATGTCTTATATTTGACACATTTGTTACTTTTGCCGGTCTTTGTGGCAAGCTTTCTGAGTCCGCTAACTAATCGAATACTTGACTCTCATTCTTGCACCAGGCAATTTATGGTTGTTCACAAAGTTCTTGTAAAAGAAATAAGCAACGGTGCATAATATTTCATAGCCTTTTATTTTACTGCCTATACAGTGCGCAAGGTTTCATGCGCATGCTCAAGTCTTCTCTGCATTTTTAGTGTATCTCTATGGCAGAATTACAGTGCCGCATACTGGTCTGCAGATGTTCACTTACATCGCTTTCAGTCGTGTTTCAGTGCGTTTGGTGGGACGCAGATATTTTTCCAGACCCCGCCCGTGTTTACGGACTTTTCTGTTAGAACTGAGGAAAAAAAATATCGGATAGGGAAGCTCTGGCTTTGTGTGGACGAGGCATTAAGAATTTTGACCATTACTCTCCCCTTTGAAACTGTGCTCAGTGATCTGGCTACCAACAACTGGCCCGGCAGACATCTCTGACAAGGCTCTGCCAAACCCATATAATCCTCCTTATCAGGTTGTAAATGTGCACATGCCTCTATCACCACCTCTGACTTGTGCTGGTGTTGTCTGTTGTCTTTCCTGCGGCCAGTAAATTGAATGGATCTTTCCTGACTCACCAGCAAAGTTTATAAGATCTTTACTCACTGAAATCTGATGCCACACTTTAACCTGCACTTCACCTTCTGATCCTACGCAAATATATCCAGTCTGTGTCATCAGGAAATCTCTGCCCTCCTTAATCAAATCCATGCCAATGAGTCCTGGGTACATTCATCTGAGTCTTTACCAACCAACACTCCCCTTTTTGGTATGACTTTCCCACACACTGTGTATTCAATCCGCCTCAATATAACCAATGTACGGAATGACTAATCCATTAGCAGCAGCTGCCAAATTAAACTTTTGGATGGGTGGGTACATTGTTGGTCCTCAAAATATTTCCTAAAATACCTTTCTGGTCAATAAAGTGGCACACTTCCAACAATGCAAAAAACATTCACAATGCAAAATTATGCTCACCACACGTGCACACATAGAGGATACATGTCTGAGACTATAAAATCTCTATCATTTGTAAAAGAAAATCATCCAAAATGCAGAACCAACACCAAAATAAATTGGTAACACTGACACATTGAAAATGTGGACACTTACACACAGGAATACATTTGTAAGGCTATAAAAAACTCATTTGTTATTGCTGTCAGTTCAGTGCATTTTGATGTTCATGTCATTTGTTTTTACTCAATATGTAATATAACTGTTCATTTCTGTTAATTTTTGTTCTGTTACAGTTAACAACCAAAATATTTATTACAATTTTGGAATTATGTTAAACAGATGGCTGAAATAAAAAAAAAGTCTTAAGACTCCAACATGTCTCTTTGTAACCTCTTGCTCAGGTTTTACATTATTGACAAAACATTATTGAAAAAACTTTTTTCGTACAGAAAATGCTCATTTTTGACAAAAAGTGCTTTTTGTTGTTATAATAGTGATTTTGAAAAAGGAAGCGTTACCAATCTAACTTGTGTAAAGATATCTTTAGGAGCATATAGTGGAGCTCTAAAGCCATCTAGTGGTTAAAGTGATTTTTATTTTTATTTACTTTTTTTATTTTTATTATAAAAAATATAATATTTATATTTAAATATCATATTTAAATATATATATATATATATATATATATATATATATATATATATATATATATATATATATATATATATATATATATATATATATATATATATATATATATACACATATATATATATATATATATATATATATATATATACATAAAGATTTCCATTCTGGAGGGTGGTTTCACTTTTTTGCGTTTTAAGCCCCAAAGTCGCCGTCCGTGTAAACGAAAGGCACATCTGATGAAATATTTTTATGTTTTCTCCCGCGAGCGTTCTCGTGTAAACAGGGCCTAAATAAGACCTCCCCGGCAAACAAAGCAATACACCAGCATGTCAATGTAACCCCTTACACCCGGGTCCAACTCGACCTGCTCCGAGCGGGCCTCCGAACCCGGGTCTCCGGCATGAGAGTCGGGTGCTCGAACAAGGAGGCTAAAGACTGCAGCCCTAGCATCTGTCACTAGAGCGCCTATTGAGATCGGGAAGTGAGGTTTACAAGCACAGCAACTACTAGCTGTCCTCCGCTACACTCACTCCCCTGAAACCTCACTCTCATCCAGGTCACGGCACCAATGTAACCCCTCACACCCAGGTCCAACTAAACCCGTTCCGAGTGGGCCTCGAACCCAGGTCTCTGGCATGAGAGTCTGGCGCTCTAACTCAAATGAGGCTAAAGACTGCAGCCTCTAGCGTCTGTCGCTGAGAGCGCCTATTGAGATCAGGGAGTGAGGTTTACACGCACAGCAACTACTAGCTGGCCTCCGTTACATCAACAACCCATACAATAAAGTAAGGTAATGAGACATAAAAGTATATCTCATTACCTCTACTGCTGGCTTCCGATACCCACTACCGGATGTGGATCAGCGTTTGGGGGAAATAAACGGTGGCCGCTAAACTTAGCAATGGGGAAAATCCAACACTAACAAATGTCCCTCCCAATCTATCGGGTTCGTACAACAATCTCCAGCCCACCTCATGGCATGGCTGGCAAGAAACTTATTACAACCAGGTAGCTCCCCAATGAGTAACTTATTTTAAAAAGTTGAAAATTGCAGTTAAAGCAATGTGCAAAAAAATATGTTTTCAGAACTCATTGATCATATCATTTTTTACGGCGTACAATGACCCTTCTTCAAATCTCGTAACATGACCCATGTCGTTTTGTTTACATTGCACATAATCATTTACCGATACTTGAATCTAGCCAATCTCCTCATTCATGTTTACTCTATTTACTCAAACTCATACACAAGCAGTCTGTTCTTGTGGTCTTGTAAAATAATGTAATCTCATGAGATGAGGTGGTAGATTTATTTTATTGCAGGATCATCTGTTTGGGTGTTTGGTTTCGTCTATCCCAACAGCGCAGAGAACACACACAGCATCTGCTCCTGAGTGTTCTAGTCCCCTAGAGTAGACCTTTGATGCTCTAACACATCCATACACAGATGCCCACACACTTCAAAACACATTCATTTTGGGAAGCCTGGGAGATGTCTTAAATAATGAGCAGACTGGACTATGCTGCATGAAAAATTGCTGAAAGATTGTTAGTAAATTTGATGTAAATTTTGCGTGTAATAAAGTCAGAATTGCGTAATATAAAGTCTAGAATTGGTGATATAAAGTCTAAAATTGCGTGATATAAAGTCAGAATTGCGAGATATAAAGTCAGTAATTGCGAGATATAAAGTCAAAATTGCGTGATATAAAGTCACAAATTGCCATATGTAAAGTCAGAATTGTGTGATATAAAGTCAGAATTGTGTGATATAAAGTCAGAATTGCGATGTTATTAGGCCAATTCCAAGGGGAAAAAGACTAACTTTTTCCCTCAGAATAATTTAAATCTCACAATTCTTGACTTTATATCTCATAATTCTTACTTTATATTCGCAATTCTGACTTTATATCACGCAATTTTGACTTTATATTACGTAATTCTGACTTTATATCATGCAATTTTGACTCTTATATCTCACAATTCTTACTTTATATCTTGCAATTCTGACTTTATATCACGCAATTCTGACTTTATATCGGCAATTTTATAATCTTATACGCACAATTTTGAATTTATATTTTACTTAATTCTGACTTTTATATTTCAAATTCTGACTTTATATCTGCAATTTTGACTTTATATCTCACAATTCTTACTTTATATCTCGCAATTCTGAACTTTATATCACGCAATTCTGACTTTATATCACGCAATTCTGACTTTATATCACGCAATTCTGACTTTATATCTGCAATTCTACTTTACTATTGTATCTACTTTATATCACGAAATTCTGACTTTATATCGCATAATTTTGACTTTATATCACGAATTCTGACTTTAAATCTCACAATTCCTGACTTTATATCTCACAATTCTGACTTTATATCACGCAATTCTGACTTTATATCTGCAATTGCGACTTTATATCACACAATTCTGACTTTATATCTCGCAATTCTGACTTTATATCACGCAATTCTGACTTTATATCACGCAATTCTGACTTTATATCACGCAATTCTGACTTTATATCTCGCAATTTCTGACTTTATATCACGCAAATTTCTGACTTTATATCACGCAATTCTAACTTTAAATCTTACAATTTCTGACTTTATATCTCACAATTCTGACTTTATATCTCGCAATTTTGACTTTATATCTCGCAATTCTGACTTTATATCTTCGCAATTCTGAATTATATATCTCAGCAATTTCTGACTTTATAAACTCGGCAATTCTGACTTTATATCACGCAATTCTGACTTTATATCTCGCAATTTCTGACTTTATATCTCGCAATTCTGACTTTATATCTCGCAATTGCGACTTTTATATCGCCCAATTCTGACTTTATATCTCGCAATTCTGACTTTATAACTCGCAATTCTGACTTTATATCACGCAATTCTTGACTTTCCATCTCACAATTCTGAGAAATAGTGTCAGAATTGCGAGAAGTAAACTCGCAATTGTGAGAAAAAAGTCAGAATTGTGAGATAAGAAGTCGCAATTACCTTTTATATTTTTCATTCTATGGCGGAAACAAGCTTCCATAGTTGGTTAACTGTAAGGACTGTCTTTTTTTAAATACAAATTATTTATTTTACTTATTTAGACATTTTTAATGTGTTGGTGTTTTATATGAAAGTTAGGGATTCTTAAAAAAAAATCACCAAAATTGGGGAGACAATTGACCTTATGCACACCTTCACTACTTCCTGAACTTTAGCCAGCTCCTTGTTTCCTGTCTGTCATTATTGGATCTGCGTTCGCGGAAATAAACGGTGGCCGCTAAACTTAGTAATGGGGAATATCCAACACTAACAAATGTCCCTCCCAATCTATTCGGGTCGTACAACAATCTCCAGCCCACGTCATGGCATGGCTGGCAAGAAACTTATTACGACCAAGGTAGCTCCCCAATGAGTAACTTATTTAAAAAAAGTTAAAAATTGTAGTTAAAGCAATGTGCAAAAAAAGATCAGAACTCATTGATCATATAATTTTTTACGAGTACAATGACCCTTCTTCAAATCTCGTAACATGACCCATGTTGTTATGGGTCCCATGTTTATATCACGCGATTATGACTTTCCATCTCACAATTCTGAGAAATAATGTCAGAATTGCGAGAGTAAACTCGCAATTGTGAGAAAAAAGTCAGAATTGTGAGATAAAAAGTTGCAATTACCTTTTTTATTTTTTATTCTATGGCGAAAACAAGCTCATTTTTTATTATTTATTTTACTTATTTAGACATTTTTAATGTGTTGGTGTTTTATATGAAAGTTAGGGATTCTTAAAAAAAATCACCAAAATTGGGGAGACAATTGACCTTATGCACACCTTCACTACTTCCTGAACTTTAGCCAGCTCCTTGTTTCCTGTCTGTCATTATTGGACAAATGGATTAATCCAGGTGTGCCTGACCTCAGTAGTCACGGCAACATTAATCTAAAGTAGTGAAGCTGTGCATAAGGTCAATTGCAGAAATTTTATTCCCCTCAAAAATATTGGTTGCTACCCCCCTAAAAATGCAAATCACAGAGAATCCATCTCTGTACATTCCATATTTTAATAAATTTCACCACATTTCACATCTACCCTCTCGTTTTTATTCACACCTGTCTGAATACTGAGGACGATCACAGTCTGATGTGTGTCTGGGTTTAATTATTTCAGCAACAGCAGCAGGCTAAAGTGAGACAGTTTGACAAACACAGCAGGGGAGAGCTCAGTCCTTAACAATCAACTTCATGTCACATCAAACCGTCATCTCTATCTCATACACTTCTTTTCTTTATTCTTGCTCTCCCAGAGAGGTGGGAGAATATAGACTCATGCTAGCTTGGGCAATATGTTAAAAACTAAACAAAAAAATAAATATATAAAAATAACTGCAGAGTTCTGCAAAGAAAACATTGCTTTACAAACTCATATTTATCTCCCCGTAGCTTATCGGCATTTCAGGTAGTAAATCTGCGAATGCATTAACCATAAATCCATGTCCACAGAGAAATATTTCTTGATAATACTATAAATGTATTTTTTTTTCTTGTGAGTCTGTGTCCAGGCCGAACTGACGCGAATCATGGGATAATTTTTGATGCGCCCCAGGTCCAATGACTAGAAAATACCAGCTAACAGCAGATGTTCTTCATCTTTTGGACTTATTGGCCCCCCATTGTCCAAAGCGGTATTCAAAGGCCCCCAAGGCCCAAGCCCTAGTTTTGTTTTCAAGGGTTATTTTGATCTATTGGTATTTCATGACTTCTGTAAAAACAAAACAAACAAACAAACCAAAAACCCACAACAACACTAAATCAATTATAACAATTACAACGACAAATATGATTACACAGTATCTGCATGGGACTCAACATGTACAGGTGTTGGGCAATGAAAATGAAACACCGGCTAATATATTGTTGGGGGTTTCATGCCTAGGCATGGCCAATCTTAGCTCATTTTACATTCCATCAGTAAAAGCAGAGTGTGAATGTTGAATTAGCAGAGCAATATATTAGGGTACAAAAAATATTGCAATCCACACAACATAATTGACCTCTCAGAGATTAATAGAGGACAAATTGACTGCGTTTACATGCAGCCAATAACCCGTTCAAAACCGGGATATTAGCAATAACCCGGTCGCAAACGGCCATGTAAACACCGCCAAAAACCCGAATATTGCTCATATCCCGGATTTTAAAAACCGGGATATTATACCTGGGTACCCCTTTCTAACCCGATTTTTTGGTCATGTAAACGCGCATCGGCATATCCCCATAGTAATTTCTGTTCTGCGCATGTCCTATTTGCAAGGTATCTTGGTCTTTTGAGTAGAGAAACTTCTCGGCGCATACAAAAATCCGCGTGCAGTATATCAGAAGTAAACATGGCGAGACACAGCACAGCATTCTTTTGGAGCGAGCTCAGTAACGTTACCAGCATCTAAGCGCAAACAAAGGCGATCGCTATCTGCCCCGAACTATTCATTATCTGCGTGCTGCTGTTGTTGTTGTCTTTGGATACAGGAAGAAGAATCGGAAATTACGCAAATTGCATCTAAAGGTTATCCGTACGTCAAGACGCTAACCGCGCGTCGCGTTTACATCGGGATATTGCAGTTCCATGTATACAGGAGAAACTCTCTCAGCGCACGCATGTAAACGGGTTATCCCTAATGTTTCAGAAACCCGAAAAGTGCCCTTAACCCGACCATAACCCGAAAATAGGCTGCATGTAAACGTAGTCATTGTTTAACAAATTGGTGTATCAAGATATATGGTTTCCAAGGTACTTTATGTCGTACCACATAGGACAACCACATCCATTAGGAGTAACTGTAATAAGCTGAGGAAGCAATAAGCTGAAAGTGATGTCCAAATACTAACCCAGAATGTAGCTAGCCTGGCTGCGCCCTCCTACGCACTTCCGCTCAATTTCATTTTCCTTCAGTACTACGTCTGGGATTGCTCCATAGCCTTAGGTTTCCAGAAATCAATTTTTTGTAGGACCAATCAGCGAATAGAGGGAGTGGCTGAGAACGATGACGTTGATGTAGCGCGTCAGTTTGAGTTTGGCAGCGGAGAAAGACGTGAGAAATGCTAATCTGTCCGTTATTGGAAAAGAAACTGCCGAATATACAGAATTTAAAGCCGGATTGTTATCGTCTCACCTCTTGTTGCACTAACGGAGGATCAAGTGAAGGAGGCAGAAAGGTTAGAAGTTCGTGCTGGGCAGCGCTTCGGTGTGCACGAATGACCGTGACATTTTGAACAGACGCTGTAGCCTGGTGTTCGGAAGCCCCGAGTCCTGGCTGCTAAACTTTGGTGTGTCAGTTTTACATGTTGTAAATCATACAAATTGGTTGTAATTCTTTAAAATAATTGTCATAAATAAAAATGTGAAAACCCATACTTTGAAGACCATATTTTCAGTTTTAGATGGTTAATTTGTTTAATAAAAAAAATGCCATATACAAATTTACAAACCACAGTCTATGGTACAAACACATACTTTGAAGATCATAATTAAGCTAATTAAGAAACAATAAGACGTTATATGAAAAGTTGTTATTTATTACACATATACAGATCATTCAGTGTAACTGTTACAGCATTTGCGGCAGATCAGAAATGACCGCAGCGGCATCTGCATATTTGTATTGATTAGACACGGCTGAATGAATACGACCGTTGAATGAATACATCGCTGTCCTTCGTGTCAAATATACATTTCGAATTAATAGTTGTTCCTAGATTAACAAAACCAGCAGGTCTCGTTGACTGAAATCCCATTGTAAACATAATCCTCTGATATTCGGACTTGCTGTTTCCAGCCGTTTCGGCGCATGATATACGTCACTCACGACCACACGTTAGCGATTGGCTATGGCAGATCCTGAGTGACTCTGGACATTCAATAGTTTTGAACTTTAACAGTGAACCCGCCTACAAGGAAGGAAACGTTTCTCAATGGAGGGGGCCAGACTCTATGTACAAATTAAATGTACTAGAGTCTGGTTGAACCAGGCTAGAATGTACCCCCCAAAACAAAAAACAAAAAAAAACCATAAAATCACTGCAGAGTTAAATGCGCATCTCGACTCTCGTGTTTCCACCAAAACTGTTCATCGGAAGCTCCATGGAGTCTGTATTTAGTCAAACCTTTGGTCACTCGAGGCAATGCCAAATGTTGTTTTCAATGGTGCCAACAGTGTTTGGGCTATGGACTATCTGAAACTTGTATAGTACTCTGATGAGTCCACCTTCACTGTCTTTCCCACACGTCTGTTTTAGTTACAGTGTGGAGAAGCCACCAAGAGGCTTAACTATGGAGATATTTTTGGTGCAAAACTACTGAACCATACCTGTCAAGTATCCCGTTTTTGCCGGGAAAGTCCCGTATTTGACCCTTCTTTCCCTGCTGTTTTCCGTATTAGTATTTTCCCGTAAATCTCCCGTATTTTAACCTGCGTTATTAAAATATAATAATAATATATAATATAAAAAATATATAATTTGAGATATCAAATAAAAATTAAAAAAAAAAAAAAAAAAAACATTCCCAATCTGAGCTGTCACTAGCCTCGCAATAACTACAGGTACTCTAGGTGACAGTGTTTCGCGAGGTGAGATGATGAGTGACAACGCGGGGAAACAAAGAGGAGCAGGGTGGGGGACAATCACGCGTTTGGTAACTGTGACTTTTGCAACTCACACATATACATCGGAAAATTTCCCTTATTTTCAAATCCAAAACTTGACAGGTATGTACTGAACGCCTGAGACAGTGGAATTTGTAGTTGTAGAGAATAGCCACACATGTGTATCAATAAATTTGAAGTCACAGAAAGAAATGTTTTAAGAGTTGCAAACTTATAGTTTTTTTTATCTTCCACAATCACAACACACATCTTCTCAAATTCTTCATTGCAGGTGCACAAATCCTATTCTACCAGCGCAGTCTCATCCCAATTCGTCATATAACTGACGTTTTGGGATGTCTTTTGACCATTCGTCAATATACGACTTTTTAGGGCCCCCTTAAACATCGGTAGATGACGTTGTGGGATCCTAACTCTACCCCAGACCTAAACCTAACCCTAAACCCAACTCGTCACCTAACTGACATTAAAGGTAAAGCGTCAGTTGTATGACGACCCGGGATGGTCATCTACCGACGTTTAAGGGGGCCCTGAAAAAGTCAAGGGGGCCCTAAAAAGTCGTATATTGACGAATGGTCAAAAGACGTCCCAAAACGTCAGTTATATGACGAATTGGGATGAGACTGTGTTAATTCTACAAATCACATAGGCCTGCCTCACATTTTTGCTACAGTTTCTGCAGTGAATGTGGTGCAAAGCGCATTTACACACCTGCATCAAAAAATGTGAAGTCATGGAGAAATGTAGCTGATCTGCAAATCAGTATGTGAGTTCATCCAATGAGAGTTGCACACTAGTTGAATATTTTCTCACAAATGTCTTGTATATTTTTCTAGCACAAACACAAGTACATAACTACACTTCAAGTGACAAGTTTCGCACGCTCTCCCTTTTGCACGTGCATGTGAAATGTGGTGCAAAGGTGATTTGTAGAGGCAGTGGGTGGAGCCTACATTAATATTCATGAGTTTCCCGGGCATGCTGGAACTGCTTCTAGTTCACGCTCCTCGTTTCTCAGAAGGGTTAATGGCTTATTTCAAAAAAGGTAAACTGAAGCTTTAACTGGCTTTTAATAATTGTTATCATTTGTTGATTGCAATAAATTAAATGTACCCTCATAAATGTATTTGTGGGCTAACACTTTTTAAATAAATAAATAAATAAATAAATAAATATATATATATATATATATATATATATATATATATATATATATGTAATATATAGGTTTGTGCAGTGTATATATATATATATATATATATATATATATATATATATATATATACACAGAGAAAGTGGAGGCAGAAAAAGACACAGGTAGCACCAGTGGCTGTCGAGTGTCCACAGAAAGCACCTTTGCCCAAGTCTAAAGATTGGCGAAAGTAAAATTTCTCAAATGCTGTATTTTGACTGTTTTGGTATACATTTTCTTGCATGAAGAGTTTGCATCCTAAACATAATCAGATAAAGCTTTGTTCTAAAAACATGTTTTTTATGTCAGAATGATACTTAAAGATTAAAGCTTTTCTTTTACTTATTTGCCTACCCAAGAGCTTTTCTACTTTACTTTTATTAGTGAGCCTTTTGTATGAGCAGCCTTTTGGAGGAGTTTATATAGACAAGTTTCCCGGGCACTTCCGCTTTACTTCCTGATTCTGCCAAGAACTTCCGACACAGGCTGAGTAGTAGTGTAAACATGGCTTTGGAATGGCAACGTTCGACTGAAAATATTGTTAAAAATGGTGTTTTGACCATTCCGCATCCAAGTAAGGTAACATCATGGGCATGTCGATATGGTCTGTATCGCCGGACCTGGACGTTCCTGTAGCCATGCAGCCGCCGTGCTTTGGAAGGTACTTTAGCCCATCTTATGCTTGTTTTAAGATGTTTGTATGTATCCTTGTGCTAATCTGTAACAGAACACGAAGAGTAATAAAAATAAAAAGTAATCCACTCTAGCCTGCCTGCACTAAAAGCATGCTTTAACCCTTCAAAGTCGACTGACGCTCTAGAGCGCGCACCCCTGACATATCTATTAATAGCTTCGGAATGGATAAAGGTATTAACTTACTTTTTTTTCAATGGAAAAGCTGACATTCGTCTGCGTAATAATGAGTAGACTGTGTTGACTTCCGCGAATGATAAGATCCACATTGGCGCCTTGTAGATGGTTGATGGTCAACATTCAGCAATCGCCACGAGTTGTTACAACCGCGAACAGCACAATATGTCCCGGAGCCGTGTCGGCGTGTAACACCATCAATAGTTTACTTTTTCTGCACGCTAACCAAAGACAGTAAAAGACGCTAACCGGAAGTCGTTGGCAGAGCGAAAGGCTAATGGTGGCCCGCCTATTTCACTCAGGAAACTTGTCTATAGGCCTACGTATGGGCAAAGCACATAGCACACAGAAAGCACACAGACACAAACACTCAGAAGATAACTTTTAAGCTTTAGGCTAAATATTTTCTGAATAAATGATAAAATGTCACAGGCTACATGACCATATCAGTGAATCAGCATGAAATAAACTCATAAAAAAATAATGAATGAATAAAGGATAACAAGAAACACATAGCACGAACGTGCACATTTACTAACTATGTGCAGCATTGAGTCTTTTTCTTTAACCCCCAAAAGAAGAAATTAAGAAAACGGGGGAAAAAATATGCAATCAGTGAAAAATATTTAACTTGTATCAATAGTTTTCACACTTTACAAAGAATACATACCAGAATTTATGATTTATAAAAATGTTTTTAACCACTATTTTTAAGACTCTCCCTCCCCGACACTTGCCATTACATTTATAACAATGATATTAGTCTAAACCTAAGGTAATCTTGACAAACCATATGTAGCATTTGAAAGCTTTCAGTCTCTAGCTTTTATATTTGGTGACTGATCTTCAAAAGAAATTACAGAGCAATAGATAAATATATAGATTCTTCATTTGTGATTTGGTGACAAATTATAACATATGCTGTGATTCTTTCGCTGTGTTTTTAATATGTGTTTTAGAGATTGAATTCATATCAAATATTAACATTACTGCCCGAACATCCCTCCTCAGAAGGACATTAAACGTTGCGATGACACACTTTTCCCAATGCCATGATTATGTTCTATTTAGTTGTTCCTCTAGTGTATTGTGAGTTCTCGTTAGTCTCTATGGATACTCTCTTGTTCATGTTATTGTTTAGTTCCCTCTTTTATTATGTGCATTCTCCCTTTTCTGTTCGCTATTAAAGACTGTGTATTTAAAACCACCTTCTTCATCGTGAGCATTCTACAGCCACCAGTCCGTGACAGTTATGATATGAGTTTTGTGTTTGTGCGTTTGCGATTTCATAATCACAAGCCAAATCACGATTTCGGTTTAATTTTCATTAATCGTGCAGCCCTAGTGTCCTGGGTAGGGTTGCACTTGCTGTTCGTTAGTTATTTGATAAATTGGAACATAAAGTCCACAGAGGCTTAGCTAGCCTACTAGCTAGTTTAACTGTACTTTATTCCGTTGCACCATTTGTTTAAATGGTGGGAATTTCAGTTTATCCTTCATTCCAACTTCTTTTGCCTCATTTAACTTACAGTAAAAATATGTTTCCATTAAAACGACAATTAATCATAACATAAGTGTTCCCTTTCAAAAGGAAACTTGCACTGGATAGAATTACGCTTTGGGGAACGCCTCAGGCGTGACAGGTGTTTGAAATCACAATCAAATCACATCAGTGACTGGCTACAGCCTGTGAATCATTAATGTGAATAATTAACATGAGACCTAGAAGTATAAAAGGGCGCCTTGCAAACATGACAATATCTTTCTCGTCTTCAGTCACCGCCTTTTCGCCTTTGTCTGTAACCGCTTTGAGGATCCAGTAATTATGAAATGCTTTCAGAAGTGTGCAGACATTTCGTGCAGAAGTGTGCTCAAGATATCTGAAGTCAGGTAACACACAAGAACTGTGCAATTTTCTGTCTGGGAAGGAAGAGCGTGCACAGGCAGTTCTCGGGGGCTAAGACGAAGCGTTGGCTGACGAGGGTAAGCTGCAAATGGATGATTAAAAAAAGGAAAAAAAAGGAAAACTTAATCCGGCAGCAATCGCTCTCCCGGACAAACAGGAGATGGCTGATGAGGGTAGTGATAATAGGATATATCCTGTATCTTCTCAGCCACCCTTCCCCGTGTTTGCTGAGCTGCAGTGGCTGCTCGTTGGGGGAGAAATCACTTGCGATGAGAGCGTTTTTTCCCCGGTTATAGAACCCCCAGCTCAGGTGCGCCTTTCATTTATTCCCGATCTCATACTGAGATCCAGAGGACATGGAAGAACCCATACTCTGCCTGTATCCGCCAACATCAGCGGGCTGAGTCTTGCTGATGTTGAGGGGATAGGAGAGCGTGGGTGTGTCTCGATGGGACAATCGACACTGAGAGCTCCAACCCTACCAGTTGAATGGCAGAGCATACACGTCAGCGGGTCAGGCTGGTGTTGCGGGTATACCAGGCCGATCTGGGGTGCGTTTCACATACAACGACATAGTTCACTGTTTTACTACCATAGTACGATGCATCGTTGGAAAAATCAACTAGCTAGCCACGACTGTTTCCCGAAACCCATTGTCGCAAAGTATCGTTCAACCACGTTGGTTTCGCGCGTGGTGGAGTAATAACTACTTTTAATGAAACTGTTTGAGATCCAATTAACACTAGATTTGTTTTATATAAATTACAGACATGTCATCTGAGGACTATTTCTAACAGTTGTTTTGCTTTATTACCAGAATCAATATTTGGCTCGTTCTTACATAGTAGAGCATGTTCGCACATGCGCACTATTTAAGCTCGTTCCTTAAAATCTTTTGAAAAACTAAAAGACGTAAATTACATTTGTATGTATGCTGAATAAAAGCCACCGGTTGTACTGAATGTCAGCTTGCTTATTTTGCTCAAGATAAGGATTTATTACCTCCAAATGTCATGCAATATAGAAACGATGCCTCTAACCACAGGTCGAGAGCTGTTCAAACCATAAAAATTTGCGATGCTGGTTGCGAATGTTCGTTGGAACGATGGTTTCGGGAAACACAGAATCGTTGAACTATGCTGGTAACGACGGAACTTGCGACCATAGTTGGCTAACGATGCTTTCGGGAAACACACCCCTGCTGGGGAAACTCGACCAGGGGTGGGGCCCCTGAGGCAGTTACTGAGCTGCGCCACAAATGATGGGAGGGCTTGGGCTATCATGGTTTGAGGACCTTAGATAGGGCCAGAGAACCAGTGTTACCTCTTGTGCGCCTCCTCCGTGGAGTAGGATGCTGAAGAGGCGTAACTCCTGCAAAAAGAGGATCTGAGGGAGGTGATCCAGCACAAATGCACATTGCTTCAGTCATGGATAGGGTTGGGTATCGAGAATCCAGTATCGATTGGAACCGGGACTAACTTTCGTTTTTCCCAGAATCGTTTAAAAGTTAAAATTTTGATTCCTGAGTTTCGATATTCACAGTCCGCTGACCGAAAGAAGAAACCGCTGAACAACACCAACGAAGAAGCGTCTACCGGAAGTATAACCGCGCGAGTCGAACATGAGTAGCTTATGTCGCCGGTCCAAAGTGTGACTTTACTTTTCTAAAAATAACGAAATGGATGACAAAAGGAGTATTTGTGACAGAATGAGTATTTCCTTCAAAAAGACCGTTGGTTAGCAAGGTTAGCTAAACTTTTTTGACCCTGCCTCTTAAAAGAATCGGAATCGAGAATCGTTAGGAACCGGAATCGAAACAAGGAATCAGAATCGTTCAAATTCAAATGATACCCAACCCTAGTCATGGATCATCTTTCCTGAGGGCGTGATTATATCTTAACCCTTTGCTCTCTTCCCCGACTCCCAAGGCACTTCTTACATCAGGCCTGTGGCTGGGCTCATGGTTAGAACAATGTTCTGATAGCCCGCCTCAGCTTGGTTAGTGAGAGTGCCTATATCAGGCAAGTAAATTTGGTAGACCCCTTGTTCATAAAGATCTTTCTGGTTGAGAGTCTTCACTTCGCACGCCGCAGGTCAGCTGAGTGGTCTTTTTAAAGAATTTTTGTGTGCAACCAACTAACACTAAAATGTATCTCTCTACAGACCTCATTCCTTGTATAGAGATATGGGCTCATGTCAATGTCCGATGGTTACATTTTGGGATTATTGGGGGCCCTGAAGTTCCCCTTTAGGTGGCTAGAACATTAGGAAGAAGCACCAGCTGTATTTATTCTTGTGATGTGAAATTATATTAGCCCTTGGGCTGTTAGCCACCTCAGGGTAGAGTAAAAAACCTATCAGAGAGAGACCAACTACTTGGAGTTTTGACTTGCACTACAGCTTCAGATAGATCTTGTGTCCAGCCCACGTGTCCGTCCTGACTTCTTTCCTGAGTACATCACCCCCTTGAGCTCTGTTGGGTTTTTCAGTGGGCTGAGTGATTCAGCAGCCCATCATATGAAATAATAATAACAATTTTTCTAGTAAGGCTGTGGTTCCTCCGAGCCCTCAGGTTGGCTATGCTTGCTGGCTGGTCCTGACCAGGGCCACCCCTGTAGCTGGCCTAGGCTGTGCCAGGGATAGTAGAGGCACTCTGCTTAAGCATTTCTGCCTCTGACCCTTCACTTTGTGAATGTAGGATTCTATAAAGCATCCCTGTATGACAGACTCCTCCCATGGGAGTCAATAGGCCAAGGCCCACACCGTTATCTGCATTCTGGGGCGACCTTAGTAGTGCAGCGTGGGGCAGAGGCATGGTTTAGAAACATCCTGGGCCTCAAATAGGCCTCCCCGGTACAACGTGTCTTTATTGAGCAGGGTTAGGCCGTCTTTCGCCTCACAAAAAGACGGTTATCTGCCCGACCCTGCCATGTAGAACTAGCATACGGATCCAGGCCGCCAGTTTAGGCTTCACTTACCTTGCTGAACTACTGCTCAGGCGTTGGGTTATGGGTGGTTTGGCAAACAAGCCCCACTCCCCTAGGTTGGGCACAGATGCATTTACACATACACAGATACACATACAGAGCCTCTGACAGGCCCTCACCTTGGTAAAGCTCAGGGTGAGTTTGGAGAATTCCTAGGTCTAAGTACTTCACTTCTCAGTTCTTTATTATCCTACCTCACTATTATGGCTCGGGTCAAGCGGGAAGGTCTAGCTTCACTTCTTCTCTTGTCGAAGTATGCTCCCCTGAAGCCAGAGCATTGCCATGAGCTGATGCCCATGCACACAGATGGTAAGCCCCTGACTCTGGGGCCTCTGTTGAAGCAGAGTGGCATATGTTGTACTCCCCTTGTTTTAAGGGTACTAGTGACATATGTTGTACTCCCCTTGTATTAAGGGTACTAGCTCTCTTGTTTAAAGAAGTGAAGTCTGTCAGGTAAAAGAAGAGTTTATTGATGCAGTTCAATCTGTCAGCTATTTCATTCCAAACGTTCCTCTAAAGTGAGTCTTTGTGGAATGTTGAAGGCTTTTCAAAGACCACAACGTTCTATTTTACAATAACATCACTGAGTTTCAGCAGATTTCTGATGAGATCCAAATCTGTGAATCTCCAGTTCCACCAAATCCCAAAAGTGCTCTATTGGATTGAGATCTAGTGACTTGTGGAGGTCATTTCATTACAGTGAACTCATTGTAATGTTCAAGAAACACATTTGATTTGAGCTTTGTAACATTGAGCACAGAGGTGTAGTGGTAAAAAAAGAGGTGGGTAAACTATAAATTCTGGTGGACCACGACGTGGTCACCAGGTAAGGTGGGACACTGCCTGTGTATCTCCTGGCAATAGTGGGACACTGTTTGTGTATCTCCTGATATCATTGCTATATAGGGAGGGCTCTACATCAAGCCTTTTCATACGCTCAAGTAAATCTGCCATTCACTTGTCCGAGTAAAAAAGTTGCTTGTCCGGATTTTTAATTTTTATTTTGTGTCTGTAAATTTATTCTGAAACAATATTTTCATCAGTGTTCAATCAGCTTTGATATCTAAATCACCATATTAATAATATCTGCACCTTTAAAGGGCATCCCCTCCCCCAATATAATTAAATGTATGCTTCATCTTTCATTTTAAATTCCTAAATTTGATCAATAAATTCTAATAAGACACTATAGTGCTGTTACCCTAGGGGCTGATCAAATTAAATCATTTACACTGAAAAATTACAATTGCATAAAATAATGTTATGAAATTGATTTAAATGTATTTATAAGAAAAGTTGGAAAGAATGATACTTTTAAACATTTAACACTAAACCACCAGTAGGTGGCGGCAGGCGACCGTCTTAATGAGTGAGTCATTGATTCATTCATTCAAACGATTCGTTCAAACGGCTGAATCATTCAGTAATGAAAACAAGTTGAGTGTTCCTGTGAGATGCGCCCACGTGGGTCTGCTGTGATTTTTGTTTGGAACTATTTTCGCTGCTGAAACAACAAAAACAGCCAATATTGCATCTAAAATGTAAGTGATTTAATTTTAACTGTTTATTGAACTGTTGTAGGAAATCAATGTCACATTTTCAATCGTGTTGGTGTTCAGGAAAAATAAATGAGGTTGCAAAACATATGTTAAACATATAAAAACTCCACATTTAGATTTTATAGGCAGTATGTTGTTAACTGAGTGTGTGTGAGTGTGTCCTGCGCTCGTGTAGATTTCAGCTCGAGAGGCTGCGAGCGTCAACAAGTGCTACCGTCAGTAATAGTAAACAACACTCACAGTGATGCGGCGCAATATGAAAGAGTTTGTCTTAGGTTCAACAACCTATGAAACTAATAATGAACAATATGAAACTAAAACGACATAAGCTTAATTTAAAATGTCTTAGGAACTACAGGACATTTAGAGGTGGATAAACACAATTGGATAAACGCACTTTGGAGGTGGGTCAACGCTATTTCCGAATATGGGAGGTGCGTAAACGGCGTTTACGTGCGTTTAGCCTCCATTACATCCCTGATTGCGCATTATCCTGCTGGAAGTAGCCTTTAGAAGTTGTGTTCACTGTTGTTATAAAGGGATGGACGTAGTCAGCAAAAATGCTCAGGTAGGCTGTGGTATTTAAACAATGCTCTATTGGCACTAAGGGGCCCAAAGTGTGCCAAGAAAATATCTCTCACACTATTACACCACAAGCAGCCTGAACCGTTTCAGTCAGGATGGATTCATGCAATTTTCTATTTTCCAATTATGGTGAGCCTGTGCGAATTGTAGCCTCAGTTTCTTGCATGCAGCACACAGGAGTGCCACCTGGTGTGTGTCTTCTGCTGCTGTAGGCTTGCTTCAAGATTTGATGTGTTGTGCATTCAATTTCATAGATTTGATGTGTTGTGCATGTTGTGCATATTTGTGTTCAGCAAACACAAATATCCACTCGTTACAATAAGGTCTGCAGAAGAGCATCATTGCCTGTTACTCTTGCCTTTTTCTCAGCTTCGAATCAGTCTGGCCCTTCTCCTCTGACCTCTGGCATCAACAAGGCATTTTCGACAAAAGAACTGGATATTTTCTCTTTTTCGGATCATCTCTCTGAAAACCCTAGAGATGGTTGTGGGTGAAAATCCCAGTATACCTGTATCAGCAGTTTCTGAAATATACTCAGACCAGCTCATCCAGCACAAATAACCACGTTCAAAACCCACTTAAATCACCTTTTTTCCTACTTCATCTTTCACAGTAGCAGCATGATCCTGTAAAGAAGCAAATAGCTCTTGATTGAAGTACTAATTACTTTACAGATTAGACTGGACAAGAAAGTGACCTCAGGGGAGGAACCTACAAGATTAGTCACTCAAAATCTAAATCCTACATCTAAAATCTTTCAAATGTTGACTTCACTGGTCAATATAATTAGCAAAAAGTTGAACACTTTTAAAGGGAGCAGATCATGAATAATCTAATTTTACTTGAGCATTTGAGAAAAGAGTCTATTTTACTGAACCATGTTGAGACATCAACGATTCAAATGCTAAACGTTTTATCAGTAACTAATTCCCATCCCACATATTCTTTCTCAATGACACTGGAGAAACAGAAAGCAAGCGATTCATTGATGAAAAGTAGTGTGACTTATCATGGTCATGGTTGGATAGGACAAACACACTACCTTTTAGTGCTTGTCGCTTTAGTACATCAAGTGGTTCAGGGCACAGTTAGACTGCAAAAGTCTGTTATTCCATGATGGAAAACCATAACAGCAGATCCACAAACAGGATCTCATGAAAGTGCGTATCACAAATCACAAATTTAATTTCTTCGTGCTATTTATACACCAACATTTTTGCATACATATGCTACGCCCTCTAAATCTCTGGGTAGGATTAAGTTGTGGAGTGAATATTACATACCAAAAATTGCGTATCATATGAATGTGAAAACTGCATATCATATGCACGCGGAAACTGTAAATGGCATGTGGTATAGATACGCACTTTTATGAGATTGGATCCACAGACACCTTTCAAGATTTAGATTAGTTGGTAGACCATGGCACTAATATAACTTAATGTAACCAAGTCTTGTTTGGCCATCTCTCATTCCCATATTATTTCTAGCAGTCCCTTAATTCAATAATGTTTTTTTGGGAACCAAATCCAATTAATGTTATGGGAAAGTTCTTTTGGGTTTTAATAATCATATCATTCCCAGAATGTTACATAGGAATTTTATGCCATCTCTCATTCTCATATTCTTGGTTTTCCATCTCTCATTCTCATATTCTTGATTTTCAGCTTCTTCAATTAATGCAATAATTGTTTTGGGAATTTTTGGTAACCAAATAATAATGTTATTTGAAATTTTATGTTTTAGATTTACTAATATAAACTAATCGTGCCCAGAAGCGCTGCATGGATGTTTTTAGCCATCTCTCATTCTCAGTTTATATTATTTTTTTTAACCAAATCCTACTGTTCAAGGAATGTTCTTTTTGGTTTTAGTTTTACATATGAAGAGTTCAGATGCAAAAGCCTCTAAATGCCATTTGAAATTTTCTTCTAAAATGACCATTTTTATTAAGCTTGTATATTTAAGTTCAGTAATTTCACTTAAATGACAATTAATAGGTAATCTTCATTGCCATTTAAGTGAAATTATTGAACTTTAATATACAAGCTTGATAACAATGATAATTTTAGAAGAAAATTTCAAATGACACTTAGAAGCTTTTGCATCTGAACTCTTCATATATAAACTAATTTACCCAGAACATTGCTTGGAGGTTTTTGGCCAGCTTTCATCCTCAGTGTTTTTTTTTTTTTTTTTTTTTTTTTTTTTTTTTGACTTTCAGCTCCTTCAATCAATGCTGCATTCAGGAGTTTTGTTTGGAGTCACTGTCAAAACAACCTGTCTGCTGATAGAGGGTCATTCCATTAAATGTACACACACACACACACACAAGAGAGAGAGAGAGAGAGAGAGAGAGAGAGAGAGAGAGAGAGAGAGAGAGAGAGAGAGAGAGAGAGAGAGAGAGAGAGGAGAGAGAGAGAGAGAGAGAGAGAGAGAGAGACTCACATGGCTTTCATAGAGCAAGGAGAGCAGGACATATGAGAAGTAAAATTTGTTGCCACATTGATAGATGTGACCATGTAGAGGCCGTGATTACCAGGGTATGTGGGGGCTTAAGCGAACATGCATTAGACCATCGTTTAGACCTGCTGTGCTGAATTCTGCCTCCTTCATCCAGAGAGAGAGAGGTGTGGAGCGAGGGAAACCAGAGAGAAGGAGAGGTGTTTATAAGACAGGGGTCTCCTGTTTCGTCTTTAAAGAGGGCTGTTGTAGCCATGGAGACGGGTCTGTTATTGCTTTTGTTCTGAGATACAGAAAATGATTTTTCATGTGGGTGATTATTAGAGGCACAATCTCCTTTCTTTATCCCTCATTCTCCGGAGCGATCAGCCATTGTAACCTCTGCAGCAGCTGCACATCCGAACTTATGGGGTGCAGATAGTAAGAGGACAAAGAACAAGGCCCCCTTGAATGGTCGCATTGTTGAGCTTCACTGTTCACAAAGCGTATCGAATAAAACTTAAGTAATGCTTTTAAACTTGCTGTGGAGAAAACAATTGATTTACCTTACATTGATATTGGCATAATCCTAGACGAAAATGGATTTAGTGGTAAAAGCCGGTGAAGTTCATAAATATCACAATGAATTGAAGCAGTAAACACTGTCCTGAGTTTAGCTTTGCTTTATAGGAAGGATGACATTGAAGTAACTTGGGATGGAGGGTTGAAAACGAGGAGAATGCATAGTGTTATTCTTTAGGAGCTTGGTTTATCAGTCTGTTTGGCACAGCCGAGATGTCCTTTATAGGTGGAATATTGAATGGACATCTTTAGGCGGAATTTATCAGTCACCACAAAAAAAGTCCTAGAAAGTTAAAGCACGCCGTAAGCGGGTCTCGACCTCTTTCATTTCTATTATAAAACTGAGATAGAAAGAGAGAGAGAGCAACAGGCAGAAAGAAACAGAGGGAGGGCAGACCAGAATGTTCCATATCTCCAGTCAGAATGACCCACCTGCCAGTCAAAGTAATGGACTGTGAAAGAGAGATTAGAATGAGGTTATTTTAGGAATGACTCTTTAAAGAGCAAAGACAGTGCTATACAGAAGAGTGAGAGGACAATTTTACTTTACTCAGATTTTACTTCCAGTCAGCCAGATTTGGGCCATAGAGAACAATACGTATACATTTTGTTATAATCACTAATCGCTGATGAGACTACACTTAGAAAGACTATCATTTGTAAAGGTGACTGTTGGGGAGAGTGTCTTTGTTTGAATGTTTGCAAGTCAGCGTCTTTTTGTTCTACAGTGCCTATGTCTCAAATTTGGATATAATGAGTAATCCAACACGGAAGTTCGGTAGAATTAAATGTCCTTATTCCTTTATATCTGCGGACTCGCGTGTGACGTCTGTCTTTTTAGCAATCGTGACCTGCTTCATACCACTGTAATGTTAAAATAACATGAATGATTGCACTACCATAAACATTATTAGATCCATCAGCTTGACAGCAAGTCCCATCATTCAGCTCATCACTGCGTCATAAACCTACGCCTTTGTTATTGTTGTAAACTGCGCCTCTTGTGGTGAAAAAAATAACCACATTTTTTTCCTTTAAGTTCACGTTTAGACAGACAAATATAGTTAGAGATCGTTTTCCAAAACTTGCACTTTGAAACTTGTTTTTTAAAAGTTTGCGTTTTCAGGCACCCAAAACCCCATTGTTGTTTAAATGAACATCCAAAACGCATAAAAAGTTGTATGTTTTTAGTTGAAAACTGTGTAATGTAAATAGACCCTTAGTTTAAATAGATAAAACGTTGTAACCCTGGTTCCCTGAGAGGGAACGAGACGCTGTGTTTGAGACATAGTGGGAATGCTCTGCGTGATTGCGTCGTGAAGCATCTGTATAATGAGTCCAATGAAAGAGCGAGACGTTTTAGGCAGGTGACGTCATAGACCAGGAAACGATAAAGCACCCCTGAAAACAGACCGCGTCAGCTTCTGAAGAAGCCTAAAGTAAGTTGATCAGGGCATGCAGGAAGTATGGCAGGCGAACGCAGCATCTCGTTCCCTCTCAGGGAACCAGAGTTACATGCGTAACCTGAGACGTTCTCTTTCAAGGGAACTTCGAGCTGCGTTTGAGATGCGGTAGGAACCCCATACCCACTACGCCATACTGAGAAATGCCCTGTGTGAAGACCTGGCGCACACTAACAAACAAGCAACCCGGAGAGGTCTCCGGGTTGCAAATTTATGCGGTGAGGACCAACCTGCCGGACATGAAGGAGCAACCGACAGGGCTTGCAAATCTCCAATCCTCTTAATGGAAGAAATAGCGAGAAGAAATAAAGTTTTTAAAGTGAAGAAATTTTCTGAAACCTTAAAAATGGGCTCTAAGGGAGCCATACCCTTGAGTACAATGGCCAAATCTCAAGCCGGTGCTCTGGAGTGCAAAGCAGGACTCAGCCTCAATATTCCACGGAGAAAACGAGTGATAAGAAGATATCTCCCAAGAGAAGATGCCCCCAAGGGGGAGCGATAAGCAGATATAGCCGCCACAATCACCTTGAAGGTGGAGGGAGATAATCCAGCAGAGAAACGGTTTTGTAGGAAATCGAGAACTTAACCAACCGAGCAGTCAACAGGATTCAAAAAACATTCTCCACATAATGTAGAAGAAAAAATTCCATTTCAAAGAATATAGTTTTCTCATGGAAGGAGCTCTGGATTGAAGGATGGTCTCCATGACCTCAGTCGAGAGACCGGATCCTATGAGCTGGGCCTCGCAGAGGCCAGGCTCACAGTTTCCACAACTCAGGGCAAGGGTAAAATATTGTGCCCCCCACCTGGGACAGCAAGTTCCTCCTGACCGGAATCTCCATCGGAGAGAGCCGTCCAGAAGGGACACTAGGTCCGCGAACCACACTCTGGTTCGGCCAGTGCGGGGCTACTAATAACAGATGAGCCCCTTCCTGGCAAACCCTTTCCAGAACTCCCGGGAACATCGAATATCGGGGGAAAAGTGTACAGCGACAGTAACTTCCCCTGGGCCCATAGGAGGATCTGTTGAGCCAACTTGTACAATAATCAGAACCTCAGACCCCAGTGATGGTTGATGTAAAAAAACACAGATGTGTTGTCTGTGCGGACAAGCACATGATGGCCTCTCAGGTCTGGCAGGAAGTATTTGAGAGCCTGAAATTCTGCCATCATCTCTAGTCGATTTATATGCCAAGACTGATGATACTGCCAGAGACCTGTCGCCGAGCAGCCACTCATGACCCCCCAGGCTTACTCCAGGCTTTCTTAGAGATGACAGTCCTCAGATCTTGCCTAACCCTAGCTGGCCTGGACTGTGACCGCTACCCAGGTTCCCCTGATTGTGGAGGAGCCCGTGCAGCGACCCTTTGCTTTTGATGCACTCTGTGCTGTGAGGAGCTGGTATTCGGATGAGACAGCTCAGACTATGCCCAACATCTCAGGGACATCGAAACGTTGAGGAAGAAACCTCTGGAAAGCAGCAGATTGCTTTTTTGCATCCTGAAACCTATCGACGACACAGTTAACCTTCTGGGGACCAATAATGCGTCCCCGCGTTTTGATAGTTTTTTTTTCACACAGCTGCAACATAGACTTAAAATACTCCATCATTAATGGTCATATAAATAAAATCAATACATTATTATAAACTATAGAGGGTCTTCTTTTTGTGTACACTCTTATTAATATCAAAACCTTGTGTTTTTGTAAAATAGATAAATTAAACAGGGTGCGCTTTCAGCTCACTCTGTCTCCGCAAAAATCTTTCTGAAACGTGTCCGAAAAATCAGCTGTAACTCATTAAATACACTGTCAGAAAAAAAGGTACGAAAGCGGTCACTGGGGCGGTACCTTTTCAAAAGGTACACTTTTGTACCTAAAGGGTGCATAGTGGTACCTTCATGGTACATATTTGTACCATTAAAAAGGTACGAAAGCTGTCACTGAGGCGGTACCTTCTGAAAGGGTACCGCCCAGTGACAGCTTTTGTACCTTTTTTTCTGACAGTGTACTTGTCACAGAGATCTCTCTTTATGAAGCTGAAATGCTCGTCTTTTAAATGAACGTCTCGCTCTTTCATTGGACTGATTCTACAAATGCTTGCTTCACGACGCAATCATGCAGAGTGTTCCCACCGTGTCTCAAATGCAGTCTCGAAGTTCCCTTGAAAGGGAACTAATATTCCCATTTTGGTTGCATGTGTCCCAGTCTTGTTCAGTTTGTTTTAGGATCTTAGACTTTCTGTTTTGTTTATATTCATCACATGTGTTCCTTGTTCTAGAACTGAGAAATCAAATCTTCCTTGAGCTTTTGACATCTAAGAGGTCATCATATTATAAGAATATCCTGTAAGTTTCAGAACTGGAAACGACCTTGTTAGTCCAATAAAAGCTTTTATTGACACCAGCCTCAACAAACGTCTCGTTTCTGAAAGTGTGGAAGTATGACGTCAATGACACTAAAACCTACCTTCAACGCCTACTTCAACACGGCCGGTTTAGCCCCGCCCACCGACTCGCGCATTCACGCATAGGTAAACAAAAGCATACCTCGCTGATGACAAACCGGAGCGAGCTACCAAGCAATAAACATTCCGTTGACAAAATGTTGTGCCGTGCCTGACTGTGGAAGAAGTCAGTTGCTGCATAAGCTTCCTCTGGATTTTTTTATTAGGAATGCCTGGTTAAAATTTGTTTTTAATGACGTTCCAGCAGATGAGTGTAAAACATTATCTGTATGTTCGCTTCATTTCACAGAGGACTGTTTTGTGAACAAGACACAGTTCGAGGCTGGATTTGCAGACCGATTAAGAGTAAAGAACGGTGATGTGCCATCTATATTGGATCTGACAGGAATTGTGCAACACACGGACTCTTGGTCGAACATGTATGGGCGAATCCGGTTGCCATTTGACAACATTGGACGTTTTCCCTACGTGCACCGACGGGTGAGTTAAACTCATTATAATATAAGAGGGAGAAATGAAGATGACACAGATATGCATTTTGTGTATGACCTAGAAGTGTTTATTCAGCGATCGGCGGTTAAAGTTAATCTGTACGGAACATCGTTGTTGTACGGAACATGATTAGTCTACGTTACCTTCTATATTGGATCCAACAGGAGTGGTGCAACACACTTATGTGAGTAATATTTTTATTTTAGAAATAATATTCTACTCGGCTAGCATTGCATTGTTGCAGATCATTTGATATCTAATAATTATGTGTATGTGTCTACAAGTATCCGTTGTATTCGAAGGTGCTGTTGGTTCATTGTCCTGCGATTCGGGATCGGACTCTGGGTCAAACATGTATGGGCGAATCATTCCGGTTGCCATTTTACAACAGTGGTTTTCAAAACAAAGTTCCCCACGTGCACCGACTCGAAACCGACGACAGAGTTGAAGCTCATTATAATATGCAAAACTGTTATCCACTCACAGCAGTGAGCGTTTACTTCCTAGTCTTCAATGTGATACGCCCATAAAATCCGAGCATTTTTCAAGTAGGCTAAAAACTAGGGAAGAAAATAGCCTTATTCATTTTTATGTTTTTGAATGTAAAAACCAAGCGAACATCATAAGTTGACCTCAGACAACAAAACAAAAACATTTTAAAAGCCAGTTCATGACCCCTTTAAGTTTCTGCCTCTGTTCTGTTCTGTGTTTTGTTTGTGTTACATTTGCACGCTGTTTTTGTCATAAATCTGAGGTTATTTGGTGATCATCTTCTGTGGAGTTTAAGGTTGCATGGAGGTTTCTAAGAAAACCTAAGCACACATAGAAGTATAACAGTTCTCTGTGAATGATTGAATAATGTCTGTACATGAACATATATTTTATATATGATATGATTTATATAAGTACGTATTTTGTGTTGTCTTATTCATAAAATCATTCATAATACAAAACTATTTAAGTATTTTATGAACAATTTACTCAGAAAAATAAAAATAGGTCCCATTTTTTTTAAGTTAGAGCTCCCTAACATAGGGCAATCATTCAAAAGTAGTCATGCATCAAAAATCAGTAATGCATTCTGAAAAAAACAAAATTCCCCTGTGTCAGTGGTGAGACAGACAACTACCCCTGTTGCTTTGGTTATTGAATGCGGTTGTCACTCTTTGTCAAACCTGAACTGTGTGAACAGAACTGTATTTAGCTTTCTAAACAGGACTGACAAGTGCATCTTTGGCTGTGTGAATGTAGACAAGGTGTTAAAATCTCTGAGGACTCTGATGTGTGAGTATCCTGTGTTCTCTGAAGGTCACCTTCTTCTCCTCTCCTGTGAACAAACAAAAGGGCGCCACTGGCAGGGGATGATAAGTAAATATAGCTTAAATGGGACTCCAAATGGGCCACAGTTATCTGTCTTTACCTGGTGTGTGTGTGTGTGTAAAGGAATGAGGTGTGTGGTCGGACTTAGTCAGGTCTATGCAGTTTTTATTAGAGCTGTAATAGATCAGATACTGACAGCTGAAGTGAGATGGCCTATGACTGATGCTTGAAACCCTCATGGCTAAAAAGAGAGGGAGATAAAGAGGCTGAAAAAAAAGTTAAGACTGAAGGACATAACCCTTGACTTATATTGAGGTACCTGAATTCTGAACTGTTCAATGATTTAGGTGTCAGTAAGCTCTCCCAATTTGCTCAATAGCATGCAACTTCGATACACGAAACTAAAAACACAATAGGATGAGGTGGACCCACTTTATAAATCTGCCCGATAAGTTTTGTGGCTTAAGGACAACTGAAATGTGGGTTGTTAGTAAATAAATCGTAGGGTTTGTTATAAGGACGCATGATACGGTATATTTTTGTTCAAAAGTAAGTCAGTAAGTCAGTTTTTTTTAAGCAATTAGTTTTATTCAGCAATGACGCATCCCATTGAACAAAATACACAGTAAACATGGTTATACAATTAAAAAAAATCTATTTCAAACTAATGCTGTTCTTTTTAACTTCATTAAAGCATCCTGGGGAAAAAAGGTTACCACAAAAATATTAAGCAGCTCAACTGTTTTAAATGTTGACAATCAATAAATCAATCAATAATTTCTGAAGGATCATGTGACACCGCAGACTGGAATAATGATGCAGGAAATTTAGCTTTGCCATCACATAAATGGCATTAAGATTTTAAAATAGAAAACATTATTTTAAATTGCAACAACATTTCACAATAGTTTCTACTGTGTTTTTTGATACCAAATAAATAAAGAGACTTCTAGATAATACAATTTTAATTAAGAGATTTCTTTCAAAACCATTTCAAAAATCGTACTGATGCCAAACCGTATTCGGTGGTACCATACCGTTTATTAACCAAGATTAGACTTTTTTATTGTATTGATTGATATTACACACTCACAAACATTTAAAATGATAACAATTGTAGCTTTTATTGTTTCATTTATGAGTTATAACCTTAATTATTGGCTTAATGGCATTGGACAGAATTTGAATATTGATGCATTTTGCTGAAATATTGCACTTACTAAAGTGGCACAATTGTTTTATGAATCAACCCTTTACTATGTGTATTCTGCATCTTGGTGAAGATTTAAACTCTAGAATAAACATGCAAAGCCTTTAATACATTGAGGAACCTTTGGTCTAGAATATTGAAATTCCAGATGTTGCAATATTACCTTTAAGATATGAATATAAGAACTACGAAAATCAATTTTTCAATGCACTGCCGGAGATTTTGAACATACAACAAAACTGTCGTCCATGACAAATGACATTACGTTCGATAAAAAGCACCTCCAGCAAACTTTACCTCTCATTTTTCTTCAATATGGTCCAAAATACGGTCCAGACAGTCCATAGCTGCCAATATAAACGTCAAAAACATGTTAACACAAAGAACAAAAGGGGTTCTGTCGGAACAGAATAGAGTTAATATCTTCTGCATCTGTCTTGGAGACCCACATCTAGGGGCCCGTGTAACTCTAGAAGTAGAGCTCCGGTCTCTGGTGTGCTTGTGTGTGTATATCATTATCATATATGTTTGCCAGACCTTAGTTCCCCTTTTACATGGCACACTTCAATAGTTTGTCTAGTATTCTCAACAAGATCATTATAGATCATTAATCATTTTCTAATAAACTTTGCATATATATATATATATATATATATATGTGTGTGTATATATATATATATATATATATATATATGTATATATATGTATATATGTGTGTGTGTATGTGTGTATGTATGTATGTATGTATATATATATGTATATATATATGTATATATATATATATATATATATACACTCACCGGCCACTTTATTAGGTACCCCATGCTAGTAACGGGTTGGACCCCCTTTTGCCTTCAGAACTGCCTCAGTTCTTCGTGGCATAGATTCAACAAGGTGCTGGAAGCATTCCTCAGGGAGTTTGGTCCATATTGACATGATGGCATCACACAGTTGCCGCAGATTTGTCGGCTGCACATCCATGATGCAAATCTCCCGTTCCACCACATCCCAAAGATGCTCTATTGGATTGAGATCTGGTGACTGTGGAGGCCATTTGAGTACAGCGAACTCATTGTCATGTTCAAGAAACCAGTCTGAGATGATTCAGCTTTATGACATGGCGCATTATCCTGCTGAAAGTAGCCATCAGAAGTTGGGTACATTGTGGTCATAAAGGGATGGACATGGTCAGCAACAATACTCAGGTAGGCTGTGGCGTTGCAACGATGCTCAATTGGTACCAAGGGGCCCAAAGAGTGCCAAGAAAATATTCCCCACACCATGACACCACCACCACCACCGCCTGAACCGTTGATACAAGGCAGGATGGATCCATGCTTTCATGTTGTAGACGCCAAATTCTGACCCTACCATCCGAATGTCGCAGCAGAAATCGAGACTCATCAGACCAGGCAACGTTTTTCCAATCTTTTATTGTCCAATTTCGATGAGCTTGTGCAAATTGTAGTCTCAGTTTCCTGTTCTTAGCTGAAAGGAGTGGCACCCGGTGTGGTCTTCTGCTGCTGTAGCCCATCTGCCTCAAAGTTCGACGTACTGTGCGTTCAGAGATGCTCTTCTGCCCACCTTGGTTGTAACGGGTGGTTATTTGAGTCACTGTTGCCCTTCTATCAGCTCGAACCAGTCTGGCCATTCTCCTCTGACCTCTGGCATCAACAAGGCTTTTCCGCCCACAGAACTGCCGCTCACTGGATGTTTTTTCTTTTTCGGACCATTCTCTGTAAACCCTAGAGATGGTTGTGCGTGAAAATCCCAGTAGATTAGCAGTTTCTGAAATACTCAGACCAGCCCTTCTGGCACCAACAATCATGCCACGTTCAAAGTCACTCAAATCACCTTTCTTCCCCATACTGATGCTCGGTTTGAACTGCAGGAGATTGTCTTGACCATGTCTACATGCCTAAATGCACTGAGTTGCCGCCATGTGATTGGCTGCTTAGAAATTAAGTGTTAACGAGCAGTTGGACAGGTGTACCTAAAGTGGCCGGTGAGTGTATTCCCCAAGCTTGATAAACCATTTTTATCAAGCTTGTATATTTAAGGTCAGTAATTTCACTTAAATGACAATTAATAGGTAATCTTCATTGCCATTTAAGTGAAATTACTGACCTTAAATATACAAGCTTGATAAAAATGGTCATTTTAGAAGAAAATTTCAAATGGCACTTAGAGGCTTTTGCATCTGAACTCTTCATATATGTATGTGTGTGTGTTTATGGTTTACTTAAATACTTTAAGTTTACTTATTTAGTTCATTTACTTATACTTGTTTATTATTTAGTTTACTTAAATAAAAGATAATGAAATTAGGACTACTAAATAATAGGCAAACTGTTGTTTTCGTATTAATGGCATACTATTGTAGTTTTTATTAATATTAATATTTTAGTTTAAATTAAATTAAAGATTAATTTTATTTAGGTAAATTTGTTTATTGTTTTAATAATATAAAACTAATAAAAATAAAATGCTAATATAAACCTGAATAGATATGCAGTATATATATGCATATGAATCCTTATGTAAACATGTATACACATAAATAAAACATTAATTTATTTATATAATAATAGACATATAATTATATTAACATATATGATATTTGATATCGTATTTACAAACAATCCTATTAATTATAGGATTCATATATTATTAGTCATATTAACTATTATTAATGTACAATATTATGTACTTCTCCAAGGTTTGACAATGATGTTGCTCTTAAATCAGCATTATGGACTTCAGGGAATCTTTTAAACCTCACTGTTTCTGGTCTGGCACACCATGCTCTGTCTGACAGCCTGAGGAAATGGCCTCTTTTCTGATCTCAAGAAATATTCCCATACCACTAACATTCTGATGAGTTTACCAGCTGATCTGAGACCTCCACAGTTCACATATGAACACAGAACAGTACATTATGGACTTGAGACTAAGTGGCAGTGGGAAAGTGATGTAGAAAGCAGACTGAATATCAGTCATTTAGATGGCTCGAGGGGGATAGAATGTAATCAATGGGGATTTATAATTGTCTTTATACAGCTCATGTCAGTGACTCAAGTTTGAATGGATGATGGCTGAATAATGCCACATCTGAAAGGAACTTAATCTCTGACTCCCAGCATTCTCAGCAGGATACTGTGGCGTTTGTGTGTCTGTATGTGTGTGTGTGCACTTCAGTGAACATTTAAGCTTATTTTTTATTTATTCTTTCTTTCTTTATTTTTACGGATCAGGCCTCCTGTGAGCTCAATCCTTTATGTATTTGTCTTTTCTCAAAAGTGTTAAATAAAAGCGCAATGCAAAACAGCCAAAAATTATCCATATCCTCTGTTTGTTCTCTGAGAAATCCATTTCAAATCCTATTACTGTGGGAGTGAATCCTTATTTATTTTTTGTTCTCCAATTCTATCTAAATAATTCTTGAAATTGTTTAAAATGCACTTTTGAAGTTCACTTTAAACTTCATTTCCACTGTTGTCTCTGTTGCAGTCGTGATGTGTAAGCAAATTAATGTTTGATAATGTTTAAATGAAGTTTATTCTCAATAAAAAATGATTATTTTAAATTAATACTAAAGTTAACAAACTATAAATACTGGGTAACACTTTATTTTACGAATGTCCGTGATACAGAGTAATTACTTAACTAATTACTTAGTAGTAGACATTGTAATATAACATGTATAAAAATGTAATTAACATGTAACGAAGTTATGGAACATCCTGTACTTACAGATTGTAATTACACTCATGTAATAGGCAGCTAACACATATGTAACAGGCCGAGTCACTTACATATGTGTTACCGACTTGGTACAATGTAATTACATAAAGTATGTTGTACTACTCAATGTAACAACAGCTATTTAAATATGTTACTAAGGTGTGAAAAAAGCCTGCAGTTCCACATGGTCATTTTGTACCTTCTAAAATATTGTATCAAGATTGTACTTAAGTGTATACTTCATGTGTATTTTTACCTTAGTAACATATTACAGTACTTGTTACATTGTACCAAGTTGGTAACACGCATGTAACCGACTTGGCCTATTACACATAGCTGCCTATTACATGAGTGTAATTACAATCTGTAAGTACAGGCTGTTACATAACTTAGTTACATGTTAATTACATTTTGTTACACGTTTTTACAATGTTTACTACTAAGTAATTAATTAAGTAATTACTCTGTATCACGACAGATTGGACAATAAAGTGTTACCAAATACTGTTACAAATGTAATGGTCCTTTTTAAGAGTCTGGAAACAAAGAACATGTCTTCTTTTGTGTTTCTCATTAAAAAAGTAATCTGTGTTTAGAACAGCACAAGGGTCAGTAAATGGTAACCGAATTTTCATTGTTGGGTTAATATCCCTTTAAATATGTACATCCACCAATATTTGACAACCAGAAAGTGTCCAAATAAATTTTCTCTGAATATACAATAATCTATAATTTATGATTTTTTTTATCTATAATTAAAATAATATAATATATTTTTTTAATGAAATGTATTCCTTAAAAAGTGTACCTGTTCCAATTCCAAACTTTAAACAATACAACTTAGGCCTATACATATACAACATATAGGCTATTGGTTAAATGAACTAAGATAAATACATTTTTCATTGCTCGTAATGAAAGTGGTTATTATGAAGTGTTACCCTTTTTATTTGTGTTTAAGAGTAGCCTATTTGCAGTGATCTCATGAAAGTTAGTATCTAGGGGAGAGCGGGGCACAAAGTAACACTTTTTGACTTTGTGAATTTGTGTAAATCTACTTAGGGTTTAGAGTTTTTTTCCCCCCACATTAATTTCCCACATGTCTAGCACAATTATGTGGTTTTGTTTTATTAATGCAGTGTATACTTTTTTCTTGATTTACCCTGAAAGAATGGAAGTGAAATGAGACCACATGCCCCATAGGTGGGGTAAACTGTAACATGTGAGGGGCACATTGTAACATCACCATATGACAGCTTAAAATGCTATCTGATCTGATCAAAAACATATGCAAGTCAAACCAAAATATTTTCTTAATAAAATACAATTATTAATTTTTCATATAAAATAACGGCATTTTTTAATAATTAAAAATAAACTAATTTTTGAGTTTGACAACAAACACATCGGAAAACACAGCTATACAGCATAATTCAAAAACAAAATAATACTTAATTTCTGAGCATTGACTCAGTCTTTATTTACATGTTTCTCATGTTTTCTCAATAGAATTCATAAAAGTATAGAGTATAATATCATATTTCTAATAGGGGCACATTGTAACACAGTGTTACAACATAATAAATGTTCAGTGATATCTTACAAAGATTTTGGAATTTTGGCGCATTTTTTCTCTATATAGTGTTGAAATGGCAACTAGTAAATACACCAAGTTTCGTCAGTGCCAGCATGTGTGGAAGTATTTAAAACAAGCGTGTTACAACTAGTCCGCGTTACGTTGTGCCCCGCGCCCCCATGGCACGAATGTCATTTCTCGTGGCATTTATACGCCAAAAACAGTTTTTGCGTGTATATGGCACGCGATTTTCGCGTACGCACTTTTTGGCGTATAATATGCACGAACTCCCCAAACCTCCCTCCCCCCTAAACCTAACCCAGGGTTTTTTAGTGCGTACCATATACACGCAAAAACCATTTTTGGCGTATAAATGCCACAAGAAATGACACTCGTGGTATAGATACGCATCTTCATGAGACTGTGTTGGTTTGTTTGGTTTCATTGTGAGTATTTGCAGCACTTCAGACGTCTGCTCATTTTAGCTCTAATGAAGTCCGAGGCAACTTTAGCATAAAACATTTCTGTTCCGAGGGATCCTGCAGCATGCCATTTAGTAAATAACACTGCTGTTCATTTAACCCAACCTGTTGATCCGCAATCCCCTTTTCCCGCCTCTCATCTGTGGTGCGAGTCGCGAGACATCAAAGGCCCTCATCAACAAATGGAGGCGCAAAAGACTTACATGAAAGCCTGATTGTAGATGAAGCAGCTGATTATAATTGCATTTTGTATTCAATCGTTTTCTCTCTTCTCTCTTTTCTAATCGGGCCGACTGCCAAGCTTTCTTTTCTGTCATTCGGTAATGTGGGAGAGCATTCTCATTAGGATTCAAGCGCAAGCTCGCTAACTTAATTAAGCATAAGATAGACATGCGTATAGATGCAATCTGATCTCAATGTGTGTGAGCCCACGTTTAGCCCCCTTTCAAGGGTTCTCAAAGGACGTGATGATGCTATGATAGCAGAAAAGAGGGATATCTTGTCAGGTCTGGCTATTTATGTGTGTTGCTTTCCTTTTCGAGAAGGTTTATGACAAATGCTGGAGTGGCAGCTATGAGTATTCGACAAGAATCTGTTGATTAGCTCATTGAAGATGCAGTTGTTTCTCTTTTTCTTCCTATTTAGATGCAATCATCTCCTAAGTGTGTTTCGTTGTATTGCCGCTTGCGTTCTCCAGCGCAGTCTCATCCCAATTCGTCATATAACTGACGTTTTGGGACGTCTTTTGACCATTTGTCAATATACGACTTTTTAGGGCCCCCTTAAACGTCGGTAGATGACGTTATGGGATCCTAACTCTACCCCAGACCTAAACCTAACCCTAAACCCAACTCGTCACCTAACTGACGTTGAAGGTAAAGCGTCAGTTGTATGACGACCCGGGATCGTCATCTGCCGACGTTTAAGGGGGCCTGAAAAAGTCGTATATTGACGAAATGGTCAAAAGACGTCCCAAAACGTCAGTTATATGACGAATTGGGATGAGACTGTGTGTGTTACGTTCTCAATAACCGAACGGCTACGCAACTGTTATTAGCTACAGACGCATCTATTGGCCGAGAGAGAAACAGAGACGTTTGGTGTAATATCCAATAATCGTGTTAACCCTATTGTACTGAAGCTGAAAAGTGCGGAAGAGTTGATTGATTGATTGATGCATGAACATTAACTCAGTATTCGGCAGTTTCATCTGACAGGCCTGATGGATGCTTTTTATAACAAACCCAATGGATTTGATAACCTGTCTTGAAATGCAAACTAAGTAACATTCTGTAACGACCTACTAAACCTAAATCTTGTATGCATTGCGTATATGAAACTGATCAATCCTTGTAAACAGCAACACAAAGCAAATATAGCACAGAAAATATCACACAATGCCTTCTAGAATGCATTATTAGTTTCAGAATTTGACAGTAGTATCAGAATAAAGTACACACTGTAAATGTTTCATCTGTTTAGATAATCTGTCACAATTGTGTCTTTGTCTCCCTCTCTGTTGGTTTGCTTCTCATTTTCACTGTTTTGCATACACACACAATGTTTTTCTGTCATGGTGGGGATTTTCCTTTGAATTACTGTTTAATACAAGCAAATGATCTTATATTGCCTTAACTCCTAAATCTAACCCTCACACAGATATTTTTGCAATTTTAGATTTTCATTAAGACATTTATTAGGTTTAGTAAGCCATTTTCCTCATGGTCTGTTGGCTGCAGCCTTCACGTTAAGGTCATTTCAGGCTTTAATAATTTTCATTGGACATATCCCCTCTGGTTTCACAGAAAAGGTGTAATACTAGCCCTAAATGCATGTTTGATCTGTTTTACTGAAAGCAACTTTCACTGATATATCTTCAAATATTTCTGTGCCATTGCTTTGTCTCAAGATGCACACCAGAAAAGTTTTTTTTTCTATGGCACGTTTATAAAAGCTAAATGTCCTAATTAAACTATGGCCTAGTCTTGGCTTAATCTAAACCCAGGACATGGTCTCCTAAATGTAAAATCTCACCCACACACGCACAGGCACATTGTTCCCACAAGGGGTCGCTGTTGCTTTGCAGTGATTAAAATTTGATTATACATGACCATATGCATTGTCACTTATAATCATCATTAAACATGTGTAAATGAACTTCTGCCATGCACACATTGATGTTTACTTACAAATTTGGGAAAAAAGAAAACCATAAACTGCCAATAACGTTTTCCTAAGTGTCTCTCTCTAACTTTTTCCCTCTAACGTCTAGAGGGAAAGCTTAGACTGCTTCTGTAAACGCAGTTAGTCTATTAAGATCTCAGATCTGAAATGTGTTCTGATTGCTACTAAGATGTTCAGGTGAAACATATTTGCACAGAAGTCTGTGGGGAGCCCTTGATGTGGATGATGTGCCTCAGGTGATGCTTTAACCCTGCACCTCATTTTGGACTTGCCAGTATCTTCGGTGGAGTGGAGAGGAGAGGTTGGCGCAGAAAAACCTCTTCAAACCCACATGCACTTATTTTTCAGTACACATTTGCTGTCAGCGTTTGTTTTCTTTAACGTGTCCGAATATTTTTTAATTAACACTAGAATTATATCCTGAGGAAGAAACCTACCAAGTAATAATCTCTGCTGGTTATATTGAGGGACACCGAGGATATAGGAAGCGCAAATGGTGCAATCGTGCGCTTGAGCAACTTTTTGGATGTGCAGGATGATTCCGCATTAGGATGTGAGAGCGGGTGAGGAGGAAACACGGATCCTACCTTATGCGTCGCGCATCAGGGTAAAAAAAAAATCCCACAGAAACGCCACCCACCCTGCTAGACTTTATTTAGACAAAAGTACCCAAGGAACGGAAATTAAATTCACTCGCTGCTACTTAACATAAAAATACCGCAGACTGATCAGTTGGATGCAGCGACGCATGGGAAAATATTTTGGATTTGAGAAAAGCACAATATTTGTGGAGGATCTGTCGCGCAACGAGGAGACAGAGTGGCATCCTTCGGGATCTTGACTGAGCCAGTAAATCCATTCTGATGCGTTACGGGATGTTCGGACTCTCAAAGTCTTTTTGACCTGAAGTAAAGTAAACCGACCCCAGTGTGAACTGAAGAACATTATGATGAATGCGCCTGGATATCCTCCGAGAGCGATACTGGAACTTAATCGCGCAATTTTGTGATCATCTCTCCGCGCGCAAAGGGATCCCTTTTCACTCTCACTGCCCTTTCCGTGTCATCCAGTAAGATGGAAGTTTCTCACAGGGGAGAACAAACATGTTGCGTCTCCATACTCTGCATTTCATTGTAATGTTGCTCAGAGGTAAGTTAAAGAGATGGGTTCTGTGCGGTTTTTTTCATGGTTGCCTACTTGCTGAATAATATCTCCCTGTCAGTTTAGGTCGTGGAGTGAATTTCATAGATTAAATCTAAACTCTAGTATGGGTTCTGCATCTTATCCGTTGAGCTCGATGTGTTGTACCGTACGTGCGACAGGAAGCCGTTACGAGCGCGACATCACGGCCACGACTCACACCATTTGTGCTGCAGCTGGAGATTAGCGACGTCCGATTCGAGAACGAATGGCTCTTTTGAGTCGAATCTTTTTAATGATTCATGTGAATTAGTTTATGAAACCTGTCTGAATCGGTCCGAGTGGTCACCAAGCTAAAAAAAAAAACTCGTTGAATCGAAAATCTGTTTTTATTCCCAAATGAATTATATTAAAGGGATAGTTATTTCTTCTGTTGAACACAAAAGAAGACATTTTGAAGAATGTCGGTAATTAAACACACGGAACCCTATGGCCTATAATCACGTATGGCGCGAGAAGCTCACTATTTAAAGTTGAACTGTTTGGTTGTTTTTGTGTTCCGAATGCAATTTGCTCACTATTTTATACCTGCATAGGCCTGTATGTTACAGCCCTTAAAGGAGCAGTTCAATTAAAAAAAAGTAAAAAAAAAGATAATTTATTTTCGACTTTCTTCAGTCATTATGCCAGTCTTAATGCCATTTACTGGTAACCAAACGGTTCAAGGTCCAAAAGACAGTTTCAGTGCAAACTGTTCAAAGGGATTTAAACGATTCCAGACCATGAATAAGGGTCTTATCAAGCAAAACAATCGCTCATTAAAAAAATAAATAAAAAAATTAGTCAATTTGTTCATTTCGTTCATTGATTAAACCAAATTATACGAAAAAAGATTAGTTAGTTTTGATGAACGAGTTAGAGCAGAAGAACAGAGCAAGGCACCATTTGAGCTTATAAAACTTTGTTATTTTGTTAAACTGTCTTTTGGACCTTGAACCATTTGGTTACCAGTAAAGTGCATTATATGGAGAAAAATACTGGAATGTTTTCATCAAAAACCATAATTTCTTTTCGACTGAAGAAAGAATGACATAGATATCTTGGATGACATGGAGTGAGTAAATTATCAGCAAAAGTTTTTTTTTTTTGTGAACTACTCCTTTAAAATGCATGCCGGCATGTTAGTGATAGCCTACTTGCCAATTACGCCATGATTTTGAAAAAAACAAAACGATCTGCTGAAAAGAGTCAGACCACACACGCACGCACACACACACTCACTGGTATGAATCCACACGTGCGCGGGCTGTCATTCTCTACTGACTACTGTGAAGACACACTCTGTCATTCTCCATTGGTAGCTTTTCACTCACTCATCATTTGAATCAGGCTCCATTCAGAAGTTTAGTGGTCAAGCAAAGTTGTTGCATTGTATTGCAAGCATTGTTATGAGGAAAGCTCCTCTAAGAAATACAATAAATAACACTTATGCTCAGATTTTGCAGGTTTTCCATTTATCATTGTAGAAAACAGAACATTTTTGGTTAGCAAATAAGCATTGTCTGTCATTTAGCCTAGGCCATTTAGGGAGGGAGGGCATCACTGTGTTCTTGCACCACTTTCCATCTGGATGTTTTAGTGGTGTGGTTCACTACAGGGGGAATTCAGGTAAATCAAGTCATGTTTGACATTTAAAAATAATGTTGTTTGATTTACCTGAATTTACCTTGGTGTGCCTGTTGAAACGCTGTTGAAATGTGTCCATTATGAAGAGGCCTATGATCGGGGGTAACTCAGGGTCACAGACACAGTAGAGCGTCTAATGATTCTCCTCATTAAATATAAAGTACTCTGAATACGCTGGCATTTGGTCTTCATATTAGACCGACAGAATGATAAGATGGACCTCTAAATTAATAAGGCCACTATTTTCTCTCTGTATTCATCTTTCAATGTCTTTTTTGCTCTATTGTGTTCTCTCTCATCTTTCTTCCTCCTCCTGTACCTCAGGGGTGTAGTCTTGCATGAGAACATGTAGTAGTTAGTGCTGAAATGACCTTGGAATTATCCGGTTCTTTGAGCTTGGTGTTCAGCAGGCCCACACATTAGACAGTTGTTTTAAACTTTGAGAAAAATAAGTGGATTGTTTCATTACGCTGGAGAGATCAGAACAGCAAACTGTTGCTGAAGGAAAAATAATCAATTATGTATACGTTTTTAAACAGTGATTTTAAACTAAAGTGAAATCCTGTTTTCTTACAAAACTCTGTTCTTTCTTTTGACATATTGTATGTTCATATCCTGGATGCCAGCCCGAACTCCGCCCACAACATTTTTTGAACGGGAAGTTCGATCTGGACTCGAATCCATTGAGTAGTAATTATGATCAAAAAAGTTCGGGACAATCAAATTGCCAGGGCGGGTTTTATACGATGATGGACAGGTGATCTTCGGGGACATAATCACCACGTTATCGAAGAGCGGCACGCTTAAACTTGTTTCCCTCAGAGATGACTGCAGCTGGAGAATTGAGATGTATAGATTCTGCTATCACGTCTGTTATAAAATGAATCGACAGCACGTTAATTTTAATAGACAAATAGAAAACTCCAATCGAGGCATTTGTTCGATCGGAAAGATATCTTTGCCGTCCTTCAAGTGTAACTTATCAGCTGGCTCTGACGGTCGCTAAGAAGATGGGACGTAATGAAAAGCCTGTGGTCGTTGTGGTTTCTCCTTTGGTCGCACTCATGAAGGATCAAGTAAAAGAAGCAACACTCGTTATTTTACTTCTAACATAAGTAAGTTCTGTTGACAACTGTGAAATGCAAAGTATTTGACTTACTGTGTTGCTCTGATAGGTTGTAGGTCTACCGACTATCCAATTGCGTGCAGAGTTTTGTTTTTTTCCTGGTTCGGTTAAGACACGCCTCATAATTAAAGCCCAATAAAGCGGTTTCAGACTCATATTCTCAATAGAATATGACTATAACGAAGTCAGGCTAGTATGTTCAGATATTCACAACAAAATATTCAGGAGGCCATGAACGTTTTGTTAAAATGATAAAAATGCTGCCAGGCAACTTAAAATGAATTAAAAGAAGAAAAACAAACACTTTTTAAAATAAAAAGTAGGCGAAAATGAGGATGCATAATAACAATTTCAATGTTAACAGATAGGATGCATTAACAAATCTCAAACATCCAAAAATCAAATACATTACCAATTTATTGTTTATCCCTAATCTGTACCCAGGCAGCGCAGTCTCCCAAGACGTCATTCAACTGACGCTTTGACCATATGTCAACATCCGCCATTTTAGGGTACCCTTTAACGTCAGTTAGATGACGCTATCTAATCCTAACCCTGCCCCAGACCTAAACCTACCCCGTCACCTAACTGACGTTAAAGGTAAAGCGTCAGTTGTATGGCGGCCCAGGATTGTCATCTAAAGGGCCGTTTACACCTGGACACTTCATGCGCTTTCTGTGATCGGATTGCTATCCGATCGTGAAAAGACCAGTCCCTCCAGGATTTCGCGGGCCTTTTTTGTGATTGTTGCGGCCTAAAATGCCTGATGTTGCGGCCGCTTCTCTCAAAAGTTGTGATAAAATTTGCGATGTTCTTCTGCATGTTTTTATAGGTTAAAACGGCCATGGTAGATAGATTTTTACTTAATGTGCTCATATTATATTTTTTTGTGCATGTTATAGGTTTACTAAGAGAGAAAAGTCCAAAGTCCACCCCAAAGGGACTTATTATGTCCCACAGAAAACACTGTTCATCATCTGCATCTGCTCCATTGTAGTCCAGAATTGACTTCAGAGACAAAGTCACACACACTTTGTAACACACGTTAATGAGAACAAACCCACTAACTAACCTTTAGTAACCATATAAAAGGCAAAACAAACGATTTAAAGACAAGCAAAACCTAACAAACTTAGCTTCTTTTTAACAAACTAGATCTGCACCTGCAAAAAAGTTGACAGCATTTATGTTGAAAGATGCCAATACTAATAAAGTGCAAAATACAGTTTTAGGAATAGCCCCTAAAATTAAATGGTGGAAAAATCAAAAGTTTGATAATGTATTTTAATATAGCTAATATAATATAATATAGCCGCATATCCAATAAAGCTGTTCTCATTTCCTTAATTTTTTAAATTTTTTTAATTTTTTTGTCAGACAACAGAATGAGTGGGCTAGCTATTTTTTATGTGTACATTTTTCTGAATTGAGAGAGTTCGGGAACTGGGTGAACTAATGCACTGTGATAGTGAGTAGCCTATTACAAGTGATAAACACAAGAAAAGAAAGGAAAATAAAATGGTCAAACTCAGTTCTTTAAATATAAAACAAAAGAGAAGCTGATAAGTGATAAGTCCGTGGAAACAACACTGCTCATTCGCGTCTGTCAGCTGCCGTGCTGCTCCTCTCAGCCGTTCACTGAACAGGGATGCAGAGAGCGGTGTGACGGCAGGGAGAAAGCAAACCTCGCGCTCGCAGGATTGTGCTGGCAACATTTGGTTAATGAGGTTTGTCCAAAAAGCCGCTAGATTTGTCTCTAGTCGCTTTTTTATATCACCAAAGGGGTCTGCAATGTCGCTAAAAATAGCGACAAAAGACGCTAAGTTGGCAACATTGGCCTTTTCTGTTTAATTTTTTCATTTTTTCATTTTTGTAGGTAGCTTAAATGTGAGACGTTGGCAGTCCACATCTGCTGCGTCTTCTGAACAAAGAAAGTTTGAGTTCAAAGTGAGTTTGCTGACGTATGACGACGCTTTGCTGGAGACCGCGGCGCGATGATTGGTCAAAGTTGCAGAAAAGTTGCGGTGATTTTTCAAAATTGCAAGGCGCACTGAATTCACGTGGATTTGTTGAAGTTGCGTTAATAGTTGCGATCGCGACATCGCGAAATCCTGGAGGGACTGAAAGACCAGGTGTAAATGCCCTCCAAAACGCACTCAAACCACTTCAGAAGGTGGTCTGGGCCGCATTCCAGACGAAACTGGACAAGTGTAAATGCATCTGGTTCTTGAAACCACATATGTAAAAGTTACTACTCCCAAAAATGCTAAAAAATAAACGCGTGAAAGCATGTTACAGGCCATATGTCATGCTATTTTAGTCAGCTATGACGATGCTACTGCGAACACGCATCACCTCAGATGAGCAGCTGAACGCCTATATCAAGCCAGCGCGCGCAATCTATCACAAATCAAAGTGAAAGTAAGTCGCAGACGATTAACACACCTTCATTAAAAGTAAAGAAACGAAATGATCTTACCAGTTCTGTTGCCGCTCTCTTATTGCCGTCTTTGTTAAATAAAATGCGATGATATGCATCACCGATGATAAATAAAATGCAGCTCATTTCTGTTGCTTGCAGTGACGTGCACTTCATTAAATCCGCATATAGCGCGGGAATTGAAGATCGGATTTATATCCGTTTTGCAAAAACACATTTATGTGACCAGGTGTAAATGGAATCGTTTTGATAAATCAGATAACTATCCGATCTGAGAAAACGGCACACTGACGTCTTGGGATGAGACTGTGTTAACCCAGGATAGTACACAGGATAAATCATCTGTATCACAGAAGTCACTATTGTGTGTACAAATCTTCCTTTGGGCAGACTGTCACCCCATACAGCTAAATTACTTTAAAACTCAATCTGAACTGAAACATTTGATGATGTGTTATGTCACATCAGAGTAACTGCACCCCGCATTGCCATTGTGTCTTAGAAATGTTGAAATTGAGATCAGCTCCCAAAAAAAGAACATGTCAAGACCATGGGTTCATTTGTTCAAGAGCTGCTGTGGTAAATGAAGACTGTTTGACTTTAACATCTTAATCGAATTTCTATTGTGTTTCCTTCAAGGGCTTTCCCATGTCATGAACAATTTTTTCAGTAGACCGAAAGAATAACAGCGACATCAAACAAGAAATGGCCTTTAAATTACGCCACTTTTCTTTCTCCCAACTATCACTATTCCAACGATGACATATGGATAAAAAGCCCTTTCCTCCGACCTTTAATATGTGCATTTTATTGAGCTTTGATTGAGCTGTTTCCTAGAAGTTTTGAGTTACAGTCAGAACATGATGTCTTATGCCACCTTGTACTTTGTGCTGACCTCAAAGGGCAGTTTTTTTTTTGGCTAAAAGATTAGCAGTTTTCACGGTTGAATGACTTTTAAAAAAATGTATTTCTAATATTCATGAATAGGTGTAAAGGTTCATTTGTAGGAGTCCTGCATGAGTCTGATGCATAAAACCTTCCAAGTCAAACTGCTTAATGTTTGGAGACCATGCATGTAAATATTACATTATATACACCACACTGTGCATTGTGCATTTTTATAAATCTTAGTTTTGCCACATGATCAAATATGGCAAAATAATGATAAATGGTTCATAAACCAATCTTTTAAATTATTAATTATCTTAAAAGCATATATGAAGATGCAAAAGCCTCTAAGTGCCATTTGAGATTTTCTTCTAAAATGATCATTTTTATCAAGCTTGTATATTTAAGTTCAGTAATTTCACTTAAATGGCAATGAAGATTACCTATTAATTGTCGTTTAAGTGAAATTACTGAACTTAAATATACAAGCTTGATAAAAATGGTTATTTTAGAAGAAAATTTCAAATGGCATTTAGAGGCTTTTGCATCTGAACTCTTTCATATGTAGCCTTTTGTCTAATTTACATGAAATAATTCAGAAAAGAAATGACTGACATTATCTAGGCTTCTGTTCTCTCATATTTGTGTTTCTATTGAAAGAAAGTAAACTAAATGGCAGCAAGTTACCATTACTGCAATGCAGCAAAAATTGCATGATCTCTAAGTACTAATTTAACATAAAAATATGTGGAAGAGAAGTACAGGCTCTATAATGCAGGGAAAACATCTTGTAAACATCAAACTTGTAACCCTAACCTTAAAATAAAGCTTGCATTATGTATGACAAGCTTGTCATTTTCTTCACAATTCTTGGAAGGGCCAGAGTTGAGGTCACTGATGCAAAGAGGCAACTTTTTTTTGGTGTACATTATATAGTATAGTAAAATGGAGTTAAAGAGATACTCCACTTTTTGGGAAATAGGCTCATTTTATCACTCCCCAGAGTTAAACAGTTGAGTTCAACTGTTTTTGAATCCATTCAGCCGATTGTTTGATATTTAGAAGAAAATCAGTAACCAGACAGTTTCTGGTCTCATTGACTACCATAGTATATATTTTTTCCTACTATGGAAGTCAATGAGACCAGAAATTGTCTGGTTACTGATATTTTCTAAATATCATAAAATCCCCTGAATGATTTCGAAAATGGTAAAACTCAACTGTTTAACTCTGGGAGAGTTGTAAAATGAGCCTATATTTAAAAAAAAAGTGGAGTATCCCTTTAAAGAAAAGAGAAAGTGAAGGGAATAGGATCAGGAACTATAGCCAGATTCGAAAAGTTCATTTTGACATTTACAGATTAATTATATTGCACATTTCTGGAAGCCTTCCCAACAAAAAAGCCAACTATGTTGTTTAAGCTTTTTGTTTTTTTATCAATACCACAAGACGAAAAAAAAAAAACAGTAATCCTGCGCAGACCAAGGCACCTCACTGCGGTTTTAAGTATTTTCTTTATTGCTGATAGGGAATTCATTCTCCATTAGTGCCTGCAGAGAGCAGTTGTTTATGCCATACGGTTGTACTCGATTGTGACTGGTGCATTCATTGAAACATTGATTAACTAGTTTGCATAATTGCATATACTTTAGCACGTCAAGTTTGTGTTTTTCCAATGGCGCGTGGATAGGTGGATCTGAAAGAAAGCTTATAAACCAGATTATTTTACAGACTTCAAAAACTCATACTTTTGTCCTTTTGCTTTCTCTCTTTTAACTACATGTAATGCTTAACAAGGACACATTAAAATAAAGTGCTACCAATGATTTTATTGCAGTTTTTTTAATATCAAAAGGAAATGCTCACCTCACATCAGCTTCATTAATTAGTGTAAGTAGATTTGCTTTAACCCTTTTTTAGTTACACTTTATTTCAATGGTCCCACTTTAGACATTCTACTAAGTAATTGCAGTAGAATAAGTTGAAATGTAATAGCCAAGTTACTTACTGTATAGTCAGCAAAATGTCTTTTGGGGGACCATCAAAAAGTGTGACCATCAAATTAGACAGTCTAATTCTCTAATGACCAGAAGTTGACACATTGGACCATTGAAATAATGTTTTGCCTTTTTCATTCAAGTGTGAACATAGAAAAAGTCAGTGGACATGCATAGACTAGACTATTAGTGTACATTTACTACTGCACTAAATATCAGGAACATATACATCATTTAAATACTAAATTAAGCATAACATACAAAATTGATTGAAGTGCAAACAAAAACGTCCTTTCTTTTGAAAGTCAGAAGTCAGCACAGCAGTGGTATTTTAATAAATGACTTGCTCACTCAGATAATATCATGTATACCAATAATGCACTCGCTCCTCTGAGAGCAATTTTCTACTATGTTTGAAGAGTACTGAAGCATGTAAGCTGTAGTTTTATACACCGAAAAGCATGTTCAGTGGTTAAGCGTTTGTTTCACCTGGGACCAAAACCAACCATCCTGCTTAGGCTGCCTCATTACCCTAGAGCTGCTCTACTGCCCACTGAGATTACTGGACTACTGGGAGAGATTTCAACAAAATGCATTTTAGGAATGCCGACATACAATGTACATTAGACTAAACACTCTCAATTGTGTTTCAAGCATAATAGCTGATTATTTAGTTGCAGAGGTTGATTTATTTATTTTTTTTATCTTGGTTTAGACTGTTGTCCAGCTGTGGAAGTTTGTAATTAGGACTTTTTTTAATTCTACAATTCTGACTTTTTTTCTCACAATTGCAAATATGTCACAATTCTGACTTTATAACTCACAATTACTAGTTATCTCACAGTTCTGGACTGACAGTTTTAAGATAATATCTTAAAGGAGCTGTCTGCAAGATTGTGGCCAAAACTGGTACTGCAACCACTTTCAAATAAGGGTGTATCCCTGCCTTCTCCCATGACTCGAGGTTGCCATATGCTGCAGTTTTCAGCAGGAATGTAGGCTGCTACAAGAAACTTCCAATGGCAAGTGACGAGTCCTACACAGTGAGTTTCTTTTGGCTCGTTTCCACTGAGTGGTACGGCGTTCGGTTCGGTACGCAATTATTTGCGTTTCCACTGTCAAAAGTTGTGAATGGTACCAAAAAGCCGAACCGTACCGTACCACTTTTGGGTACCCTTCCGTTGGGGTACCTAGCACAGTGAAAGGGTACTAAAAGGTGGAGCTAGACTCACTGCAGAACGGTGATTGATGGACAGAGTATCGTCACTCGCGCTTGCTACAAGGGCATTAGAAGCATACAGTTGAAATATAATTCTACTGTTATTGTGTCACGAAATATAGTTTTAAGAGTTTTTCCAGGCGAGAAAGTAGTTTTTTAAAGCTCAAATCTGTGGTTTATTTATAGATTTATAATAATTTGACTGAGATCCATTTCAAGCAATCACCGGACGCTCGCGCTCGTGTCCCCGCCTGGAACAGCCTTTCCTCGGCTAGTCATCCTGATGTTTGCCGCTGACTCGGACGTCTCTGTAGTGGTTAAACATGAGATATAGTTCGTCTTGTATAAACCTAACAGGTGATCTTTGGTCTCGTGAATCTATAATTCGTTCCCTGGCCGATAGTTTTCGCAGAAGGCTACGTGAAGTTTCATATCTTTGAGCGCTGAATTTGTACATTTGACTGACTGAATTGTTTCTTTATGGTATTTAAGCTTTACTGTATATCTGTTTGTACCTTTTACTTATACTTTTATAATGGCTATTATTGATAAAACTGAAATTCCACAAAAAGAGATAATTTTGTCATTTTTTTTATATTTAATTACAAGATAATCTGTTGTTTATTGCAACATTTGTACCAATACGATATGCAATACATTACATATTGCCTGGAATATGTTTAATATTTTTACATTTAAACGAAAAGAGGCAGGGTTGTGTTTTATATTTAGTTTTGTTATAAATATAACGACATACATGCAGTGAATATAATCAATAGGCTGTGTGTTGCTTGAACCACATTTGTGTGCTTTATAATGTTTAAAATGTATTGAAATGAAATCAAAAAGAAGCAGAATGGTGTTTTATAACATATTTTCGTTTTATTATTGCCTAAAATGTACATACAGAGATAACCGGAGTCCAGAGCCAGAGCGAGCTGAGTGCCGCGTTCAAGAACGCGCTGTTCCAGCAGAATTACTGGACTCGCGTCCTCGGGATCATTCTCCTGAGTCGGACTTTGCGTTGGCTACTTGGTATTGAGAAACGCCTAATGCCAGCGCTTGTTTCTAGTGACAAACATGCTGAGAAGCAAGAACAAGATCTGCTGTCTGTCATCCATTGTTGTTTACTAAGTCGCTTTCTTCGCGCGAAAATGACGTTGATTGCTTCTTTCCAGCAAACACCACGCCTATCAAGTAAGGGTACTGTTGGCGGTGGAAACGCAAGCCTGATCATGGTGTACCCGGCCTGACCCATACTGTACTGTACCGTACCGTACCCCTCAGTGGAAATGAGGCATTTCTGTTGATTATTTATTTCGGACTTTGTAACAAAGTATTTCGGATTCATATGGAGTTTTCAGGGTTTCACAATGTTAGAATTTTTTTTTATCCAAATCCGACACGTTTGTATCTGCAGCTGTGGTAACTAGAGAAGAGCTGGCAACCCGAATGCCGCAACACTACTGAGTCTGTGATTGGTAGATTGGTGTAGGGTGACGCATCAGAACAAAACAAAACTTGACAACATCAACATCAGTCAAAGGCTGTGACTTCACTTTTTAAATGACAAGTATTTGAAATGAAAATGATTTCTTAAAGCTGCGGTCGGCAACTATGGCTGATTGAGTGGACTTTGGCAACAGTTTGAATGTTTACAACTCATATTTCCCTCCCCACTATCAACGAATACCCTCCCACAGGGTTCGTGCTAGAGTGTGTGCGCACCAGGTTATCTGTGAACGCGACCGTCTCATCAGCATTCATCAACACCTTGGATTATTTGGAGGTATGCTGCCCTGGCTAATCTACCAATATATTGCAATTGCTAACGTCATTTATACTCTAAATGAGCTTACTTGGTTTGTTAGTGTTCCGAACTAGGGATGGGCATTCGATTAAATTTTCTTAGTCGATCGTCAGAAGAATTAACGATCGACTATCGATTAATCATTAATATTTTTAAATTCAAATTTATTATTTATTTCACTTTTTATAAATTAAAAATGCAATGAAAATACAAAAATACAGCGTGTTTTTCCTCAATTAGATCTTTATTACAAGATGATCAACTTATCTTAAACTGGGCATTCGGTACTGTTAGGCTAAATTTGAAGATATGCGCGGCGGTGCTCTCTAACGCAACTGAACTTGCAGCTGCGAGTTGGCCCTCGTGAGACCCTCGTTTGTTTCAAATTAAAAAATAATAATAAAAATAACTTAACCAAAAACCTAATAACATTTATATCTGACCGGTTTTGTCAAAATGTAACTCAATCAAGGCACGAAGAGGTCGAGAAAGGTGAGAGAGATTAGCCTACCTAACAATCAATTAGGCTAGGCTACTTAAAGCTCCATAAAAAATAACTCGCATACAACTTCTGCTCCAGTCTACTGATTTTTGTTGAGAAAGATAAGCATGTTGATGGGGTCAGACACGACCGCAACCTGCATGGTGACCGTCAAGCCTTGTTTACACTTTCGCCTGGCACTTCAGCGCATGAGCGCGAGTCTCTGCAGACTGCGCGCGCACCTCCCCTCTGTGCGGATGCGTCGAGTGTAAACAAATGCTTCAGTCCAGCCGCTGAAAACACCGCTCTGATGAGGGGACTGATGTTGCCGGGATGCACAGGTACCTCCGCGCTAACATGACCAGCCTGGGGAACACGTTCACTTTCCACTCACACTACGCAACGCAGCAGCATTAGTTTAATGAAAATCGATAACAAATTAACGTGATCGACGAAATTCTTAATGATCAATAATCGATCGTCGATTAATCATGCCCATCCCTAGTTCCGACATCCCTCTTCCTTACTGCGTGAACTTCAGGCGTGTGCATGTGATTGTAATGTGCGCGAGGGGACAGTCTCTTCAAACACTGTGTTCATCTGTGCTGTGTCGAGGGTGTTAAAGTACAACTCACGTAAAGTTGATTATTCCGCGAATGACTGCAACTGCAGATTTCTAACAGAGATGGCAACAAAGAGGAAAAATGCCAGACTGCAGATTAAATTCTCACTTTATTTCCCATTACTTAAAAAAACTTATTGTGAGGTCTAAACTTGCAATTAAAAAACGTAATTGTACATAAATCTTTTTATCTTACAATTCTGACTTTTCTTCCTCAGAATTATGAGATATAAAGTCGCAGTTGCAAGGAAAAAAGATAAAAAGTAATATATATATATATATATATATATATATATATATATATATATATATATATATATATATATATATATATATATATATATATATATATATATATATATATATATATGTGGTGGGAAAAAGCTTCCATATCCAGCAGTACTTTTAATCCTTCTGTTGCCCCTGTTGATAAATAAATAAATAAATCGTTGCTGTTGTGTAATATTCTTAACAGAAATATGGTGGTTAAAGAAGAAAGAACAGCAAATGCAGTTATTTTAAAAGCACCCCAGAGGAAAGAGATGCAAAATTACTCAAAGATTTGCATTATCCCACAAGGATAAACATTAAATTTCAACATTTCTTCTGCTGAGATTAGATTGTTTAAGGTGAAGTGTAGAGATACCAACTGCAATCACAAAAATAACTAATTAAAAAAAATGTTCTAAAGAAAATGCCACTGGTGCTTGAACTGTATTTGTTTCGTGGGTTGTTGCCAGCTGACTGGTCTTTCACGATGTGGATGGTTGGGTTACTATTTTGAAAAAAATACCTAACCCTTAAGCAATGGTATACATGTCCACTGGTGCAAAGTGAGCAGACATGAGCAGGCATATTGGATTCATTCTATTGAAGCTGAGTGCCAGGCTCTCACAAGGGATTGTGGGATTGACAGCAGAGCAGTGCAAGTGGTGACAGCATGAAAAAGTCGCTCAAATGCTCACATCATATTACTATAATTTTTCAGACCTCAACCTCCCTAGCTTACTTATTCTCAACACAGTCACATTAAGATGGAATAGGAGGAAGTGTTTTACCTTTTAAATTGGTAGCCTATTATAGTGTAATTTTTCTTAAAATGCTATCTCACTGTAAATGTTACGCTTGGGAGAGTGGCTTCTAGAATTTCTGTCTCAAAACAGTTTGGAGAATAAATAAAGCGGTTTTATATTGGAATAGCTATTTAATCACCTGTCCGGGAGAATTTGCCGATTCAACTGCTTTCAAGTCTTTTCCAATACCTTTCCAGGGAGGCATTTACAGATAATTATAGTCAATGACTATGATCAATTAAACTCCCGTCACCTCACCAAAAAGGTTCTCTCTTGATTAAATGCTGAATGTTAAAGCAGTAGTTCACTTTAAAAAAAAAAAAACTTTGCTGATAATTTACTCACCATCATGTCATCCAAAATTTCCATGTCTTTCTTCAGTCGAAAAGAAATTAAATTTTTGATGAAAACGTTCCAGGATTTTTTTCCATTTAATGGACTTTACTGGTAGCCAAACGGTTCAAGGTCCAAAAGACAGTTTCAGTGCAAACTGTTCGAAGGGCTTTAAACGATTCAAGACGATGAATAAGGGTCTTATCAAGCGAAACGTTTGCTCATTTAAAAACGTTCGTTGAATGAACCAAATGACACGAAAAAAGATCTGTTCATTTTGATAAATGAGTTCGAAAAGGAGTCACAAACGCGCATCACAGAACTGAGCAAGACGGCCATTTGAACTTATAAAACTGTTATTTTTTGTTTTATTACAAAAACAATTGTTATTTTTTAAATGCACGATCGTTTCGCTTGATAAGACCCTTATTTGTCGTCTGGAATCGTTTAAAGCCCTTTGAAAAGTTTGCAGTTTGCACTGAAACTGTCTTTTGGACCTTGAACCGTTTGGTTACCAGTGAAGTGCATTATATGGAGAAAAATCCAGGAATGTTTATGTTTTCATCAAAAACCTTAATTGAATGACAGAATGACATGGATATCTTGCATGTCAAGGGGTAAATTATCAGCTAAAGTTTTTTTTAAAAGTGAACTACTCCTCTAAGGGCACACATTAGGTTGTTTTTCCGTCATTGCTTCTTATTGTAGGTTATATTGTTTTTGTGACGGGTTGGCAGGCGATGGAACGCGTCATGCTATTTTGAGGGATATGGCAATAAAAGATGGAAATGTGCAAAAGTCTTGCCTGTTACCTCGTTGGGTATAAAGTAACGCTTGTTTGATACATTTTTGAAGTCTCGGTTCGGTATGTTTTCAGTACAGCAGTGGTAAAAAAACCCCATAAATGCTTCTTTTTTATTAATCCATGCTTAACTTGGATGCAAAATATTTTAGCAAAATGTACTGTGTTTTTGTTAGAATTATTGTGCTTCCGTTTTATTATTAGACTTGCATAAAACCAGTTAATTCAGATCTTACCAGATGAATAACGTCTTAGGTGTTCAGAAAAAAAAGTTTTTACAGCACAATATATTGATTCCTCTGTTATTCACTACTGAAGAATTTGCCCTTTAATTAGCAGTGTGATGAACTGTATCTGTTTGATACCATTAAAAGTTGTACAAGTGATTTCTCATTAAACATTAATAAGATTTCACCCTGAAAGGACAAGCTAAATGTAAATTGGTACAGAACAAAAGGGCCTCATTTGCTTTTTTCCTCTCAATATTTTGACCACTAACAAGAAAACACAGGTTTTTGATGTTTTGTATTTAGCTTTTATTAACTATAATTGGATTGAATGTGACTGTAGCTCATTATGGCAAAATGACCTACTTAAACTCAAAACAAGTAAATTGATGTGACTAAGGATATTTGAATGCAATGTTAAGCAATGTTATGCAATGTTATATTTAAATGCAATGGTAATGTTACTCACATACCGCCACATCTGTTGTTATTTAACTTCTTGATGCTCAATAATTATCTAGTTTGGCATTATTGTTTCATGATTTTTAGTCTTGCTTTCTAAATGCGTTTTTTATTTCTTTATTTTTATATTTATTATCTATTTATTTATTACCCGACACGTCGAAGGCGAATCTCAAGAATGGCCTGTGACGGGGTATTGTATAATCTGAATCTGAAAATAGCCATCTTTTAGACTGAGACATATAAACCAGTCCCTCGGGCAAATGTGTGCAAGGATTTTTCTGCTTATAAGCATTTTGAACAGTCTTTTCACAAGAACTTTGTTCAAATGTCTCAGATCTAAAATAGGTCTGAGTGTCCCGTCCTTCTTCGGATATGAGGAAATAAGCGTCTGTAAAAGCCTGACTCACTAAGAGAGGGCAGTACCAGTTACTACTGCCCCTTTGCACAGCAGTTCGCTATTTCTGAGCAGAGTGAGATGTGCTCTCCACATTCACTGTACTGATCGCGATCCATACTCGAAAGGGGCTGCCCAATCGGAACTGTCACGAATAGCCCTGCCTCCTGTGCTTAGCACCCATTCTGATACCCTGGGAATTGCTTCCCACGCTTTTAGACGCATAGTTCAGTGGTAGGATGGCCTCTGGGTTCCTGATCGCCGCACTGTGCTAGGCTTGAGAAACTGAACCAGAGAAATGGGCGCCAGCGCACGCACCGTCTGTGCTTGAACACAGCAGCTCGCTGACAGGTGGCAGGTTGTTTTGCAATATTACGTCACCGATTGCTATGAATTGTGGAGACAGTTTGTGATGCGCGAGCGGCACCTTGGCGTGAAGTGTTAATTAGTCGTGAGCAGTATGTGAGCAGGCTCGGGACTTATACAGAAACTACATATGTCACGCCCTGATCGCTTCGGATGGGAGCGCTTTGTGACAACTTCAGAACACGTGGGCAACGTCTGGGGAGAGGTGTGTGTCTAATAAGCATGAACGCTGGTGAGTGGGCAAGGGACTTATACGAGTTTAAGTCCCTGTACACAGGCACAAGTTTTAAACTCGTCCTTCATGGTACCTAGTATGTGATGGGTCGTTACCATCTTATCCCAATTTGGTCTGCAGCATCTGACCTGAATCACATGTACTTCAGATATTCGTAACTTCCACACCACAGGCCATCCTGTGTGTTGCATGCAAGGGTTCGGCAGTATTAGTACAAAGCTCCAACTCTTCGAGCTCCATAGCTAGTTGGGGCCTCAAGGGTCTCTCCCAACTCTGAGTGTGATGAATCTCACTGAGCTTCAGGAGCATCTCTGCTCAACTTGTGAGTTTGTCAATAATCACTGAACTTGGGCAGGCGCACAACGATAATGAACCGCAAAGCTGCTTTCTTATACCCCTTTTCCACCAACAAGAACCAGGTGCTGGTTCAGAGCTAGAGCTAGTGCTGGTTCGGAGTTGGTTCAACTGACGAGCTTTCAAAGAACCGGTTTGCCTTTCCACAGGTTAGAGAGCCATCACAGAGCCAGATATTACGTCACTGTATACATCTCTTGTTGCCCAGCAACGCTAACGCGGCACACACAAACACACAAGGCTTGTACGAGATGGTTCGACACAGTGAATCTCGAACTGCAAGAGCGATTCGAAAAAACATTAGAAAAAGATTCGATCCAAAAGCAGGAGTCTGTAAACTGTCCAAACACTCCCGCAGCTCCGATCAGTCCACGCTGCTCCGATGCATCTCGAACAAGCCTTCCATCAACATTGCCGGTTGTTGCGTTACTATTTATGCTCATAGCTTTGCAAACCTAAATCGGCATCCAAACACGGCGAATTCCTACGTCCGTGCAGCTCGCCGTAACTTGCATTAACGGAGATTACAATCGAGCTGCTATTAGCATGATTAGCTGCTATTTAAAAAATGGCGGTCACAAGTTTCTATTCGTCTTGTTGGTCACGGTAACCCCGCCCCAGCCACTGACGTAATCGGTTCTTACTTCTAGACCAGCAATGATTTGGTGCTACTTAAGAACCACTTTTACTGGTTCGGAGCTGGTGCTTTGGTGGTCGAAAAACAAAGAACCGATTTGAAACTAGGCTCTGGCTCCGAACCAGCACCAGCTCTGCCTTGGTGGAAAAGGGGTATTAGAAGGCTCACTGGGGAACACATTTCTGTGGGGCCCCTGGAGCCCGCTTGAAACCAGCGCCAGGGATTGAGGCTGTGTTCTCTCAATACCAAGTGCGCAAACTTCGGACTTGCGTTCCTTGGCTAGTCACAGACTTGCCAAGTTCGACTCAGAAGAACAAACTCCGAGGATGCAGAGGACGCAAGTCCAGGTCCTTCTGCAAATGGAACAAAGCGCATCTTGATTCGCGTCACTCAGCACGCTCTGGCTACTCTGGTTATCTCTTATATATTTTAGGCAACAATAAAACTAAATTTGCTACAACTCTGCCTCTATTCGTCAACAATAAAACAAAATATGTTACACAACACCACTCTGCCTCTTTTCAAATAAAAAAATCAACATATTAGCCTAATAATGGCCATGTGGTTAAGGCAACGCGATTCTCTTCACTGCATAATTTATAACAAAATGAACATGATCTTTTTGTTTTCATTTTTAAAAATATGAAACATTGATTTTTTTATTACATTTTATCAAACAAACAGAGACAGGGTTATGGCATTTTATTTTATTGTTCATATAGTGACAATAATATAATTTTTTTTTTAAGTTATAGCCATAAAGTTACTGAAACCTCAAACAATTTTTTTTGCCATGGAACTATAGTTTAGTGAGACCAGATAGACTTATACACAAGACGAATTATACATCAAGTTTATCCGCTAAACTAGAGAGATCAGAGCCAGTGGCAAACGTCAGAAGCACTAGCCAGAGGATAAGCTGTTCCAGTCAGGGGTTGATCTCGCTGAGTGTCCGCTGAAGGCTCTGATGTCAGAACTCCGAAAACATTCAGATGCATTTCTTCAGTATAGGCGCTATCTTTATAAATAAACTACAGATTTGAGATTTAAACAACCACATTCTTGCTGGAAAACTCTTAAAAATTACATTTCATGACTCAATCACTGTAGTATTTTGATATTTCGCACAGATATTTTGCGGGTTGGTGCGAGGTGCATTCTGGGTTACCTGGCTGTCTGCAAGTCCACACAAGTCACCTCTCGATGCAACGGGTTGCGACCCCTTTTGCCTTCAGAACTGCCTCAATTCTCGTGGCATAGATTCAACAAGGTGCTGGAAGCATTCTTCTGGGAGTTTGGTCCATATTGACATGATGGCATCACACAGTTGCCGCAGATTCTGACCGGCTGCACATCCATGATGCGAATTCTTCCGTTCCAGCCACATCCCAAAGATGCTCTATTGGATTGAGATCTGGTGACTGTGGAGGCCATTTGAGTACAGCGAACTATTGTCAATGTTCCAGAAACCAGTCTGAGATGATTCCAGCTTTATGACATGGCGCAGTATCCTGCTGAAAGTAGCCATCAGAAGTTGGTCCATGTGTGGTCATAAAGGGATGGACATGGTCAGCAACAATACTCAGGTAGGCTGTGGCGTTGCAACGATGCTCAATTGGTACCAAGGGGCCAAAAAGTGCCAAGAAAATATTCCCACACCATGACACCACCACCACCAGCCTGAACCGTTCATACGAAGGCAGGATGGATCCATGCTTCCATGTTGTAGACGCCAAATTCTGACCCTACCATCCGAAATGTCCGCAGCAGAAATCGAGACTCATCAGACCAGGCAACCGTCTTTCCAATCTTCTATTGTCCAATTTCGATGAGCTCTGTGCAAATTGTAGCCTCAGTTTCCTGTTCTTAGCTGAAAGGAGTGGCACCCGGTGTGGTCTTCTGCTGCTGTAGCCCATCTGCCTCAAAGTTCGACGCACTGTGCGTTCAGGAGATGCTCTTCTGCCCACCTTGGTTGTACAGAGGATGGTTATTTGAGTCACTGTTGCCCTTCTATCAGCTTGGAACCAGTCTGGCCATTCTCCTCTGACCTCTGGCATCAACAAGGCATTTCCGCCACAGAACTGCCGCTCACTGGATGTTTCTTTTTCGGACCATGCTCTGTAGACCCTAGAGATGGTTGTGCGTGGAAATCCCAGTAGATTAGCAGCTTCTGAAATACTCAGACCAGCCCTTCTGGCACCAACAATCATGCCATGTTCGAAGTCACTCAAATCACCTTTCTTCCCCATACTGATGCTGGTTTGAACTGCAGGAGATTGTTCTGACCATGTTCTACATGCCTAAATGCACTCGAGTTGCCGCCATGTGTTTGGCTGCTTAGAAATTAAGTGTTCAACGAGCAGTTGGACAGGTGTACCTAATAAAGTGGCCAGTGAGTGTATATATATATATATACACACACACACGCGCACGCACACCGCACACCAACTTCAATGGCTCGTTCAATAATCGTCAAAGACAATTGGCTCGCTAGCGTGATACTCCATTCGAGTTCGGGCAGTCGACTGCGTTCTCTGTTCGCTCCTTCAGGGAACCCTTCTTCTGGTTGCATACGGCAATACCACGATGCACAGCAATAGTGAGTGTTAAAACCTCAATGTATGCTCAACCATGGGTATACAAAGATTCCTCATTGGCGGCGGCATCTTCTTCTGGGCTGCATTCTGTAAGCTGTCGCGGGCGGTCGAAGCCAGTCGGCAAAAACATCATTGCCAAAAACGTAAAAAGTACAATGGTAAAAACCTTTGAAGAATTTGAGTTAATGCAAATAAAAGAAACCAACGCGTTCTAGCACCTGTGAAAGGGTTATCCCAGATGGCAATGTGGAATTGCAGCATAATGAGTAATGATGCTGAAAATTCAGCTTGCTGAAATTCTGATTTGTTAATGCGTTTAAAAATGTATAATTTAAAAAATACTAACATTTTAAACTCTAATAATATTTCATAATACCATAATATCAATGCTTTTGTGTTTATAAATTAAATGCAGTCTTGGTAAACAAGAAACTTAAAAAAACATATACATACATATTATATATATACATACATACACATATACACTCACCGGCCACTTATATTAGGTACACCTGTCCAACTGCTCGTTAACACTTAATTTCTAAGCAGCCAATCACATGGCGGCAACTTCAGTGCATTTAGGC